>CM022944.1:65439742-65972113 GCA_012931725.1 Litsea cubeba
GGAGGCGAATTCACATCTGATGAATTCACTAAGTATTGTGAACATCATGGCATCCAAAGACAATACTCAGCCCCTAGAACTCCACAGCAGAATGGAGTTGTTGAGCGCAAGAACCGCACTGTGCAAGAAATGGCACGCACCATGCTGGTTGAAAGTAAGATGGCTGATAAGTATTGGAAAGAGGCGATTCATACGGCTGTTTATATTCAGAATCGTTGCTTGATCAGGCCACATGAAGATAAAACACCTTATGAGCTATGGTTTGGAAGAAAAGCTACAGTCAAGCACTTCAGAGTCTTCGGTAGCAAGTGTTACATCAAGCGGCTCGAACAAAATCCGGGCAAATTTGAAGAAAGAGCCGATGAAGGTATTTTTCTGGGTTACTCATCCTCTAGTAAAGCTTACAGATGCCTTAACAAAAGGACCAGAAAAATTATTGAAAGTGCTGATGTTAGAATTGATGAAAACCATGAGTCAAAGAAGGTAACTCATAATGACAGTCCAGTGTATGAGGACTCGAGTGAGATTGATGATGAAGTGGCTGAACCTGATTCTGAAAAGGCAAAAGATGATTCAGAGGATACTTCTCCTAGAAAGAAAAGTACTTGGGTAGAGCAACACCCTAAGGATCAAATCATTGGAGATCCTGAGGCCGGTGTAAAAACTAGACAAAGTGTAGTTAGCAATTACTCACTTGTGTCCACCATTGAGCCCAAGACAGTAGCTGAAGCTAGTCTAGATGAAAGCTGGTTAAAAGCTATGCATGAGGAGTTGGAGCAGATTGAGAAAAACTCCACATGGGAACTAGTCCCTAGACCTACTGATAAGAATGTGATTGGTACAAAATGGGTCTTTCGGAACAAGCTGAATGAAGATGGTCAGGTCATACGAAACAAGGCAAGGTTGGTTTGTAAAGGCTATGCACAAGTTGAAGGCATAGATTTTGAAGAGACCTTTGCACCGGTGGCTCGTCTGGAAGCCATTCGTATGTTTCTTGCATTGGCTGCCTATAAAACCTTCAAGGTATTTCAGATGGATGTTAAGTCAGCTTTCTTGAATGGTTTACTTGAAGAAGAGGTCTACATTGAGCAACCTGATGGCTTTCTAATTAGCAAAAATTCAGACTTAGTTTGCAAGCTGAAGAAGGCTCTATATGGACTGAAACAGGCGCCAAGGGCATGGTATGCAAGGCTGGATCTTTATCTTCGCAAGATCGGTTTTGGAAAAGGACTTGTTGATAGCAATCTGTATGTCAAATCTGATTCAAGCAAACAGCTGGTGGTTATTGTTTATGTTGATGACATAATATTTGGAGGCAATGATGAGAATATGTGCAGGATTTTTGCTGAAGATATGACGAAAGAATTTGAGATGTCTATGCTTGGAGAGCTAAAGTTCTTCCTAGGATTACAAGTTCAGCAGCTGAAAAATGGTATTTTTATATCTCAGATGAAATATATAAAGGAAATGCTGAAGCGTTTTAACATGGAAGACAGCAAGTCCGTGAGCACGCCAATGACAACGAACACGAAACTTAGCAAAGATGATAAGGCTTCGTCCGTTGATCACACCACCTATCGTTCTATGATAGGAAGCTTGCTTTACTTGACTGCTACAAGACCAGATCTTCTACAAGCAGTATGTATGGTGGCTCGATTTCAAGCATCACCAACTGAGACGCACCTTACAGCAGTGAAAAGGATATTTCGATATCTAAAAGGTACTATGGAGCTTGGAATATGGTATCCTAAAGGTAAATCCTTTACTCTTGTCGCATACTCAGACGCCGATTGGGCTGGTTGCGTAGATGATCGCAAGAGTACAAGTGGTGGTGCATTCTATCTTGGTGATAGATTGGTAGCTTGGCACAGCAAGAAGCAAGACTCCGTCTCACTTTCGACAGCGGAAGCAGAATATATTGCAGCGGCAACTTGTTGTACGCAAGTGTTATGGATGCGGCAAATGCTCTCTGATTTAGGAGTTCCAACAACAGATCCTACGCCGATCCTCTGTGATAACACTAGTGCAATTCATATCTCCAAGAATCCAGTTCAGCATTCAAGGACTAAGCATGTTGCAATCCGCTATCACTTTCTCAAGGATAAAGTTGCAGATGGTGAGGTAAAGTTGGAATACGTTCCTACTACTGAGCAAGTGGCTGATATCTTCACAAAACCTTTGCCAAAGGAAGTCTTCGAGTATCTCCGAAAGAAATTAGGAGTTACTCACTCTCCTACACCTTAGGAGATGTGCCAGAAAGGGGGAGCAATGAATTCGTTGAATATCTTATTTGCTCCTAGATTGGTCCCTTTGGAATTATTGTCAAAGGGGGGAGAAGATTATGCATGGAAAGGTTGATATGCATGTCATCTTGAGAAGGTTATCTGGAGATTGGTATCAAAGTTATGCTGAGAAGATTATGCAAGGAAAGACTATATGCATGTTGAAGTTAGTCTTATGCTAAGAAGATGGAAATATGATAGCATGAGGAAGATGGAAGATTGGAATGAAAATTGGTATCAAGATAGTGAATGAGAAGATCATGTTCCAAGGGGAGTTTATTGTTCTAAAAAGGCTCTATGATGTCAACATGTTCCAAGTGTCTGTGTTGAAGTTCCAAGTGTTGCCAACAATTCCAAAGGGGGAGATTGTTGGAATTTGAGATGCATTGAGTTGAATCTTGAAGCATTGGTGTGTTTGGTGTCTCAAGCATCAAATTGTATTGGAATTATTGTCAACACTATGTCTCAATCATGTGTTGAAAGAGTGGAAGTGATAGAGCTCAAGAAGAATGAAAAAGGAAAACAGTGAAGAAAATCAGTTTTTCCTGGTGCAGTGTACCCGGTCGACCGAGCTCCCTGGCCGGTCGACCGAGCATGAAGAAAGTGCAAAATCAGAGCTTACAGTTATTTTTGACACAGAGGTCATCCGGTCGACCCAGCTCCTGGTGCGGTCAACCGAGCATGTACGCGGTCGACCGAGGCTTCCAGGATGTCGACCGAGCTCGGGTTCCAGAATTTGACAACTTACAACTTGTTGAAAGTTCGTCAGGCGCCCAGTTCACCCGGTCGACCGAGCAAAGTATGATGTCGACCGAGCACACACAGACAGCAAGTAACGCAGAATTAGAAGTCTTTTGCTAAAAGTTAGGAATTTTTTTGTAATTCGTTTGGGACTCTTTCTAAACGAATTGTAGCCTATTTTGGACACTCTTTGGGGTTGCTAAAACCTATATAAACACTCCTAATCTCGTTTTCAATAACAAGCATCAAAGAAAGAAGAGTTTGAGAGAGTTTTGGAGAGAAGAGTGCTTGGAGAAGAAGGTGCTTGTGTCTTGCTGTTGTGGAGCAACTTTCTACAGCAAGTGTGGACGAATTTGAAGCCTCATGAAGATGGTATTTTCGTTCATAAGATAAGTCTCTCTTTTATGCTTTAGATTTCTATTTGTAAGGGATTGAGAGAGAGAGAATTGTAGAGGGGAAAGGGCTGTAGATCAGTTTATCTTCTTTGCTGTAATCATCAAGTTGGTGCTTGGTGTTTTGGGGTTTGGTGATCCTGTCTGTGGGTGCAGACAAATTGTAAAGGGAGTTGTAGCTTCCTAGATAGTTGGTGCTATCTGAAACCTAAGGGAGTCGGTGCTTCCTAGATAGTTGGTGCTATCTGAAACCTAAGGGAGTCGGTGCTTCCTAGATAGTTGGTGCTATCTGAAACCTAAGGGAGTCGGTGCTTCCTAGATAGTTGGTGCTATCTGAATTTAAGGGTTGGTGCTCTTTGTCGTCGGTGCGACTAAATAAGATTCAGACCTGTACCGGATTGTTGTTCGGACGGGATTGAACCGTGGACGTAGCCTTTTGGTGAACCACGTAAAATCTGGTGTCAAATTGTGTGGTTTGATTTGAATTGTTGTTAGCAAGGACCTGTTTAAAAGAGATCACTGATTCACCCCCCCCCCCCCCTCTCAGTGATCACGAGATCTAACACAGTCAAGTCAGGGACAGCCCATCAACCTCGGTCAAGCCAGGCTGCCTCCTGGCACACATGAACCAGGAACATTCATTCATCAGACCCAAACAAGCCAGGCAATGAAAGGGTAGCCAATCTACCTACAGCTATTCAATCTCGAACTCGCAGTTGAAACAATTGCTCGACTAAGACAATGGCGCAACACTCATTCTGGGTTTTTATGTTCCTCCACTATCCTCTTTTTAATTTGTTTTACTAAAGATTCAAACTAATCCACCACCTTAACAGATACATGATGCCCCTGACCAGTAGATTTACCACTTAGAGGATCTCTCACTTTTGCTTTACTAGAGATTCTACATGCTTTTGTTTTTTCACTTAAAACTGCAATTCAACATTTTAGATGTAAGATTTCTAAACATTTTTGGTTCTTTTCATTAATATTAGTCTAACCATTGTACTGTAATCGGGATTATCGATCACTACTGCCCAGTATTATGACTTGCGGTTCTTTTTTTGTGTGTGGATGGGTGGGTCGGGGGCGAAGATAAGCCTTTATGAAGCATTTTAAAACCCTGGAAGCTGCAGTATGAGAGTTCGATGTGCTTGTGCACCAGCCTCACAGTATAAGAGCATTGATGGGGACATCAGCTCCAGATATGGAAAGACATACCAAAGGCGTAAGAAGAAAATGGTTGATAAGGCTTCCTTGTGGCTGGATCAACTTTTCATGGGCTTGATGCATCACAATCAAGAAGATCTACCGTTGGATCAGCCTTTGGGCGAAGATACACCGTTGGATCTTGATCCGGGTGCGCGAAAGGCCTCCGGTGGTGGACACGCAGAAGACCCCATACTGGGATGGTCCACAGGAGATGAGCAATTGTGGAGTCATCATGAAAATTTAAAGATTGGCAAGGGACCCATGGGAACCCATGGGAATTAAAGAGTTCAAAACTAAAGACATAAGAAGAGGGGCCCGGGGAGCCCACAACTTAAAGTCTCTTGCATAGGGATGCGTGCACAAGACTTACGCACAAATCCCCATGCGCAAGGCAGCCCCTTTTCCACCTTGTCGACAGCCACTTGTTGGTCTTATTTATTTTATTTGTTTGGTTTTATTTTATGAGACAAGATCTAGATGTTTTAATCTGAACCATTAGTTTCTAGGGCCCTCCTATTACTCATTATTAAGGTTGTATCTCTTGGAAAAGAGGGGATAATGAATGAATAATGATTTTCTTCTAGAGGCCTTCTTGAGATTTCTCTTGCAGGATCTTCTTCTCACCCGCGAAGGGGAGTTTGGTGCGAAGCCAAGATATTACACTATCTTCATCCCCAAGGTATTTATCTCAATTGTTTTCCCTTTCCTTTGATACACATCTCACACTTTCTTGCCCATCCAGATTTAGATCTACTCACATGGTGGAATCCTAGATCCAACCCAAATCCCAATCAACACCATTAAACCCTTGCAGCCCTCCAACCAGCCCCTTATCCATCAACCAATCACAATCGTTCATCCCCCAAACCTTTAGATCTGATCAGACCAGCAATAGATCTAGAATGGCAAGCACTAGATCTGGTTTCAACCCATTACAGCCCATTTTATTCATGTTTTCACTTTTGAATTTCAAGCCTAACATTATAAAGTTGTGGGTGTATTGAATTAAACCTGAATTTCATTTAAAACCATATTCAGTCCACTACTATTCAATTGTTACCCCAAATTGAGCCCGGCTGTCCTTCAAATCCTCAAGGATCTTGGTCATTTACTTGACTCGGCAGATCCATAGGCAAGGTGGAGGTTCTTACTCTCCACTTGGTCCCTTCCTCAATTCTTTGAGGGCCCAAATTGCAGGACTGTAACGAGAATTGGATTTCCTCATAATTAACTAAGTGGATTTCAGCATGGAATGATGTGTCAACCTGTAAGTGGATTTCAGCATGGAATGATGTGTCAACCTGTTTCAATTGATTCATTATAATTGTTGTTATTGATCTCATCTTGCATCATTTAGATTAGCTTTCATTTTGTCCTGCATCAACTTGGTATCAGAGCTTAGGATTGTCTAGGGATTGCATTGCGTATCATTACATCTCATTCCATCAAATCTCATGGCATATAGATGGTCATTGCATGCCCACTAGGAGTGGTAGGGATCACCAACCTTTAGTTTTCAGGATGGCAGGACCTTCTCAACCCAAAACAAGTTCCAACCCACCCGGAGTGACCTTAGAGCAACTAGCCAAACCTTGGAAGAAATGAGAGCACAACTTAATGATCTAACAGAGGAACAAAATGAGCAAACTGGGGAACTTAGGGTTCGTCTTGCGGAAGGTGAGTGATCTGTCCAGGACGATAATAGGAGGCGTCATAGGCGCCATGAGAGGGACGATCATGATCAAGACACTGATGTTGAGTCTGAAAATGGTAATAATCGTAGGGGTCGCGGCCAAGGCCCTGATCCCGACGGGTGGGTGATGAAGAGTGTTAAAATAGATGCCCCCACCTTTGATGGTCGGATGGATCCACAGGTTTTATCTGATTGGCTCTCTGACATGGACCATTATTTTAAGTGGTATGAGATGTCGAAGGCAAGGAAGGTTAAGTTGGCTACCATGAAGTTAGTGTCCCAGGGTAGAATATTTTGGACCAACTTAGAGCACCATGAGCAGCGTCTCGGTCTCCCTGCCATTGACACGTGGGAAAGGATGAAAGAAAGACTTAAGGACAAGTACCTTCCCCAATCCTATCGGGAGAGACTGCTTGATCAGAGGAGGAACCTTCGACAAGGTAGTATGACCGTCTCCGAGTACATCACGAAATTTGAAGAGCTTAACCTTAGATGTGATGTCCGGGAGGATTTGTCATCTCTTCTCTCTCGGTTTAGGACGGGCTTGCGTCATGAGATTAAAAAGGAGTTGATTCAACATAGGGTCACAACCCTTGCTAAGATGTATGAGAAGGTACAAGACCTAGAGCAATATGTGAGGTTTCAATTTCCTAAGAAGGTAGATTCACGCAATGTGGAACCTAGGGCTAACCCTATGAATGTGAGAACCATCTCAGGAAATCCTCAACAGGAGGGGACCACCAATAATCATTCTACTTCGTGGGACCCCAAAGGAAAAGGAGTTGCTTCTGAAAACTCCCGGAGAACCTCCCAAACCAAATGTTACAAGTGTTAGGGGTATGGACATTTTGCTGCTACTTGCCCCACGAGGAACTTGTAAGACCCCGACCCCCAATTTCTCTGTTTAGTGTTGTGTTAATTATGGTTTAGCTTTTTAAGCAATATTTGAGTTGGTTTGACTTTGTTTTTGAGTTTGACTAGACTTTTCCATAGCCTTGGAGATTTTGAGTTGACCCGGTCCATATGATATGTATTTTTATGAGAAATTACTTCCGATTTCTAAAAATTCTGAATTTGGTGTATTTTGACTCATTTTATGAAGTTGAACAACTTTCATGTTTTGACTATTTCGATTTGATGATCAGAAAATGCGTTTTTCGAGAAAAAGGGCAAAACTGACTTTTTACACTAAATCTGTCCATGAATTTCGAAAATTTCAGAAATTGGGGAAAATATACTTTTTGGAAAGTAGAAATTTCGCCGATCATTTTTGTCTTCTTCGTCGTTTTCATTCGGGACCCACAAATGCTAGTTTTGACCTTAGTAAGATTGGGGCCCATCCCACTTAACCTTATAAAACCACCAATGGGTTTCTCTTCTCTCCCATTCTTCATTACCTGCAACAAGAGGTGAGCTTAGGGTTTTTCTCCCAGCCCCTTTCTCTCTCCTCATGTATCTCTTGTTCTTTGATGCTAAATGGAGATTTGACCTTCCCACCTTCTTCTCCTCTCTCTTGGCTTTCCAAAGATGCCCTTTTCAAGGATTTTGAGCTAGAGAAGACCCATCTTTCAAGCTCTTCTTCTTTGTTTGAGCTACCAAAGGGTTTCTTCTTAAGCTATTTTGGAGGTTTTGTAATTTTGGAGCTTGGGACTTTAAGAGGACCATCATAGGGTGTTTTGCATCTCCTCTTGACCCAAGGCAAGTAAATATTCAGCTAATTTGATGGTTATGTATATATGAATGATTCTTTTTATTTATCCTCATCCCATGTTTTATTTTCTTTATGATTTATGGATTTACTTTGAATGAATGAACCAATGTTATGTGGATTTCCATTTATGTTATGGTCTTATAATATGTTAGAAGTTTGCTTTCATCTTGGCCATTTAGAAAATTTGATTTCCTTGTGTTAAGAGTTGGTGTTCAAAGAAATGGGGAAAGACTTTGATTTTTAAAAGTGTTTGTTTGGTTACTTGGATTGCTAATGAATGGTGATTTGATGAGTTTGGAAGGTCGAGGAAGGGCCCAAATGATCTAGGAAATATGTATGAAGGATTAGGAATCAAAAAGAATCAAAAAGTATGGAAAAAAAGTGAGAAAATGCCCCACGAGCCGGACTGGACAGAGCCCAGTCCGCTCGAGCGACCCAGTGGGCCGCTCGAGCGGACCAGGTTCTGCCTGGCTCGCTCGAGCGACCCACTGGGTAGCTCGAGCGACCCAGGCTCTGTCAGGGCTTCGCTCGAGCGGGCCTGGGGTCGCTCGAGCGAGCCCAGCCCAGCCTGGGGGCCTGGTTCAGGTTGGATTTTGGGCCCGTTTAAAAACAATTTCTGGGCCAGTTTTTGGGGTTCCTTTGGGCCTGTTTCTTGGGCCATTCAAGGTCAGTTTTGGGCTGTTTTAAGACCTGTTTCATGGGCCATTCAAGGATTAGTTTTGGGCTGTTTTTAAGGTTTGTTTTGTGGGCCATTCAAGGATTAGTTTTGGGCTGTTTTTAAGGTTTGTTTTGTGGGCCATTCAAGGTTAGTTTTGGGCTGTTTTTAAGACCTGATATTGGGCCATTTCAGGGCCTGATATTGGACTGTTTTAAGACCTGTTTGGTGGACCATTCAAGGTTAGTTTTTTGGACTGTTTTAAGAATTGTTTGGGCCATGTTTAAAGGGCTATTTTGGGTTAAATGAGTAGACTGTTTTGGGCTCGGTTTAAGGCCAGCTATGGGCCTGTTTTAAAGAGATTTTGGATTACTTGTGATACTTGGAATTTGTGAAATGGAAATGGGACCAATGAGAGAATGGTCGTGTGTGAAGTTACCCGGGAACCTTTCGAGTCTCAATACGCACTTTATCATTTAAATGTTGTGGATTTTCATTGGCATCAAACATACTCTTTATTAATCAATGTTTAAAGGTTAAATGTGTATTGAGATGGTTCCTTGGTAAGTCATTAAGTCATTCTCCACTACCCATTCCATTTCAAGTCAGAAAATGTATTTGTACTCTTCGGTGAACTAATTTGAATAGCATCGGTGATTTGTTATAAAATCATGGGGATTTCCATATTCGAAAGGATTGATCGTATGATTTTATACAAATCACTTTGATGTGTGTTTGGGCGGTTTACCATGGAATTCGTATGTTTTCTCCGAATCGATTTGAAAGGAGATTGGAGTGGTTCGCCACATTCGGGATTTCATCGATAAGATTAGTATTTTGAAAATAAAAACCTCGAGGCAAGACGGGGCCAGAGCTTTGTAGTGCGAGCCCATGAGCCAAAGAGGCTATGATTTCAAAAATAAAACATCGAGGCGAGATGGGGCCAGAGCCCGGTGGTGTGAGCCCATGAGCCAAAAGGATTAGTATTTTTATTTGTATCGGTTCGAGTTTTCAAAACTAAAGGCACCACTAGGCTTAGGTCACCTTGTCGGGCTGATCACCCGGCTTGGGATCTTTAATTTGTCCGCCAGCTGCAGCTTGGATTCTATCTGTACCGACCATGGCAACGGTTTCTATCTGCCGGTCCCATTTGTATGGCTACGGTTCTGATTTATATCTGCCGGTCCCATTTGTATGGCTACGGTTCTGATTCTATTTCCGGTCCCACGTGTAGTGGCTACGGTTATGTCTGCTCTTGTTACCTCGGTAATAGGAGAATATAGCTATGTGTGGTTGCCAATGTTTTATCTGTGTATTACTTTATTTTATGGTTCTTGTTGTTTATACTCTTTATGCTTTGAATTTGTTAATGTTTATGAAATCGATCTTTTATCGTATTGTCTCTATTATTCAGGATTTTAAATGTATTTCCAATTATTAAATGTTTTGCTTAGGCTGTTATCTTTTCGAGATATTTACGCTCCAGAGACTGTTCATTTATTCGTCTTGATATTTAGGTTCGGTCTTTCGATCGTTTTAGCATGATTTATTGTTATTATTGTTTAGACTCTTTAATCGGTTTTACAATGATTCCATATTGTTTTATGAATGTCCTTTGGTTTCATATTACTTGTTTATTTACTTGCCAGACCGTCGTGTCTGACCCTGTTTGTTTGGTGCCAGTTTCCTCTCTTTCTGTTTTTAGGTGTCTGATCGGAGGAGGCGGTGGGACCGCCGGTCTGACGTGAGAGGTTGCCCGTTGATATCATCTAGATGTCAAGTTTGGCACCAGAGTTCGTATCCAAATATTGGGGGTAGGATTCTGTCTAGTTGGATATTTTTATATGGCTTTGTTAGCCTTTTTCATTGGGTTTGTAATTAAGACATTTGTTAATTGTAATTTGAATATGTGGGAAATAAATAGTCTTGTTACTACCAGCTCAGTGTTCTTTGGATTATGAATTGTGCCAGTCTGCTTATGTGATGGCTATATGATGTTGGTTGAGTGCGACACGGAACCCGATGGCCACGGATTTCGAGTCGTAACACCATGTTTAGCTTCCGCGAAAATATACTCTGATCGTGTTGGAATTTGATTATCCTCATTCGCGCGGATCTTGGGAAAGATAACAAAAGTTTCAAATTCATTCCAAAATTTCGCACTCCGGAATCGGATCACTGCTGGGCCCGGTTTCGGGGTGTGACAGAACTTGTTCATAGAAGAAGTCCAGGATGATAGTGACTTGGATGTGGATAACTATATGCCTAACTTTGTCCCGTCCGATGATGATTGTGGGGATTCCGAGGACCGCGTCTCCTTCCTTAGGTTTCTTCCTGCCTATCAAACTGAGAGAGTGAACCAAAATGCCCATGAGAGGACCCAAATGCTAGTGGTCAGATGTGCCCTAGCCATGCAAGAGGATGATGACTAGCGGCGGACTGCCATCTTCCATACATATCTGAAGTGTAATGGAAGAAGTTGTAAGCTCATCATAGACAGCGGCAGTTGCACCAATGTCGTTTCTTCTAACACCGTTGCTCGTTTAGGGTTGAAGACTGAACCTCACCCTAACCTCTATCGTGTCTCATGGGTAGATTCTACGTCTATCCCCGTGTCTCAGAGGTGTTTGGTCCCACTTGAGCTTTCCTCTTATAAGGACCAACTGTGGTGCGATGTTGTCTCCATGGATGTGGGACATATCATTTTGGGCAGGTCGTGGTTATATGACTTGGACGTTATCAATTTTGGAAGGTCCAACGTCTGCATCTTTGAATTCGAAGGGAGGAAAGTGAGGCTCCATCCTCTCCCGCCTAAGGATTCCAACATCAAGAAAAGCAACCCAAAAGAAAAAAAGTCTACAAAAGGAACCTAGCATGAAAGAGAGAGACGAGAAAGGAAAGGACCCCAAGTCAAAGGGCATTCACATTTTGGGTGCCTCAGAATTTGAGAGAGATCTCCAAGAGAATCTCGAGAATGGCAAAGTAGGAGAACCTGCCATGTTTGTCTTGGTGACTAAAGAAGTCACGGAAGAGAAGGTTGTTCAGATCCCACGTGAGACGGAGCAAGTCTTGCATGAATTTCAGGATGTTTTTCCTGAAGAATTACCAAATGAGCTCCCACCTTTACGTGATATTCAGCACGCCATTGATTTGGTTCCTGGCGCATCTTTGCCAAACCTACCACACTATAGAATGAACCCAACTGAGCATGCTGAGTTGAAAAGGCAGGTTGATGAGCTCCTTGAAAAGGGCTTCATCCAAGAAAGTTTGAGTCCTTGCGCCGTACCCGCACTCCTTACACCCAAAAAGGATGGGTCTTGGAGGATGTGCATTGATAGCCAAGCGATCAACAAGATCACAATCAAGTATCGATTTCCCATACCGAGACTTGATGACATGTTAGATATGATGGTGGGTGCCAAGAGTTTTTCAAAAATAGATCTTAAGAGTGGCTACCACCAGATTCGTATCAGACCTAGTGATGAGTGGAAAACCGCCTTCAAAACGAAGGATGGTTTGTATGAGTGGTTGGTCATGCCCTTCGATTTGTCAAACGCACCAAGTACATTTATGAGGGTTATGACACAAGTGCTACGACCATTCATAGGCAAATTTCTGGTCGTCTACTTTGATGACATTCTCATATACAGCAGCACTCATGAGCAACACTTGAAACATTTGAGAGAAGTCTGTCTCACTCTTAGGAGAGAGAAGTTGTATGCTAACCTCAAGAAATGTACTTTCTTTTCCTCACAAGTTGTCTTCTTGGGGTTTGTCATTTCGGTTGATGGAATGTCTGCAGACCCGGAAAAGGTCAAAGCCATTGTAGAATGGCCGGAACCACGGAACATTCATGAGGTGCGTAGTTTTCATGGACTAGCCACCTTCTATAGGCGGTTTATTAGGAACTTTAGCACCATCATGGCTCCAATTACGGATTGTATGAAGAAAGGTGAATTCAATTGGAGCAATGCAGCCACCAAGGCATTTAAAGAAATTAAGGAAAAGATGACAGAAGCTCCATTCATGCGACTTCCTGATTTTTCTAAACTTTTTGAGGTGGCATGTGACGCGTTTGGCGTTGGAATTGGAGTACTACCCAGTCAGGAAGGACATCCTGTCGCTTATTTCAGCGAGAAGCTGAATGTGGACAGGCAAAAATACTCCAATTATGAGAGAGAATTCTACGCGGTAGTGCAAGCACTAAAACATTGGAGACATTACTTGTTACCGCGTGAGTTTGTCTTATACTCAGACCATGAGGCTCTGAAGTACCGTCAATCCCAGGCTAAGATGAAATCTAAGCACGCGAAATGGATTGAGGATTTACAAGAGTTTACCTTCGTGTTTAAACATAAGCCAGGGGTTGAGAACAAAGCGGCTGATGCTTTGAGCCTCAAGATTGCGTTGCTACACTCCATGAGTGTAAGCGTCACCGGTTTCGAGCGTTTACCGGAAGCATATCCTACATGCCCAGATTTTGGGAAAATTTTTAAGTTGCTTTCGGATAATCCCTCAAGCAGCATTCAGGGATTTTTGCTCAAAGATGGATTCCTTTTTAAAGGAAACAGATTATGCATTCCCCGAACATCACTTCGTGATTTTTTAGTGTGGGAAATGCATGCGGGAGGAATCACAGGCCACTTTGGTCGCGATAAGACCATTGCCCTTGTGGAGGACCGATTCTATTGGCCAGCTCTCAAGCGAGATGTTGCCAAAATAATAGGGCACTGTCGAACATGTCAGCTTGCAAAACAACGCAAGCAAAACACGGGGTTGTACACTCCATTGCCGGTGCCACATGCACCGTGGCAAAATGTCAGTATGGATTTCGTGTTGGGTCTACCGAAAACTTTGCGGAAACACAATTCCATTATGGTGGTGGTGGACCGTTTCTCCAAGATGGCCCACTTCATTCCTTGTTCGAAAACCTCAGATGCATCTCACATTGCACATCTTTTCTTTGGTGAGGTTGTTCGACTTCATGGGCTTCCAACTACCATTGTGTCTGATAGGGATGTGAAATTTACAAGCTACTTTTGGAAGACACTTTGGGTGATCATGGGAACTAAACTTCAGGTTTCTTCTGCCTATCACCCCCAAACAGATGGCCAAACTGAGGTTGTGAATAGGAGTCTGGGAAATCTTCTTAGTTGTCTTATAGGGGAGCATATTCGAGCATGGGATACTATGTTACCGACTGCTGAGTTTGCATACAATAGTTCGGTCAATAGGTCCATCGGTATGATTCCATTTGAAGCAGTGTTAGGGTATAAGCCTAGGATGCCAATTGACCTAATTCCCATATCATCATTACCTAGGCCATCTGCATCAGCTGCGTCATTTGCACAACACATACATGCATTGCATGATGAGATCAAGAAAAGAATTAACATGCATAATGAGTCCTACAAAATTGCTGCCAACGCACATCGTCGCCATGTTGAATTCAACATAGGTGACTGTGATGACCAGGATGAGGCCTGAAAGGTCCCTCAGGGGACTGCTAAAAAGTTACAAGCCCGCAATATGGGACCTTTCAAAATTTTAAACAGACTGGGTCCAAATGCATGTGTTAGAACTACCACCGGACATGGGGATTAGTCGATTTTCAATGTAGAAGATCTCGTGATCTTTAGAGGTCCCACAACTTCACCTGACGATCATCAGTTTCCCATACCTATAGACCCAATAGCCACCAAAGCTGACCCACCATAGGTTCTTGAACCATATGAACATTCCCAATTTGAGCCCGATCTTCCTTCTCCACCTACACCCCCTTTGAGCCAACATAAAGAGACTGGAGGATATCTTGGATGAGACCTTGGTTTCCACCCAAGGATAAAAATATCGGCCGATACGAAGCGTATTGGCTTCGTATCAGCCGATATATCGGCTGTATCGGCCGAGGCCGATACGATTATTTGAAATAATCGGGTATCGCCCCGTATCGGCCGATACGGACCGATACGATATGTATCGGCCGATACGTATCGGGGGTTTTAAAAACCCCCCCAGCCGACCCATGTGCAATTATTTTCAGCTACCTCTCTCTTTCACTCATCTTTCTAGTTTCTACTGTGACTCTTTGAGCTTGTGAAGCTCTAAAGTGAGTCTAAATCAAGATTTTACCACAAGAAATCAATATTCAACATTCAACAAGATCAACCACAACAAACTTACAAACATCAAAACAAGGAACAGTCTTCAGCTTCAGGGTCCTACTCATATGGTTACTATGGTGAAACGCAACATGGTAGATATCCACCTCCACCTCCTCCAATTTCCTATGATGATCCGGCTGCCTTCTTTGGATTTGTGGATGCCAATGCTCATCAATATCAAATTCAATATGGTGCCAATAGAAATGAAAACACTGATGAGGATGAGGATAACCATGGCGCCTTGAATCTTGGTAGACATTCCTTTTGGTGGTGATTAAGGTATTCCTAATCCTATTTCCTTCACTAACTCTCTACTTTGTCATTTGACTCATTTCTAAATTGGTGTTGAATGTTGATTGTTGATCACTTCATAGTTCATTCACTTGATTGAATTTGAACCTTGAATGTTGAAGTATTGATAGTTGATTGTTCAATGTTCAATTGTTCAATAATGAGTAATGACTAATGACTAATGAGTAATGACCTAAAGTCTTATGGCTTTATTTCATGTTCTATTTTTTTTATGAGTTCTTCATTACTTTCTAAATTACTATGACTAAGAAACATGAATACATGTGAAAAAACTAATCATTACTATTATTTTCTATTTATACAGCGATACGGGACTTCATATATTGAGGGCACCGATATGCCCCCTTTTCTTACTTACTTTTGCAAAAGAACCACATATTCTTTCATTTTACAATTTTCTGGATTTTTTTCAGATTTTTTGGGCGATTTTTTCAAATCGCACCGCTACGCCGATACGTATCCCCGATACGCTACGTATCGCCCGCTTCGTATCGGTTTGGCGGCGGGCCGATACGCCCGCCGCTACCGATATTTTTATCCCTGTTTCCACCAAACACGGCGGGGTTCAAAAGTACCTTGTCAAGTGGAAGAACAGGCCAGTTTCAGATGGTACTTGGATTACCCGTGATGAGCTACAGCGAATGGACCCAGATATTTTGGAGAGGTATGACAGTTTTGTTTCGCCAGTGGCGAAATCTTCACAGCTGAGGGGAATTCATGGGGACATCAACTCCAGATATGGAAAGACATACCAAAGGCATAAGAAGAAAATGGTTGATAAGGCTTCCTTGTGGCTGGATCAACTTTTCATGGGCTTGATGCATCACAATCAAGAAGAACTACCGTTGGATCAGCCTTTGGGCGAAGATACACCGTTGGATCTTGATCCGAGTGTGCGGAAGGCCTCCGGTGGTGGACCCGCAAAAAACACCATACTGGGATGATCCACAGGAGATGAGCAATTGTGGAGTCATCATGAAGATTTAAAGATTGGCAAGGGACCCATGGGAACCCATGGGAATTAAAGAGTTCAAAACTAAAGACATAAGAAGAGGGGCTCGGGGGGCTCACAACTTAAAGTCTCTTGCATAGGGATGTGTGCACAAGACTTGCGCACAAATCCCCATGCACAAGGCAGCCCCTTTTCCACCTTGTCGACAGCCACTTGTTGGTCTCATTTATTTTATTTTATGAGACAAGATCTAGATGCTTTAATCTGAACCATTGGTTTCTAGGGCTCTATTATTACTCATTATTAAGGTCGTATCTCTTGGAAAAGAGGGGCTTTATGAATGAATAATGATTTTCTTCCAGAGGCCTTCTTGAGATTTCTCTTGCAGGATCTTCTTCTCGCCCGCGAAGGGGAGTTTGGTGCGAAGCCAAGATATTACACTATCTTCATCCCCAAGGTATTTATCTCCACTGTTTTCCCTTTCCTTTGATACGCATCTCACACTTTCTTGCCCATCCAGATTTAGATCTACTCATGTGGTGGAATCCTAGATCCAACCCAAATCCCAATCAACATCATTAAACCCTTGCAGCCCTCCAACCAGCCCCTTATCCATCAACCAATCACAATTGTTCATCCCCCCAAACCTTTAGATCTGATCAGACCAGCAATAGATCTAGAATGGCAAGCACTAGATCTGGTTTCAACCCATTACACAGCCCATTTAATACATGTTTTCACTTTTGAATTTCAAGCCTACCATTATAAAGTTGTGGGTGTATTGAATTAAACCTGAATTTCATTTAAAACCATATTCAGTCCACTACTATTCAATTGTTACCCCAA
Source organism: Litsea cubeba (assembly GCA_012931725.1). NCBI lineage: Eukaryota > Viridiplantae > Streptophyta > Magnoliopsida > Laurales > Lauraceae > Litsea > Litsea cubeba. Next base: position 65,456,703 of record CM022944.1, read on the forward strand.
ATTGAGCCTGGCTGTCCTTCAAATCCTCAAGGATCTTGGTCATTTACTTGACTCGGCAGATTCCTAGGCAAGGTGGAGGTTCTTACTCTCCACTTGGTCCCTTCCTCAATTCTTTGAGGGCCCAAATTGCAGGACTGTAACGAGAATTGGATTTCCTCATAATTAACTAAGTGGATTTCAGCATGGAATGATGTGTCGACCTGTTTCAATTGATTCATTATAATTGTTATTATTGTTATTGATCTCATCTTGCATCATTTAGATTAGCTTTCATTTTGTCCTGCATCAAGCATGATTAAGCTTTTTCATTTTTTTGGTGAAAATGACGAGACATTTGCATCCACATGCCATCCATAGCCCACCAATGGAATTGAAAAGCCCCAAGACAATAATAACTTTGCTGCTGCGGTCTTCCTTGTAAAACCTTGGGGCAAGTTGCTTCATGTCTTCTTTCTGGTGTTCTCATTTATCTTTTTTTTCCCCACTTGCCAAGACAGATGAAAGAAAATTTTCTTCAATTACGATGATAGATTTGCTGTCTCTATGAGAAGCTTCCTCAGCTCCTTGTTGTTCTGAAATCAGGGTTACACGTCGTAGTCAATAAAATTGGCCATGGTGGCAATCATTGTCAACTTTCCTACACCAAATAGGCTGTAAAGTGATGCAGGATAGACCTGCCGGCCCACATATAGGTCCAAGATAGTTTTGGACTTATTCCGATAATTATTTGTCATTAGATTTTTAATTTTGTTTAATGGATTGTAATTAGGATAGTTTCCTAGTTTAATTAGGTGACTTAGCCCTTAAGTTATGTTTTCTTATTTACATGGCATTGTAGAGATTTAATTCTCAGAGTTGATGATTGATGATATTTGAGGGTTTTGTTCCCATTGAGATGCGTCCGTGTTGATAGTCTCCACGGAGATGTGTCATAGTGTCTCGTGTTTTGGCACTTCCACGCAAGCCCTAACCCTAAGGCCTGCATCAATTGGTATTAAAGTGAAGATCCACATCATTCTGACTTCGGATCCTATCAGAATTGATCAGGTAATTCATGACCATCGATTTCGTTTATCCCCATTCATCCCCCACCCCCGATCCATCATCCCAACCAAAAACCCACCCCTTCTTCACCATCATCCCCCCTGTCGAACCTAACCCTCAAGCTCCCAGCCATCCAAAACCGATATCGAGTTCGCTGTCACTAATTTTGTTCCAAACCCACAGCCCATCTCCACCAATCTCTCTACAAAACTCCATCGATCCCAAACAACCTGATACCTTAGAAACCCCAAAATCCCTCTCTTGGCAAACCCTAAAATAAATAAAAAAACACAAAAAAAAATTCCAACCAAGCCCAAACAACCCCACCTGAACATCAGCAACCCTAAATCCCAGTGGAAAAAAAAATACCCTTCTTCCCCACTGAAGCTCTTCCCCTCCGACAGAACCATTCCCCTGAAACAGGCTGTCCCCAATAAACCCCAAATCGACAACCCTCCAAAACCCACCAGAAAAGAAAAAAAGGCGAGAGAACAGAAGAATCAGATAAATAAAAAGGGAGGAAAGTGTACCTGGCACCAACACCACCGCCCTCAAGTTTTCATCACCACCGCACGACCACAACTCCAGCAGCAACCTCACAATCACCTTCTCTAACATTCAAGTCACTAGTCCAGCCTCCACCACCATTGCCCATAGCCAGGGCCGGGGCCATCGCCATCGACTCACTATGAGAGCAAGAGCCACCTTTTTCTCTCTTCTCACGGGCACAACGAACAAAACAAGGGGGGTGAGTCGACCCTTTTCTTCTTTATTGAGCACTGAGATGAAGAAATAACAACACCCCCCCCCCCCCCCCCCCCCAAAACTTTTCCCCTTTGGTAGCACTTGTCTCATTACAGCGACACATGTGCTTTTGGGCCTAGTCATTCGGGTTGGATACAAGTCAGGCGAACCTGACCCACATTCCAAAGGTAAAGCCAGCAACAATAGAGTTGCTGACATCATTCTAACACCAGCACTACATCAACAATAGCCAGTCAACAGTTGGTTTGACCAGAATTAAAGGCTGAGATTGTTTTGCATTTTCTGTAGTAGTTTGAACACAGATTTCAAATCGGCTCTCTTGCTCTCTTACGCGCTCATGGTGACGAGATCTACACATCAGGGTCAATGAATACTTCGAAAAACATTATATTTTTTTATGTCCTTGCATCCAAGTCGACATGGGCACTCAAGAAACATACAAATTTGCTAGAGGATAATCCCACGCTTGTCATACGTTGACTTCTCACTTCAAATAAGGAAGAAGAGTGGAGACAGACTAAGATTTTCCAAACAAGGGTAAAAGGACTTCACCTCTGAAGGTGTTGTTATTGTCTATGGTGTTGATCAAATACAGTACAGGGCTAAGAATATGTGGCTGTTGGTATAGTTATGTTTTGAGGTCAACATGGGGTTGTAAAGGGATCCTGATTTGGGCGTACTGGGGCTGTTTTCGTTTGGAGAATTTGGCTAAAGTAAGGACAGCTAGCTGAAACTAGAAAGTTATGGGATGGATGGGATTTGGTTATGGTTACAAAAAGGGGTCCATTTAGTGCTGGTAACTGAAGCTGGATTGAGAGAAAATGAGGTTGGAATAGGAGTAGGGTTGGGGTTTGTTCTGGGTGGGGACTTTAAGCAATTTGGAATGTTCATGCATGATGGTCCTAACAGGATTCAGATTCCAATTTTGGGACCATTGACTGCCGAAAACAGGAAGCAGGGTTAAGATTTACGTAAATTCAAAAGTTTCAATGTAGGGATCGAGTGAAATTGAGGCTAGGGCTTCTGGGTTTAAACTGGGTTTAATTCAGGTAGAAATCAAGACTTCTGATGGATTTTGATATATATGGTGAGGGATGGATGCACATGAAACATTTCCCATATATATATATATATATATATAGGTCTAGGACCTGGGTTAGAACAGAATTTGAGGTTAGGTTTGAGACTTAGGGCCAAATGAGGGAATTAGGGAAGACGCATAATTAGATTTGAGACAATAACAAACTGGTTTAGGTTGATGGAGTACAGTTTTTGGCTGGAAGTGTTAATGTCAGAGAAGACACTCAGCAAGGGTATTTAGAGCAGAAAATCAGGAAAACTGAAAAAAGATAGAGAAAAGAGAGGAGATGGATACTATAACTGAATCAACGGAAGAAAACTTAATTGGCTGCATTATTTATTAACCTAAGAAACAAGGGAGGATTAGCAAGGCTTTAATCACCAATGTGAAGCTCCGAAATGCAGAGTTTAAAGGAATAATCAGCATGGACCAACACCGATCAAAGCTGAAATCATAAATCAGTGTATGATCATTGTCTAACAGAAAGAGTTCATCTTTATAAAAAGGACAAGGCTGCATGCTCATGAGCAGACAAAGTCATCGGTCTGGAACTCATTACATCATGGATTGCAACAGATGTGCTCAAAGTTATAACAGATGTGCTCAAAGTTATAAATACTCAAAGGTCAACTATAAAGGGATCACCCAGAATGTCTTCATTTTTTTATTTTTTATTTTAATGATGACGATGTCTATTGCTTCCTCTTTACATTACTTGTTCTCTTAGTTTATGACTTTGGACCTCAAACTTCTTGGGTCTAACACTCTAACTTGAGTGACCTCAAGCCATATCACAACATATCACCCAGATTCATACTAGCAATATGAAACCCTGCACTCATCCAAGTAGAGTCTACTAAAGCCAGGGTGAGCAGCCCCAGTGCTAATCTGCAAGAGATGACAAAATGGGACCCTAAGCATCACACTAAGGACCCCATGCAATGAACACGAGGTCCACTGGATAGTCTCAAACGAGGCAAAGATTAATTTAGATGAGCTTTTTTTTTTTTACTTTCTACATTGAGTTTTATGCTTTAATTAGGAGTCTATTATGGCTCTAATAAATGTTTACATTTGTGGTTTGTACCTAGAAGTCACACTTGGTTGTAAACAATTTAAAGAGAGAAGTTCTTGAATTTTTCCAAACTAGGATGTTATATGGTGCAACGCCCAAGGCTATCCTTATACATGTACTCAATCCTACCAAAATACCAAATCAATTAAATTTCAATTATTTCCTAACTTGTAAGTTTAGTGAAGAATCCGTCCACTAGAGGTTTTTATTATATCGAGTTCCTGCTGTTGGATTCCTATTGACTCCAACTATAACACCCCGACCCTAATTAATTTTACTTAGTGCTAATTAATCTTGTTTAGAATCTAAGTAAGTTAATTTGCGCATTAGGATCCTAGTTTAGTTGGTTTGGTTACGAATAGACGGAGTCCTGGTTGAGAAAGGATAGTTTTTTTCATTTGGGCATAGTGAAGAGCAATTTGGGAATTTCAGATATATGTGATTTTGAGTCCATTATGAAGATAGAACTATTCCAAGAAACCTTCGTGTTCGACTCGTGGCCATTTAATGCCCAAACCCCTTCGTTTTGCCGTATTGTTCTTGAGTCAGGACATAGTAGTCATTTCCTCAAAAGTCGAGTTTTCGTTCAGAGCATCAAAATATGTCTTTCTTGGGCTCAATGGAAGGATAAAATATTTTCGAGAAACTTTCATCAAGACCCCATACCCATCCGACATCCAAAAGTCCCTCATTTTAATCGTTTGCTTCACTTAAGTGTGGACATAGTTGTCATTTCGGGAAAAGTTGAGTTTCGTTTACGATTTTCAAAACACGTCCAACTTGAGTTTGTTGGAAAGAAATTATTTCATGGACGTTTTTGGACCGAACCATTTCGATGGCTAGAACACCTTCGAAATGTCCGATTTAGTCATGCCCACATTTTTTATGGCAAACTTGTGATTTCGCAAAAATCAAATGCTTTATAAACCCCAGCCGTTCATTCTTCTTCCCTTATCTTTCTTTCTTCCTTCATCCTCCTCACGCTGCCAGAAACCCAAGGCTGCCCATCACGAGTTCTTCATTCGGCCAATAAGTCAAGATTCCGATCTGCGGGGAAGCTTCGCCTCCACCTCACGATCATCCAAATGCAATTTTTGTTCCATTTCACCACTTGGATGACCCCCTCTCCACTGATTTCTTCTTCGTTGAAACCGTTGGAGGTAAGCACTCCTCTTTATTCCTTTAGATTCTTGCTTAGGACCCTCCTATCTACTTATACCCCGATTTCAAGTCCTAATTTCAACCCTCCCTTGTATTTTGGATTATAGGTCTCTTTTGGGTGTGATTTTGGGGGTTTTATGCTTGGGAGTGTTCTAAGGGAATTAAATTGTTTTAGTGTGGATTAGGGAGCTAAGGAGTCCAAGGCAAGAGTCCAATTTAAATTACATTACATACATGCTTTGTGAGTTGATGGTTCCTTGAAATTTTCATTATTGTTTAGTTACCCTTGTGGTTCAAGCTTATTGTTTTTGTGATTTTTCAAGTGATAGTTTGATAAAGTTAAGTGGGTTTTGACATGTATGAACACCCCCACATATGTGGCCAAGAGCCTCCATAGAATGGCTTGAAGAAGGGGGAGAAAACCCCACCACAACTGCCCACGACAACCCCCAACCCCCCCTGTTCTCTTCTCCCCTCTTGTCCCTTTTTTATTTTAACCCAGTTTGAACCCAATTCCTTCCCCACTGGATGGGATGTTTTTGGGACATTACCAAGGACTTTGTGGGCCACCCTTAGCCCCCACTAAGCGACCATTTAGTGGTGTTAAAGTCCGATTCCTTGCGTATGAAAGTTAGGCCTTAGGAGGTACCATTTGACTTGTCACTTAGACCAACTTATTGTTCATTTTTAAGACCTTTGGGAAGTGATTGTTTGAGCACACTTTCACTCTTGGGGTTTGTCCAGAAACATGTTTGGTTATTGACAATGGTAGTGCAATAAATTTTGTTGTGCGAAATATTATTGACAATCTTTATTGGCCAACTGAGAAGCTACCTTAATCCTATCAAGTCACATGGTCAAATGGTTATGTCATCCCTGTGACTCACGGATGCTTGGTATCTTTAAAGATTGGCAATTATGAAGAGTGTGATGTGATCCAAAGGAATATCACTCGTATTCTTTTTGGACGATCACGGCTTTTTGATAGGGAAGTGCACCATGACAAACAGAAGAATACATTTTCCTTCCTATGGAACAAACAACGGATTATGCTCCCATCCAATGCAATCAACAACCCGGTGTTTGTCTACATCATTTCCTTCAACCAAACCAAAGAAAGAGCAAAAAGAAGAAATAGCAATCATGATTGCACCACAAGAGATACCAGTCATGCTAGAAGACATCAATGGTTCAATAGATGAGCAAGGTCAAGGCAAAGCTGATCTCACGGAAAATTCGGAAGAAGCAAAAGATTCTCCGCGGATAATCAAGAGCCACAAAAGGTAGAGGAAGAACAAAGACAAACGCACATTGAAGACTTCGATTAAGAGGCATCAAAAGAAGAAGCAATCATTGAAGTCCCCCACACTGACTTCCATCTTCGAGGATCAACGATGGATATTCAAAGATCGTGATTTGTTGGTACAAAGGCAACAATTGAAGCACCAAATGGTCAAATCACATATTCGAGCTAAATGTATTCATCAGAAAAAGCGACGCCTCCACTTTATTTCTATGTGGAGGATAAGATCGAATTAAGCTTCCAAGCCATGTCAAGAGAATGAAGATCAAAAAGTGCATCACAAGTTTGCACGATTGATTTTCAACTCAGGAGGACATTTACCAAATTAAGGTCGAGTTCTTTGCAGTTTTATCAAGCTATTAACTCGCTAGAGTCGAGTTTTTCCAAGCCAGAGAGAGCTGATACAGGCCAGACCATGGGTTGGCCTGCACATTAGGCCAAGTCCATAGGCCTTAACGGGACATCCATTTGATTAGGAATCTTATTTTGAGAGTTGTTTTATTTAGTTTTATTTCAAATTAGGATTTTAATTTAAATTGGATTATTAAGCAAGGTTAGTGATTTAGTTTCCTTTATTGTTTAGAAAAGTCTTGATGCCTAAAGCTAGAGAGAGGACTGATCCCACTCAATTTATATGGATGGACATCCTCATTATATGATTCATGCTTATTACAATTAATCAAATATTTTTCTAAGTTTTCTATTCAGTTATGGTGTTTACCATTATCATGAGTGTGCCCTAGTAGCTGAATCCATCTTTGGATTCGATTAATCCCTCATGAGGTTGATCAATTTTCAATAGCGGATACGGGGTTGCATCAATTGCCAAGATTTCTTTACTCTTTCTTTGTTGCGGCCTCCATTATATATCTTGTTGATGCAGTCTCTAAAGGCATAGGTGCAAAATAAGGAACGCGTGCTGACCTCGAACAACCAAGCCCCCCGATTTCTATTGCTTTATAGATGACATATAATTTCAATATAACCATTAAAGAAGCATTTTTTTTACTTCAAAATTTGCCGAATTAATTAAAACAACACTTGTATTGTTGGCCTTTCTAATAAATAAAAACCATCTCATTTTCATGAGTTTTCTTAATAAGAATACGGGTTCTATAGTAGGTCTACCATGAATAAACACAAATTGGTTCTCCAAAATGTTTGATTCTTGTGGTAAACATTGCTCTATTACTCCCTCCCAAAGCCTCAAAGTGTGGCTCAAAATTAGTTTGTACGGTTCTGAAAACTTTCTTTATTCTTGTAGAAAAGCACCACGATGATCTCTCTCCATTTGTCGTGCATTCTTCTAGTACTTTGTTGACAATCTAATCTACCAATCAATGCCGATTTTGTAAATCAAGAAAAACTAAACCTAGAAGTACATCTTGTGGTCTTAGTGCTCTGTTTTTCTTCATATTAGATAGATATTTACCTTCTATTATGTATTCATTTGGTCATTGATTGATTTGATTCCAACTTGTAATTTACTTGAGTTGCATATTCTGAATCTAATGTCTTTAAAATGCATCTTTAACCACCTCTTCTTTCACCAAAAACATTGATTGATATTTTGAGCACTTTTAATTCCCAAGTTGCTACTTTCTTCAATATGCATACGAGGAGGAAGAGGAAAAGAAGGGAGAAACAGACACTCTAACTGTTTAATTTCAAGCAAATTAGGAAATGCACATACTGAATAACCAGCATACACAGCAAGCACATATAAAAAAAAAAACCATTTAAGAAACTCCATCATCACAATCTATAGAACTTTAGGCTCTACAAACAATATAATAAGTAAAAATAAAATGAACAAAATGAATTGAAGCATTCCAACAATAGATAATTAAAGAAGAAGAAGAAGAAGTCATCATAGCAAAAAGAAGTGAGAAAATCTAACAAAAGAGAGAGTTACAATGAGATAGAATCATAACAAGTTTTGACATCAAACAAAGCTAAGATCACGAGAAAAGAAAAAGGAGTATACTAGCAAAACTGGAAAACAAAAATACATGCAATTCGATGTAATATGAAAGTCTTTTGCCTATACCAAACATCTGAAGCACTTGAATTGGAAGTCATTTACCCTCGAAAGAATTGAAATTCATATCACTCAAGGATGGATTGGATGACTCCAGCACCGACAGTCTTCCCACCTTCTCTTATAGCAAACCTCATGCCCGGCTCACAAGCAACAGGCATAATAAGCTCCACAACCATCTTGACGCGGTCACCAGGCATAACCATCTTAGATTCTTCATCCTTATCATTCATAATCGAAGAGACACGGCCAGTGACATCAGTCGTCCTCATATAGAACTGGGGCCGGTATCCGGCAAAAAAGGGAGAGTGCCGACCTCCCTCCTCCTTCTTAAGCACATAAACAATCGCGTCAAACTTGGTGTGCGGGGTGATTGTGCCCTGCTTCGCTAGCACCATCCCCCTCTGAATGTCAGCCTTCTGGACTCCTCTAAGAAGAAGTCCAACATTATCTCCAGCAAGTGCCTCATCGAGAATCTTTTGAAACATCTCCACCCCAGTGACCGTAGTGGAGCGGGTCTCGCGCAGGCCAACTATGTCGACAGTTTCACCCACCTTTACGGTGCCACGCTCAACGCGGCCAGTCGCAACTGTGCCACGCCCTGTGATGGAGAAGACATCCTCAATAGCTAAGAGGAAAGGGAGCTCAGTCTGGCGCTGAGGAATGGGGATGTATGAGTCCACAGAGTCCATGAGCTCATATATCTTATCCACCCACTGATTGTCTCCACGCTTGGTGGTCGGATTAGCCATGAGGTGCTCAAGCGCCAATAGCGCGGAGCCAGAGATGATCGGCACATCATCACCCGGAAATTCATAGGAAGAAAGAAGCTCCCGGACCTCAAGCTCGACAAGCTGGAGGAGCTCCTCATCATCGACCTGGTCCTGCTTGTTGAGGAAAACCACCATATTAGGGACCCCCACCTGTTTGGCGAGGAGTATGTGCTCCTTGGTCTGTGGCATGGGGCCGTCCGCTCCAGAGACGACGAGGATAGCGCCGTCCATCTGAGCGGCGCCTGTGATCATGTTCTTGACGTAATCTGCGTGACCAGGACAGTCGACGTGGGCGTAGTGCCGGTTCTCGGTCTCGTACTCCACTGTTGCGGTGTTGATGGTGATTCCGCGAGCACGCTCTTCTGGGGCTGCATCAATTTCATCGTATTTCTTTGGGGCGCTGTTGCCAAGGGCGGCTAGGGCCATGGTGAGGGCGGCGGTGAGGGTGGTCTTGCCGTGGTCGACATGGCCGATGGTGCCGATGTTGACGTGGGGCTTCTTCCTCTCGAACTTTCCACGCGCGGCCCGAACGGTGAGCTGCGAAGGGGGCCTTCTTGTGAGGAGAGTGGGGGTGGAGGACTTCAACAACCATCGTGAGATGACACTGGGATTGGTGAAGGAGGAGGAGAGGAGAGGAGAGGGAGCAGGTTTTCGTGCAGTAGGGAAAAAGGGTTTTTCCGTGGTGCCTCTTCTGCCTGCTGCTGCTGAGGAGGCTGAGCGGATTATCAAGTTTGTGGGTGCTGATGCTGCTGGTACTGCTGCTCCTCCTACCATGGCTTCTCTCTCTTGTTGGGAATTTCTTCAGCAAGGTGGTGTGCGTGTGCTGGATTGAGAGGAAAGGGCAGAGAGGTTGGGACGGAACTCGGAAGGGGTTGAAAAGAAATGGATGGGGTGGGGAGAATGAATGGGTGGAAGAGATTTTGTTATCTGGTGAGCGAGTAGAGAGCATCCCAGCCACTTATCTTATGAGGCATTACCGATAAGGCTTTGTGCGGGGTGGCAAATTTGCTCCGCCCCGCCCCCAACCCCGCCCCGCCCCGGCCCGGCCCGCCGCTCCGCCCAGCACGGGTTTTTCCCACCCCGATCTTTAGGTGGGGGCGAGGATAGGGAATAAAACTGTGCCCCGAAGGCGGGGATGGGTTTGCTCTTTTTTCCGCCCCATTACCCCTCCCCGTGTCCCAACCCGTACCCCCGCCCCGCCATTAAATAAGTTTATATATATAATAGAGAACCCGTACCCCGCCCCGCCATTAAATAAGTTTATATATAATAGAGAGCAGCTCCGGAGTATAAGCTCAAACGTGCGATGTATGAGTGAATGAAAACCCAAAATTTTCGAGGAGCCTGCCCAGCCCAAGATTTTCCCTCCTTTCATACTAATGCCCTAATCGGTGAAATTTCTCTCTTCCTGGCTCTCTCTCACTCCTCTTTCGCACCTCTCTCTCGATTGACAGTCAGGCACGGTGATCTCATCTCCTCCTCTTTCACAAGGCGTTGCGCGTCTCCTCGATCTCTCTCCACTGCGCGCCTCCTCAATCTCTCTCTCTCTCTCCACTGCGCGTCTCCTCCTCTTTCGCCAGCCCAGTAAAAAACATCGGAAGGACGCCACACATCTACTCCTCTTTCGCAGCTCTCTCTCCACAACCAGGCTAGAGAAGGACGGGAAGACAGACTCATCCTCTTTCGCAGACCTGTGCCATGTCCAGTCCGCAACAGCCTGGTAAGTGAGTTGCCATTCTTCCCCATTTCCATTCAAATCTGTTTTCTTGTTTTTTCCATTTCACCCATTTCATTTGAAATCTGTGTCTGTGTGTGTTTTTTTTTTTTTCCTTTTTTGAAATCTGATTTCATCTCACCTAGTTTTTTTTTTTTTTACTGGAACCAAGAGCAGTTTGTAGATCAGATTTTCTCACTTCTCCTGCAAATTTGTTGGAAGAATCATTAGATTTCTCTTCATTGAGTTTTGGAAAGATCTTTTTTTTTTTGGGTCTCTGATGCAATTTCTTGATTCGAAAGGTGGGTCTTTGGCTGATTCAATGTCTGATTTATTGGTTCATCGGATCGGATAATTGGAATTTGGATGATCATAAGTAACGGAAGTTATTTTTGCGAGGATTTTTAAATTGCTTCACAAGTGGGCGTCACAAGTGGTTATTCCGGAACTTCTCTACGATCTTATCTTGAGCTTTGGTTGGCAACGGAAAAGGAAAATAGAGATTAGGCCCAAATATGTGTTTTTCCATTTCATTTCATTTCACCCATATGATATGAAATCTGTGTTGCCATTCTTAAGTTAATAAATTTCTCACTCCAATATTAATTTTGCGTTTGATATGAATTTTTTCTGTAGGGAGAAAAAGGTTGTGAGCTGTTCATTTGGATGGATAAGTTGCACCTGAATATACAGCGGATCAAAATGTGGGAAGTGAGCAAATTGAAAGTAGAATGAAAGAAATGAAAACATCACTTGAAGAGATGAAGGGGGCATGAAATCTAAATTTTAAGAGAAAGTGTAGAAACTCAGAATGTGCAGATACAACACAAAAATTATCGCACCTGTATATTAATGATGCTTCTTCGATTTGTTGCATATGTATGGGGAGGGAAATTTGCAGTGTGAGGATAGTTATTGTTGGAAATTAGGTGGGCCTCTAGGATAGGTTTCAAAAACTTTTTGAACCACTTGATACAGGGGTCAACTATCCATAGGGCTATCAATTTTTCCAGGATGCAAACCCTCTATCTCATCTATCACGATCAGTAATATAATCTATCTAGGAGATAGAAAATAATAACAAACATGCAACAAAGATCTATATCATACAAGAAAATAGATTATACCTTTGGAGCTCGGTTGTGCTCTAATGGAGAATTTACTACTTTCTTTGATGACGAACCCTTTCGCGAATCAAATAGGTTTCTCCAAAACCCAATGGCCTTCCACGCTATTACCCAAATCAGAATCTCTTTCTCAAGAAGATGGGTGGGATCTTCAAGAGAAGACAACTAGGAACTTGAAGGAACTAGAAGAGGGAGAGAAGAGAAGTGCAACTCTTGCACAAAGGGGGCTGGGCGTGAATTCCAAGGATGGACGTCCAAGCCCCCTTTGGTCCCTTTTTATAGCTTTTGCAAACTACTCTTTACTAATTTAATTAGAAGTCTCACTTCCAAATTAATTAGTAACTTTCTTCTCTTTCTTAATTACAATAGAAGTCTCACTTCCATTAATAATTAGAAACATACTATTACCACTATTAGAAGTCTCACTTCAAATAGAAATAGTAACTTTCCTTTTAGAGTTCAACTAGAATTAGTACCCGTCTGATGATTGGGCCAGCGTGGGGACCACTAGGGATTCCTTAGAAAGCTGGCTCCAACTGGAACACGCGACCCCACATCTCATGTGCAATCCGGGCCCACAGTTATTGCAAATAATTCCACTATATAAATGCAATTGAACTCCAGTCTTAGAAAATTACATAGAAGACCCTAAACTTCCCTATTACCACAAGTAGGCCCCTCCATCAATATCCATGGATCAATTGGACCTGTCTTCCAAATTAGATCCATATCTTATTGTCCTTGAGCCCCAATTAATTATAATGATCAATGGTACCTTTCCAATTAACTCTTAATCGGAATGGGTGTACACTTACCAATGATTAAATCCATTAATTGGCACAAGGGGATATTAGAGATAGATTCCATCTTGACCATTGAATGTTCCCACAGCTCTACTACCACGTACCCAAATCACCGAGGTGTTGACCTACAGTTGGCCTCACTCAGTGGTGATTCAAAGCAAATGAATAGATAGAAACTTGAGTTCATTAATGTCTCAGGATTGAGAGCTTACTGCTAGGAAATTATGAGAGCAAACCTTAATATAAAAACAGTGTTTATAAGGTACTTCTCATGGTCCTTCAATACATCCAATGTACCAGCACCATGATCCAGAATCTTTCATTCTGATGATCGAGACAAATCACACTATCTCATAGTGATCAAAATGCTGCAACCTTGTCAGTATGAGATGTCCAGTCTCACTTTCCTAGTATATGGATGTTCCATATGGATATTGAACTTGTGGGTCGCTCCCTGGATCAAGAGAATGATATTCGAATGATGATTATGTTTAAGAATATGAAGTTCTAAGGTTTAGATGTAATCGGGAAGGTTGATAGTACATGTGATAACCTGACTCGATTATGGATGTTACATAGAGGGGCATTCAGGTCATTACACTTAGTAGGTCGAAGACAACCGTCATTTTATGACGAGCTTATTATATTATATATTTGTCCTTGGAGTTCAACCATAACTCTTTAGTGGAATGAGTTAAGGTTAAAATGGTCTTTATGTTGCTATGAGTTTAGCATGGACATTTTGGTCATTTTGGGAGCCAATGGCAATATGTCTTTTGGTCCCTTCTCTAGTCACTTACCAAGATTGGCATGGTTTCCTAAGATGTTTAGATAACATAAGGATGAATTATTTTAGTGGAAAAATAATTTTGAGTTTAAATTCAAATAGGCCTTTGATGGCATACATGAATTTAACTCTAGATAAATTGTATGTGGGCCATGGTGTGCATTGATATGTGGGACGTCCATAATAGGATTTCCATGGGTAAGGTTTCCAACTTTGAGTAGGACTCTCTACTTGGAAAGTTGGACTCCTCTTTGGATTAGTATTCCTATGAGTTAGTTTCCTTTTTGGATTAGAAACTTAAAATTAGTAAGTGTTCTACAACTAGGATTACTAATTGTATGGAAAGTTCCTTTTGGTTTCCTTTTCTAAATTGGAGTGTTTCTTAAAGGAAATAAGTCTTTCCTTTTTGGACATCAATTAGAATAAGGAGAGATAACTTTATGGAAAAGGTTTCCACAAAAGTTTCTATAAAAGAAACCATACAAGCCTTGGACGTCCAACACTTTTTGAAGCACTAGAAGAGAGCCACACGCCCAGCCCTTTGGAGGTTCTCTTCTTGAAAGAATAAACTTTAAGGTCTGAGTTTTTCCCTTGGAGAAATAGTTCTTGTTTCATAGATTAAGATCCCACCATCTTAGCCAATCAGATTTGGAAGTGAGATAGAGGAGAAGATCAAAGGCAATACTAGTGCAAGAAAATTCCAGCAACTTGTTTGCAAATTGCAAGTCTGAGTTCGGGCCTTTGGATCTATTTTTTCAGATATTTGAAGTCTACAAATCTTCGAGGTATGAGTCTTCTTCATTCTCCTTTAATTATACACTTGTTGATCATGATTTAATGGAGTTTCTATGCGATTCTTTATGGTTGATTTCCGCTGCATAGTGCAGAAATCAGATTTTTTAAAATCTGTCATGCTTTGCATCAGCCATAGTAGTCTCTTTTTGAGAAGTTTCAGATCTGAATCGCGGTTTCCTTCAGTGGTATCAGAGCCACTCCATGCGAAATCATGATCCCATGATGTGATTAATTAATCCTAGATTAGATGGGGCATGGTGGCACCCTGCTGAAATTTATTTCAGATTTGTATTAGTGCTGTAATCTTGTATGATGGTTACGTTCGGATTGCTGGAATTAATTTTTCCAGATCTGAATCATGTTGTACATTATGCACTAACCTATTTGGTTGCAGCCATAATTAGCATCCTTGATGTTTCGCATGTATGTTGTGTGGATTTGGATGTTTTTTAATTAGTTGGAAAGTGTACGATTGCGCGGTTAGCAATCATAGGAAGTTGTAAAGTTTCCTTAAATTTTATTCCAACTAGTCTTGATGTAAGCTTTCTTGAAAAGCATAGGAATCTCCAATGTAATTTTGGTTTTGTTTTTCATGGGTTTGCTTGTATAAATCCATTTATGGAAACAAGCAAGAAAAGGAAAGTTTCAAGACAAGAAGGTTGCAAGAAATTGGAGTCCTTGGAGATCAAGGAGTCAAGACTTCTAGATGCATGAGGAGTCCTAATTCGATTAGGATTTGAAATCCTAAGAGCAAGGAGCCATCAAGGATTGCATACTTTTATTTGCTTTTATGTATGGAATGCATGGATGAATGCTTTATATAATTGCTATAAGTGTCACCTAGAAACATGGCCACCATTAGGCTCTAAAATTGGCATCTTTATTGTATTAGATTGGTTTTAGTTTGGCAAATTATTTTAAACGGAACTTAGACCAGCACCTTCTATTTGTCTAAGGTTTAAAATTGGATAGGGTTTAGTTTATCTTGGTACCCTTGGTTTCCAAAGGAGGCCAAACTAAAATCTAATTAGATGCTACCTATGGGTTTTCATAACCCAAGATAGGCTTTTGACTCTTTAAAGGGATTTGCTCAAATGTTTTAAAGCAAAGGTTATTTAATTTTAAGATGACTTAAGTCATGAATTTAATTAACCAAGTTTGCTAGATTTAAAAAGAGCTTTTGAGTAAAACAATGTAAAGGTCAAAAAGTATAAACCCTAGCGATAAAAAATCAAGTGGGAGAGGGGTTTTAGGAAAGACCCCACGGCCTTCCATTTTCGGTTCATGTTATCTCATTAAAGTGTTAGTAGGAACGGCCATCCCTTCGGTGGAGTTCTTTAACTAAAGACCGCTTTGATGGGTTAATGGGTGAACTAATGTGAATATTCGTAATGAGGTGTTAGTAGGAGCGGCCATCCTTTCGGTGGAGTTCTTTACTAAAGATCACTTCTATAGAATGTCAATGAAGTGTTGGTGGGAGCGGCCATCCCTTCGGTGGAGCTCTTTACTAAAGTTCACTTCTAGGAAGGATAAAAGTCTCTGTAACACCCCGACCCACCTTAATCTCATTTTAGAGTTAACTAATTTAGATTAATTGCTTAATGGATATTTTGATTGTGATTGGATTTGATTAGGTAGAATTAGTGGGGTTTGACCGTTTACTAGGTAGATTATGACTTTTGGAGTGTTTTGGGTTTTTGTGTGTACTTAGAAATTTTTAGGTTTTTAATGCATTGTATAGAGCATTTCATGGGCCTTAACTTTCATGCCTTGACCCATCAAATTCGGACCCATTTAGGCCCATTGCCAGCCCATTCATTAGCTCCAAGCCCTTTCTTGCAAATTCAGTCCATTTTGTGGACTTATATGCAATGCAGGGAAAAATTGGGCTTAAAACCCTTACCCAGCCATTTTTCTTTCTTCTCCTCTTATTCCTTCTTCATTCCAGCTGGGAGCTTTTCCCTTCCTCTTCTCTTCTTCTCCATTTCTTCCTTCCTCATCTCAAGCAATCAACCAAGACTCCTAGCATGAATAGAAGCTAGCCACCACTTCATCTTCTCCACCAAGACAACATCTTCCAAGCTCAAGCATCCACTCATCTTTCTTTCTTCTTGCTTTTGGTAAGCTCTTTCTTCACTAAGCATTTCCATTTGATTTCTTTCATCTTTGGAAAGCCACAAATAGTGTGTGCATCATCTCCTTCCTCATTCATTTTCTTCCATTTTGTTTTTCACCATCTTAGGGCATTTGAGCTTGCATTTTGGGGATTCTTGATTAGAAAAGATTTGGAGTGTGAGAGTTAGCTCAAAGCACCAAGGCAAGTTAAATATGTACATTGATATGCATGTTTCCTTGTTTGATTCATGGATGTATGAAATCATATGTAGAAACCCTTCTTCTTGCTCAAAAAAATGGATTTTTGTGGGTGATTTCTTTTGTTAATGTATATGGGTTTATTGATGGTTTTGATGAGCATTTTGGAAGCTCAAAGATACCTATTGGTAGTGTTTTAAAACCTGATGGAATGCCTTGAATGGTTTGAGAGAAATCAAGAAGTTTCAGATTTTCGGAACCCAGGATTTGACAGTTCGCTCGAGCGAGCGTGAGTGAACGCTCGAGCGAAGGGCTTTCTGGGAGAGTTCGCTCGAGCGAACTCTTGGTCCGGTCGAGCGAACAGCTCTCTGTCTAGGGTCCGCTCGAGTGACCATTTGGACGCTCAAGCGAACCGGATACCTGCAGTATGCAGATTTTCCAACGACCATAACTTTTCAACCGTAAGTCCGTTTTTGGAGATCTACATACCGTTGGAAAGCTCATGATGTGTAGAACCCAACAAAAAGTTATTTTATTTGATTTGAGCCTTGGAAAATATTATATGTTGGATTCTACATAATTGTGACAAATGGACGTTTCCATGAGCCGGACATTGAACCGTAGCTTGTTCTAGTTGATTGGCCTGATAGATGGACCTGTAGGATGTGCACCCTGAACTTTTATCATGACCATTGGGTTTGTTATATTGTGGATATGGATTGAGCACCCGTACCCACAAAAGGGGCATTGTGTTCTTTGGATTGTAACCGTGCCAAATGTGTTCTATTAAGGGATTCGACATCCAAATTATGTAACGCCAAGGGGTCCTCGTAGCCCGATAATGTCGAACTCTTAATACTACCCTGAGTTGGACGGTGAAGACCACATGTGTTCCCAAGACCATAGGCTTGGCTTGATTTCTGTCTTGACTCCGTATATGATCTGTACGTACATGCATTGCATTCCGTTTTCAGTAATCTAGTGTGACTTGATCATGCTTCTGTTTGGCTATGTATTTTCTGTTACACCTCTGTTATATTACCTTTATTTATGGCTTGTTCAGTATATTTCAGTAAGTTCCGATTTGTTACCTATATGATATGTCCTGTATATGTCCTGTATCCGATTATACTGTCCTGCACCTGCTCTGTTGCCTGTATGTTGCATTCTATGAGTCGGCACCACTTAGCTTCGACCCTATCTAAGTCGGACCCGGCTAAGTGTGGGTTTAGTAAACTTCTGGCCCTCTGCAGATGGGAATATATATTCTGAGGGTTTACCGGCACCCTAAGTCTACGATGGAGAATTCTGGGTACCTCTGTCTCCTAGTAGCACCACCCTGTCCTGATATTCTGCTCTCATTTTATTTCATGTTATATGATTAACTTGAGAGAACATAGCTTATGTGGATGTGCCAACTAGTTTTTTAATATGTTTATCTGTTATCAATGACTCGTATGTCTCATGCTAAATTCATGCACTGATATGCCTAGTGATTATTTCTTGATCTCTTATGATTTATACCTGTCTGACTATTCACTTGATACATGTTATATGGACTGTATATGTTGTCTTGCTTAGCTTAGTCTAATGGTGCTACACTTGGCGTTACAGGTGAATACATTGACGCCATTGCCCCGGAGATCCTTGAGGAAGAGGAACCTCCACACAACGTAGCAGAGTGGACTCCTGATGATGTCTTCTAGACATCCGTATGATGAGAAATGGACGTTAAATGACCCACTGACCGTGGCTAGGATTGCCACATATTTTGTAGAAACTTATAAACTTGTTAGCTTTTGGATTGTAAACTTAACTAACTTACTTCTTCTCTTCCTATCTCTTGAACTTGAATCTTTAAATTTATGCTCATGGACCCTTATGCTCTATATCTTGATGATTGGGTTATGTTAGTTGGATATCCATTTGACAGATTTATACAGGCATGTTGAGAAATATAAACCTCACGCGTGATATCCTGTGGGTAAATTCCGTACGTGGGGACCTAGAGTCAACGAGTTTGACTCGAATTTCCACGCAGGCGTGTGTCTCGCCTCGGGATGTGTGAAATCTCGGGCTCGGGGCGTGACAGTCTCTTTCCTTCGGAAGACTTAATCATAGACATTCTGGGAATTTCATAAGAGATGGTTATACACTTGACATAAGACGGTGATGACCTCTCCTTAGGAGTTAAGGGTTATTTGTCATATGAGGCCAAACCAATCAGTGATTGGACTACCACTGGATGTGTGTCCAGATAGTGATAATCCAAATAAGTCTGCCTTAATTCAACGTGACTGTAGGCTCGGCCATCCCTTCGATGGAGGGTCTATGAGGAGGTTGAAACACTGATACATTATGATTGGGGTTGAATAATGTAAAAAGTTTCGTGCTTTGTTTTTCCTTTTATAACAAGCACCATATGCATATTACATATATACTGCATGTCTAATTATAAACCGTTTTATATCCAGAAAGAGATGGGTAGAGATTCTTTTAGTCCGTTGATGTTCATTCTTCGTGAGAACAAACTGACTGGCCCTAACTATGTAGACTGGAAAAGAAATCTTGACATAGTACTCACAGCCGAGGAGTACAAGTATGTCTTGCTGGAAAACTGTCCCGATATTGATGCTAATTCTACCGATGACCAGCGAGAGGCTGAGAGGAAATGGAAGAAAGCGAATAGCATGGCTAAATGCTACATGCTCGCTTCCATGTCCAACGTGTTGCAAACACAGCACGAGCAAATGGACACAGCCTATGAAATCATGATGTCCTTGTCTGAGATGTTTGCAGACAAGAGCAGGCCAGCTAGGCAAGCTGCTATGAGGACTATCATGAATGCTAGGATGGCTGAGGGAACACCTGTCAGAGAGCATATGCTCAAGCTGATAGATTGTTTCAATGAAGCTGAGATTCTAGGGGCTGAGATTGATGCAGGGAGTCAGACTGACATGATTCTCGAAGATGGACATGACTCTACCTGAGTTAATGAAAGAACTCCAGGCGGCAGAGGCTATCATAAAGCCCAAAGCCCAAGCTCATTTTTTCCAGTCTTCCTCTAAACTGAACCCGAAAGGGAAGAAGTCCAAGAAGAAGCAGAATAAGGGAAAATGGCAGAAAAAGAACAATGCTGATAATAAGAAGGACAAGGGTACAGATGGAAAGCCCAAAGGGAAATGCTTCAAGTGTGGCCTCAAAGGTCATTGGAAGAAAGATTGTCCCAAGTTCCTGGCCTCAGTTAAGAAAGGTACATCTTTTTCATACTACATTGAAACTTGTCTAGTGGTTGATTCTACTGACTCATGGATAGTAGACTCAGGAGCCACTAATCATATCTGCAATTCATTGCAGGGGTTTCAGATAATGCAGAGAATTGAGAAAGGAGAGTTTGCCTTTAGAGTCGGAACTGGAGCTAAAGTTTGGGCAGTTGCAGTAGGAGTAGTTACCTTAGGATATTAGTTTTAAATAATGTTTCCTATGTTCCGGATATGAGGAAGAATTTAATTTCAGTTTCCAGATTAATTGAATTTAATTATTCAGTTTCTTTCCATTCTGGTATTGATATCAGTAGAGATGGAAATATTATATGTTCCGGTAGAATACATGACAACTTATTTTATATATATCCTATTGCTCCCACACTGCATAATGTACAACAAGAAAGCTCAACTTCCCTTAAGAGAAAGGTATCTTCAATCAATGACACATATCTTTGGCACTTACGTTTGGGTCACATTAACCCAAAACGGATTCAGAGGTTGGTAGAAGATGGGCCCTTGAGCTCATTAGATTTCGAACCTTTTCCTCAGTGCGAATCTTGTCTCAAGGGAAAGATGACCAAACGGTCATTCTCTGGAAAGGGACTAAGGTCAAAGGAGTTGTTAGAATTGATTCACACTGATGTGTGTGGTCCTATGAACAAACCGGCTCGAGGAGGGTATGAGTATTACATCACCTTCACCGATGATTACTCTAGGTATGGATATGTATACTTAATGTGACGCAAGTCTGAGGCGTTTGATAAGTTCAAGCAATTCAAGGCTGAGGCGGAGCTACAACTAGGAAAACATATCAAAGCCCTTCGATCTGATCGAGGTGGCGAGTACCTCCTGGGTGAGTTCAAGGAGTACCTCACACAACATGGGATTGTGTCTCAGTTGTCTGCACCGGGTACACCCCAGCAAAATGGTGTAGCGGAGAGAAGAAACCGTACCCTTCTTGATATGGTAAGGTCCATGATGAGTCATGCAACCCTACCTATATCTTTTTGGGGATATGCCTTAGAAGCAGCAGCATACATTTTAAATCTGGTACCATCTAAGTCAGTACCTAGGACACCACAAGAAATGTGGACAGGTCGAAAACCTAGTTTAAATCATATCCACATTTGGGGTTGTCCAGCTTATGTACTGAATGATAAAGCTACCAAGCTAGAACCCAGATCAGAAATGTGCTACTTCATTGGGTATCCTAAGGGAACGAGAGGTGGCATCTTTTATCATCCAAAGGAGCAAAAAGTGCTCATCAGCACTCATGCTAGGTACTTGGAGGATGATTGTATGATGCACCAAGAGCTTAGTTGTAAAGAAACCCTTGAGGAGATTCTTCCGGGATCTCCTATAACATCTGTACCAGATCCTGAGACAGTAGATGAACAAGATATTCCTTTAAACACTCCGGAGCCTCGTCGTAGTGGGAGAATTTCTAGACAGCCAGAAAGATATCTAGGAGTGTCTTTTAAGACAGACTCTGAAGATCTGGTTGAGGATCCTACTAGTTATGATGAAGCAGTAATGGATATAGATGCTGACATGTGGCAGCAAGCGATGAAATCTGAAATG
This sequence comes from Litsea cubeba, assembly GCA_012931725.1. Lineage (NCBI taxonomy): Eukaryota > Viridiplantae > Streptophyta > Magnoliopsida > Laurales > Lauraceae > Litsea > Litsea cubeba. The sequence goes on from CM022944.1 coordinate 65,478,332, forward strand.
GATTCTTTGTATTCCAATCAAGTCTGGGAACTTGTAGATGCACCTGAAGGGATTAAACCCATAGGGTGCAAGTGGATCTACAAGAGAAAATGGAAGTGGATGGGAAGGTGGAAACCTTCAAAGCAAGACTGGTGGCGAAAGGATATACTCAGAAAGAGGGCATCGATTATGAGGAAACCTTTTCACCAGTGGCTATGCTTAAAGTCCATAAGGATTCTCTTGGCCATCGCATGTCATTATGACTACGAGATATGGCAGATGGATGTCAAGACAGCTTTTCTTAATGGAAGTCTTGACGAATGCATCTATATGATGCAACCAGAGGGCTTCATTGTTAGTGGCCAAGATAACATGGTTTGTAAACTTAAGAAGTCCATCTATGGACTTAAGCAAGCATCTAGAGCATGGAACATCAAGTTTAATCAGGCAGTCAAATCCTTTGGCTTTGATCAAAACATTGATGAACCATGTGTGTATAAGAAAGGAAATGGGAAAGCAGTTGCATTTTTGGTTCTATATGTAGATGACATATTACTCATAGGAAATGATGTAAGTTTATTGTCATCCACAAAGGTTTGGTTATCCTCTCAATTTCAGATGAAGGATTTGGGTGAGGCCAGCTATATCTTAGGGATCAAGCTTTTGCGTGATCGCAAGAATAAGATGTTAGCCCTATCCCAATCTTCTTATATTGAGAAGATATTGGTCAAGTTTAACATGCATGACTCCAAGAAGGGCCTCCTACCTTCTAGACATGGAGTACCACTGTCCAGAGATCAATGTCCAAAGACATCTGAAGAGATAGAGACCATGAGGAGAGTTCCATATGCATCCGCTGTTGGAAGCCTCATGTATGCTATGTTATGTACTAGACCAGATATTTGCTTTGCCGTTGGCATGGTTAGCAGATATCAGTCAAACCCTGGACCTATGCATTGGACAGCTGTTAAGCATATATTCAAGTATCTTCGGAGAACGAAAGATTATATGCTAACCTTTCAAGCAGATGATCTAACGCCATTGGCGTATACAGACTCTGATTTGCAATCTGATAGTGACGCCAGAAAGTCTACCTCAGGGTACGTCTTTACTTTGTCAGGAGGGGCTATATCATGGAGAAGTGTCAAGCAATCCTGTATAGCTGATTCTACCATGGAAGCAGAGTATGTGGCGGCATCGGAAGCTGCGAAGGAAGCGGTATGGCTCAGAAAATTCCTGTTGGAATTGGGAGTTGTTCCTGCAGTGCATAAACCGATTGTCATGTACTGCGATAACACTGGTGCTGTAGCACAGTGCAAAGAGCCCATGAATCACAAGAAAGGCAAGCACATTCAGAGAAAGTACCACTTGATCCGGGAATTCATTCAGGATGGAGAGATAGTGGTGGAGCATATTGCTTCAGCAAATAACTTAGCTGACCCATTCACTAAGACTCTTACTGAGAAAGTCTTCACTTCTCATGTTGAGTCTATGGGTGTTAGGTTAGGAAGCAGTGATCTTTAGTGCAAGTGGGAGTTTGTTGGGATTGGTGTATGCCCTAAAGCCCACTAGCTGCATTCTCATCTTTTGTTACTGGATATTTACTGGTTATTTAATGGAAAGACTCTTTTATGCTTAAACATGTATATATGTATGGTTGCGTAAGGACCATTGTTTCTAGTAAATGAATTAGGTGTGTAGTGTCTACACACAGATAGGTCTAATTCATGGACAACTGGAAACATCATATTTGTTCATAACTGAGAGATGAAGCTGGGCACTTCATCTTGGTATAAGTTATAATGAGAGACTCTCCTGTATTCAGGGTGACTTACCTAAGTCATGGGAGGGCTTTCCCGGATTCATCTCATTAGTGCATATGTCATGCATTGAACAGGACCATTGTAGGTGTGATCTCTAAAATAGTACTATCACAGAAAGAGATCAAGTCACCTCATGCTACTGAGTAACCGGTGCTCTTAATCTTGAGCATTTGTGGATGAACTAACGAAGTCAAGTTCTTGTGCTTTGATTTACTATGGGTGAGATTCTTTTCATGGGTCAACAGCTCTGTGTTTTGGGTACTCGGACTTGATCAGTTGGGACGTGCAGATGCAATATAGAATCTATGCCATCTGATGATGGAATAATCGTCCCCTTAGAATTATCCGATTAATCATCAAAATCTAAGATCTTAGTATATGGATGTTCCATATGGATATTGAACTTGTGGGTCGCTCCCTGGATCAAGAGAATGATATTCGCATGATGATTATGTTAAGGATATGAAGTTCTAAGGTTTAGATGTAATCGGGAAGGTTGATAGTACATGTGATAACCTGACTCGATTATGGATGTTACATAGAGGGGCATTCAGGTCATTACACTTAGTAGGTCGAAGACAACCGTCATTTTATGACGGGCTTATTATATTATATATTTGTCCTTGGAGTTCAACCATAACTCTTTAGTGGAATGAGTTAAGGTTAAAATGGTCTTAATGTTGCTATGGGTTTAGCATGGACATTTTGGTCATTTTGGGAGCCAATAGCAAATATGTCTTTTGGTCCCTTCTCTAGTCACTTTCCAAGATTGGCATGGTTTCCTAAGATGTTTAGATAACATAAGGATGAATTATTTTAGTGGAAAAATAATTTTGAGTTTAAATTCAAATAGGCCTTTGAAGGCATACATGAATTTAACTCTAGATAAATTATATGTGGGCCATGGTGTGCATTATCATAAGGGACGTCCATAATAAGATTTCCATGGGTAAGGTTTCCAACTTTGAGTAGGACTCTCTACTTGGAAAGTTGGACTCCTCTTTGGATTAGTATTCTTATGAGATAGTTTCCTTTTTGGATTAGGAACTTAAAATTAGTAAGTGTTCTACAACTAGGATTACTAATTGCATGGGAAGTTCCTTTTGGTTTCCTTTTCTAATTAGAGTGTTTCTTAAAGGAAATAAGTCTTTCCTTTTTGGACAACAATGAGATTTAGAAGAGATAAGCTTCTAGGAAAAGGTTTCCTAAGTTTCTATAAAAGGGAGAGAGCCTTCCCTTTGGACGTCCATACAAGGAGAGCACAAAGTTGCACACGTCCAGCCCTTGAAGCTCTTTCTTCTTCATTGAAGAAAGTTAAGGTCTGAGATTTTTCCTTGGAGAAATACTTCTTGATTCCTAGATTAAGATCCCACCATCTTAGCCAATCAGATTTGGAAGTTAGATAGAGAAGAAGATCAAAGGCAATACTAGTGCAGAAAATTCCAGCAACTTGTTTGCTAATTGCAAGTCTGAGTTCGGGCCTTTGGATCTATTTTTTCAGAGATTTGAAGTCTACAAATCTTCGAGGTAATAGTCTTATTCATTCTCCTTTAATTATACACTTGTTGGTCATGAATTCATGGAGTTCTCATGCGATCTATATGGCTGATTTATGCTGGCCAAATCAGATTTTTTTAAATCTGTCATGTTACAAATTAGCCATGAATATCTTCCGCTAATTCAGATCTGAATCGCAGTTTCTTTCAGTGGTATCAGAGCCACTCCATGTGAAATCATGATCCCATGTTGTGTATAATTAATCCTAGATTGATTATGGGTATGGTGGCACCCTTTTAAACTTATGTTGTGATGCATGTTATGTGCAAGTTTCATTAACATTGCTGGAATTTATTTTCCAGATTTGTTTAATGATGCACATAGTGTTTTTGCATACACTAACCTCTTTGATTGCAGCCGTATATTGCATCCTTGATGGTTCGCATGATTGTTATGTGGATTTGGATGTTTTTTCATTAGTTGGAAAGTGTACGATTGTGCGTTTAGCAATCATAGGAAGTTGTAATTCTTTCTTTACTTTTATTCCAACTAGTCTTGATGTAAGCTTTCTTGAAAAACATAGGTATCTCCAATGTAATTTGGGTTTTTATTTTTTATGGGTTTGCTTGTATAAATTTAATTTATTGGAACAAGCAAGAAGAAGAAAGTTTCAAGAAAGGTTGCAAGTAACCAGACTCCTTAGTGGTGGAGGAGACAAGACTTCTTGGTGAAAGATGAGACCTATTCTTGATGTCCTAGTTCGACAAGGATTACAAGTCCGAAGAGTAAGGAGCCATCAAGGATTGCATACTTTTATTTGCTTTTATATATGGAATGCATGTATGAGTGCTTTATATAATTGCTATGATTGTCACCTAGAAACATGGCCACCATTAGGTTCTAAAATTGGCATCTTTATTGTATTAGATTGTTTTTAGTTTGGCAAATTGTTTTAAACGGAACTTAGACCAGCACCTTCTATTTGTCTAAGGTTTAAAATTGGATAGGGTTTAGTTTATCTTGGTACCCTTGGTTTCCACAGAAGGCTAAACTAAAATCTAATTAGATGCTACCTATGGGTTTTCATAACCCAAGATAGGTTTTTGACTCTTTGAAGGGATTTGCTCAAATGTTTTAAAGCAAAGGTTATTTGATTTTAAGATGACTTAAGTCATAAATTTAATTAACCAAGTTTGCTAGATTTAAAAAGAGCTTTTGAGTAAAGCAATGTAAAGGTCAAAAAGTATAAACCCTAGCGATAAATAATCAAGTGGGAGAGGGGTTTTAGGAAAGACCCCACGGCCTTCCATTTTCGGTTCATGTTATCTCATTAAAGTGTTAGTAGGAACGGCCATCCCTTCGGTGGAGTTCTTTAACTAAAGACCGCTTTGATGGGTTAATGGGTGAACTAATGTGAATATTCGTAATGAGGTGTTAGTAGGAGCGGCCATCCCTTCGGTGGAGTTCTTTACTAAAGATCACTTCTATAGAAAGTCAATGAAGTGTTGGTGGGAGCGGCCATCCCTTCGGTGGAGCTCTTTACTAAAGTTCACTTCTAGGAAGGATAAAAGTCTCTTCCCTTCGGAAGACTTAATCATAGACATTCTGGGAATTTCATAAGAGATGGTTATACACTTGACATAAGACGGTGATGACCTCTCCTTAGGAGTTAAGGGTTATTTGTCATATGAGGCCAAACCAATCAGTGATTGGACTACCACTGGATGTGTGTCCAGATAGTGATAATCCAAATAAGTCTGCCTTAATTCAACGTGACTGTAGGCTCGGCCATCCCTTCGATGGAGGGTCTATGAGGAGGTTGAAACACTGATACATTATGATTGGGGTTGAATAATGTAAAAAGTTTCGTGCTTTGTTTTTCCTTTTATAACAAGCACCATATGCATATTACATATATACTGCATGTCTAATTATAAACCGTTTTATATCCAGAAAGAGATGGGTAGAGATTCTTTTAGTCCGTTGATGTTCATTCTTCGTGAGAACAAACTGACTGGCCCTAACTATGTAGACTGGAAAAGAAATCTTGACATAGTACTCACAGCCGAGGAGTACAAGTATGTCTTGCTGGAAAACTGTCCCGATATTGATGCTAATTCTACCGATGACCAGCGAGAGGCTGAGAGGAAATGGAAGAAAGCGAATAGCATGGCTAAATGCTACATGCTCGCTTCCATGTCCAACGTGTTGCAAACACAGCACGAGCAAATGGACACAGCCTATGAAATCATGATGTCCTTGTCTGAGATGTTTGCAGACAAGAGCAGGCCAGCTAGGCAAGCTGCTATGAGGACTATCATGAATGCTAGGATGGCTGAGGGAACACCTGTCAGAGAGCATATGCTCAAGCTGATAGATTGTTTCAATGAAGCTGAGATTCTAGGGGCTGAGATTGATGCAGGGAGTCAGACTGACATGATTCTCGAAACTTTGCCGGAATCTTTCAATCAGTTCAAGCTCAATTTCAATATGAGCAAGATGGACATGACTCTACCTGAGTTAATGAAAGAACTCCAGGCGGCAGAGGCTATCATAAAGCCCAAAGCCCAAGCTCATTTTTTCCAGTCTTCCTCTAAACTGAACCCGAAAGGGAAGAAGTCCAAGAAGAAGCAGAATAAAGGAAAAGGGCAGAAAAAGAACAATGCTGGTAATAAGAAGGACAAGGGTACAGATGGAAAGCCCAAAGGGAAATGCTTCAAGTGTGGCCTCAAAGGTCATTGGAAGAAAGATTGTCCCAAGTTCCTGGCCTCAGTTAAGAAAGGTACATCTTTTTCATACTACATTGAAACTTGTCTAGTGGTTGATTCTACTGACTCATGGATAGTAGACTCAGGAGCCACTAATCATATCTGCAATTCATTGCAGGGGTTTCAGATAATGCAGAGAATTGAGAAAGGAGAGTTTGCCTTTAGAGTCGGAACTGGAGCTAAAGTTTGGGCAGTTGCAGTAGGAGTAGTTACCTTACATTTTCCATGTAATAGGATATTAGTTTTAAATAATGTTTTCTATGTTCCGGACATGAGGAAGAATTTAATTTCAGTTTCCAAATTAATTGAATTTAATTATTCAGTTTCTTTCCATTCTGGTATTGATATCAGTAGAGATGGAAATATTATATGTTCCGGTAGAATACATGACAACTTATTTTATATATATCCTATTGCTCTCACACTGCATAATGTACAACAAGAAAACTCAACTTCCCTTAAGAGAAAGGTATCTTCAATCAATGACACATATCTTTGGCACTTACGTTTGGGTCACATTAACCTAAAACGGATTCAGAGGTTGATATAAGATGGGCCTTTAAGCTCATTAGATTTCGAACCTTTTCCTCAGTGCGAATCTTGTCTCAAGGGAAAGATGACCAAACGGTCATTCTCTGGAAAGGGACTAAGGTCAAAGGAGTTGTTAGAATTGATTCACACTGATGTGTGTGGTCCTATGAACAAACCGGCTCGAGGAGGGTATGAGTATTACATCACTTTCACCGATGATTACTCTAGATATGGATATGTATACCTAATGCGACGTAAGTCTGAGGCGTTTGATAAGTTCAAACAATTCAAGGCTGAGGCGGAGCTATAACTAGGAAAACATATCAAAGCCCTTCGATCTGATCGAGGTGGCGAGTACCTCCTGGGTGAGTTCAAGGAGTACCTCACACAACATGGGATTGTGTCTCAGTTGTCTGCACCGGGTACACCCCAGCAAAATGGTGTAGCAGAGAGAAGAAACCGTACCCTTCTTGATATGGTAAGGTCCATGATGAGTCATGCAACCCTACCTATATCTTTTTGGGGATATGCCCTAGAAGCAGCAGCATACATTTTAAATCTGGTACCTTCTAAATCAGTACCTAGGACACCCCAAGAAATGTGGACAAGTCGAAAACCTAGTTTAAGACATATTCACATTTGCGGTTGTCCAGCCTATGTACTAAATGATAAAGCTACCAAGCTGGAACCCAGATCGGAAATGTGCTACTTCATTGGGTATCCTAAGGGAACGAGAGGTGGCATCTTTTATCATCCAAAGGAGCAAAAAGTGCTCATCAGCACACATGCTAGGTACTTGGAGGATGATTGTATGATGCACCAAGAGCTTAGTTGTAAAGAAACCCTTGAGGAGATTCTTCCGGGATCTCCTATAACATCTGTACCAGATCTTGAAACAGTAGATGAACAAGATATTCCTTTAAGCACTTCGGAGCCTCGTCGTAGTGGGAGAATTTCTAGACAGCCAGAAAGATATCTAGGAGTGTCTTTTAAGACAGACTCTGAAGATCTGGTTGAGGATCCTACTAGTTATGATGAAGCAGTAACGGATATAGATGCTGACATGTGGCAGCAAGCGATGAAATCTGAAATGGATTCTTTGTATTCCAATCAATTCTGGGAACTTGTAGATGCACCTGAAGGGATCAAACCCATAGGGTGCAAGTGGATCTACAAGAGAAAGAGAGGAGTGGATCGGAAGGTGGAAACCTTCAAAGCAAGACTGGTGGCGAAAGGATATACTCAGAAAGAGGGTATCGATTATGAGGAAACCTTTTCACCAGTGGCTATGCTTAAGTCCATAAGGATTCTCTTGGCCATCGCATGTCATTATGACTACGAGATATGGCAGATGGATGTCAAGACAGCTTTTCTTAATGGAAGTCTTGACGAATGCATCTATATGATGCAACCAGAGGGCTTCATTGCTAGTGGCCAAGATAACATGGTTTGTAAACTTAAGAAGTCCATCTATGGACTTAAGCAAGCATCTAGAGCATGGAACATCAAGTTTAATCAGGCAGTCAAATCCTTTGGCTTTGATCAAAACATTGATGAACCATGTGTGTATAAGAAAGGAAATGGGAAAGCAGTTGCATTTTTGGTTCTATATGTAGATGACATATTACTCATAGGAAATGATGTAGGTTTATTGTCATCCACAAAGGTTTGGTTACCCTCTCAATTTCAGATGAAGGATTTGGGTGAGGCCAGCTATATCTTAGGGATCAAGCTTTTGCGTGATCGCAAGAATAAGATGTTAGCCCTATCCCAATCTTCTTACATTGAGAAGATATTGGTCAAGTTTAACATGCATGACTCCAAGAAGGGCCTCCTACCTTCTAGACATGGAGTACCACTGTCTCGAGATCAATGTCCAAAGACATCTGAAGAGATAGAGAGCATGAGGAGAGTTCCATATGCATCCGCTGTTGGAAGCCTCATGTATGCTATGTTATGTACTAGACCAGATATTTGCTTTGCCGTTGGCATGGTTAGCAGATATCAATCAAACCCTGGACCTATGCATTGGACAGCTGTTAAGCATATATTCAAGTATCTTCGGAGAACGAAAGATTATATGCTAACCTTTCAAGCAGATGATCTAACGCCATTGGCGTATACAGACTCTGATTTGCAATCTGATAGTGACGCCAGAAAGTCTACCTCAGGGTACGTCTTTACTTTGTCAGGAGGGGCTATATCATGGAGAAGTGTCAAGCAATCCTGTATAGCTGATTCTACCATGGAAGCAGAGTATGTGGCGGCATCGGAAGTTGCGAAGGAAGCGGTATGGCTCAGAAAATTCCTGTTGGAATTGGGAGTTGTTCCTGTAGTGCATAAACCGATTGTCATGTACTGCGATAACACTGGTGCTGTAGCACAGTGCAAAGAGCCCAGGAATCACAAGAAAGGCAAGCACATTCAGAGAAAGTACCACTTGATCCGGGAATTCATTCAGGATGGAGAGATAGTGGTGGAGCATATTGCTTCAGCAAATAACTTAGCTGACCCATTCACTAAGACTCTTACTGAGAAAGTCTTCACTTCTCATGTTGAGTCTATGGGTGTTAGGTTAGGAAGTAGTGATCTGTAGTGCAAGTGGGAGTTTGTTGGTATTGGTGTATGCCCTAAAGCCCACTAGCTGCACTCTCATCTTTTGTTACTGGATATTTACTGGTTATTTAATGGAAAGACTCTTTTATGCTTAAACATGTATATATGTATGGTTGTGTAAGGCCCATTGTTTCTAATAAATGAATTAGGTGTGTGGTGTCTACACACAGATAGGTCTAATTCATGGACACTGGAAACATCATATTTGTTCATTACTGAAAGATGGAGCTGGGCACTTCATCTTGGTATAAGTTATAATGAGAGACTCTCCTGTATTCAGGGTGACTTACCTAAGTCATGGGAGGGCTTTCCCGGATTCATCTCATTGGTGCATATGCAATGCATTGAACAGGACCATGGTAGGTGTGATCTCTAAAAAAAATACTATCACAGAAAGAGATCAAGTCACCTCATGCTACTGAGTGACCGGTGCTCTTAATCTTGAGCATTTGTGGATGAACTGACGAAGTCAAGTTCTTGTGCTTTAATTCACTATGGGTGAGATTCTTTTCATGGGTCAACAACTCTGTGTTTTGGGTACTCGGACTTGATCAGTTGGGACGTGCAGATGCAATATAGAATCTATGCCATCTGATGATGGAATAATCGTCCCCTTAGAATTATCCGATTAATCATCAAAATCTAAGATCTTAGTATATGGATGTTCCATATGGATATTGAACTTGTGGGTCGCTCCCTGGATCAAGAGAATGATATTCGTATGATGATTATGTTAAGGATATGAAGTTCTAAGGTTTAGATGTAATCGGGAAGGTTGATAGTACATGTGATAACCTGACTCGATTATGGATGTTACATAGAGGGGCATTCAGGTCATTACACTTAGTAGGTCGAAGACAACCGTCATTTTATGACGGGCTTATTATATTATATATTTGTCCTTGGAGTTCAACCATAACTCTTTAGTGGAATGAGTTAAGGTTAAAATGGTCTTAATGTTGCTATGAGTTTAGCATGGACATTTTGGTCATTTTGGGAGCCAATAGCAAATATGTCTTTTGGTCCCTTCTCTAGTCACTTTCCAAGATTGGCATGGTTTCCTAAGATGTTTAGATAACATAAGGATGAATTATTTTAGTGGAAAAATAATTTTGAGTTTAAATTCAAATAGGCCTTTGAAGGCATACATGAATTTAACTCTAGATAAATTATATGTGGGCCATGGTGTGCATTATCATAAGAGACGTCCGTAATAAGATTTCCATGGGTAAGGTTTCCAACTTTGAGTAGGACTCTCTACTTGGAAAGTTGGACTCCTCTTTGGATTAGTATTCTTATGAGATAGTTTCCTTTTTGGATTAGGAACTTAAAATTAGTAAGTGTTCTACAACTAGGATTACTAATTGCATGGGAAGTTCCTTTTGGTTTCCTTTTCTAATTAGAGTGTTTCTTAAAGGAAATAAGTCTTTCCTTTTTGGACAACAATGAGATTTAGAAGAGATAAGCTTCTAGGAAAAGGTTTCCTAAGTTTCTATAAAAGGGAGAGAGCCTTCCCTTTGGACGTCCATACAAGGAGAGCACAAAGTTGCACACGTCCAGCCCTTGAAGCTCTTTCTTCTTCATTGAAGAAAGTTAAGGTCTGAGATTTTTCCTTGGAGAAATACTTCTTGATTCCTAGATTAAGATCCCACCATCTTAGCCAATCAGATTTGGAAGTGAGATAGAGAAAAAGATCAAAGGCAATACTAGTGCAGAAAATTCCAGCAACTTGTTTGCTAATTGCAAGTCTTAGTTCGGGCCTTTGGATCTATTTTTTCAGAGATTTGAAGTCTACAAATCTTCGAGGTAATAGTCTTATTCATTCTCCTTTAATTATACACTTGTTGGTCATGAATTCATGGAGTTCTCATGCGATCTATATGGCTGATTTATGCTGGCCAAATCAGATTTTTTTAAATATGTCATGTTACAAATTAGCCATGAATATCTTCCGCTAATTCAGATCTGAATCGCAGTTTCTTTCAACTATCTCATAGTGATCAAAATGCTGCAACCTTGTCAGTATGAGATGTCCAGTCTCATCACTGGTTGTGAAGATATTCAAGTATAAGATTTATTATACATGTCTCCTATATGTGGATCTCATCCATACACATGTATTATATCTAGTATACTTATGGACTCCGGTTCATCTTATGAACCATTATGTCATTCGTATTGGTTATGTGCAAGTATATAATTAAACATCATTCATCTCATGAAATGGAAAGCATGAATATATTGATTAATAAAGAAATGAATCAATTTATTACATCATATGCTGGTATTGAGACCATAAAACTAACAGTTATAATCTTCCTTTTTTTTTTTTGAACATCGAGTGTTTGTAAAATTTAGTGGGAGTAAAATCTACATGCCTTTTGGATGTTTCTTTATCCCTTTTTGATCTACATGCATGGAATCAATTCACTTGTGTTGTGCCATGGCTCCAGTTTCATAAACCAATCCTTCTGATAGTTCAGTTTAGGGATGTAAATGAGTTGGATTCAGGTCAGGTCATGGTTTATCCTGAACTATTGTGTATGTAATTGAAATGTGGTTCAGTTTTGTCACCCATTTGTTATCAGGATCTGACTGGCTTACACAGGATGCCGTGCTGAAATGTTTTGTTTCCTTGGCAGAGTTGAGTATAACTCATGAAAGAGAACTGCAGCCTCTCTCGTGGACACCAATGAATACATACTATCAATCCCCATCCAACTCAATACCGTGGAAATCACCATCAGCATTGTGGTCAATGAGTTGTTAGTTGATTCATGTTGTGGTTGGACTGCTTGTCGGTGGTTTAGTATTAGTTGTTCCAGCAATTCAGTTGACTGGTATGATTTTTCTACACACAAGTTTCTTTGAAACTTCAATAATGCATGGCTAGCAACAACACAACACCCTTCAACAATTAAGAGTGAAAATCTCTACAGGCTGCCAATGAGCCTTACAATATACCAGAACCCTATTTTACTTAGGTGATCATAGCCTTAATTTTCCATATTCCATAATGAATCTAATTGATCTGTAGCTTCTTTTTTTCCTTTCTAACAAGTGGTCTCCTCTGTAAACAAAGCAAACCAAAATGAAAGGGAAAAGCATTCCCACATGCTGGAGTGACAAACAACACATGATACAATGAATCCAATTGATCATTGCCATATAATCAAATCCACACAACATAAAAGCTTCAGGAAACAATCGACCATGTAAATCTGTATCACACATGAAGTGACAAACAACACATGATACAATGTAACCAAGTAACCAACCACTGCATTGATAGGATGTCAAATATATGACACAACACTATCACATTTGGTCATTCTCAGTGTACACAGAACATTGAAATATTTTTACTACAAAGCCAAAGCTACATTAATTCTAATTACATCCAAAATATTCCACATTCCACAATAATTCTGATTGCATCCACAACATAGACATTCATCCCCACACCATCCACAAAATAGACAAACATGTCATCCACCAAATCCACATAGCTTCTTTGTTGCCAGTTCCCACTGAATGCAGAAAATGACGACTGAGGTTCTTTGGATCCACATTAGCCCTATAAACATTGTTATAATTTATATATTAGTTATGAAAATTGTCATAACTACAAATATCAGTTATGAAAAATAAACCACTTGTGATGCAATTTAAAAATCCTCGCAAAAATAACTTCTGTTACTTATGATCATCCAAATTCCAATTATCCGATCCGATGAACCACGAAATTAGACAAAGACCCGCCATCCGAATCAAGAAATTGCATCAGAAAAAAAAAAAAAAGATCTTTCCCAAACTCAATGAAGAGAAATCTAGTGATTCTTCCAACAGATTTGTGGGAGAAGTGAGAAAATCTGATCTACAAACTGCTCTCGGTTCCAGTAAAAAAAAAAAATTAACCGGTGAGATGAAATCAGATTTCAAAAAAGGAAAAAAAAAACAAATTTCAAAATGAAATGGGTGAAATGGAAAAAACAAGAAAACATATTTGAATGGAAATGAGGAAGAATGGCAACTCACTTACCGGGCTGTCGACGGACTGGAGATGACGCAGGTCTGCAAAAGAGGATGAGTAGCGCAACGTCTTCCCGTCCTTCTCTAGCCTGGCTGTGGAGAGAGAGCTCCGAAAAAGGAGGAGATGTGTGGCATCCTCCCGGCGTTTTTTACTGGGCTGGCAAAAGAGGAGGAGACGCGCAGTGGAGAGAGAGAGATCGAGGAGACGCGCAGTGCAGAGAGAGATCGAGGAGATGCGCAATACCTTGCGAAAGAGGAGGAGATGAGATCATCGTGCCTGACTGTCAATCGAGAGAGAGGTGAGAAAGAGGAGTGAGAGAGAGCCAGGAAGAGAGGAATTTCATCGATTAGGGCATTAGTATGAAGGGGGGGGGGAAATATTGGGCTGGGCGGGCTCCTCAAAAATTTTGGGTTTTCATTCACTCAAACGCCGCACGTGAAAAATCGCACGTTTGAGCTAAGCTTGAGCTTAGGGGAGCTGCTCTCTATATAATATTTAGAGGGTTATGTTTATATATATAAACATATACATATATGTGTGTGTGTGTATATAAGGGAGTGTTGACACAAAAAATGTCACTTTGCTTCTTCAAGATCCAAAAAGCTACATGAAGTCGCAGCCTGCCATAAATAGGCAATGCTACTTCCAAAAAATCAAATCTTGTCAGAATCAAACAAAAACTGCAAGATCCTTCAAGACAGCCAAAAGAGGAGTACATAAGAAGTTTCGGGCCATTTTAAAATCATTTGGCCTAACTTCGCTTCTCCATCAACTAAAAAGGAGCTCCTGGCTGCGAAAGCATCGGAGACACCAAATCTTCGATCAGAGCTTGTGGATGGTCTCAAAATACATCCAAAAGGCTCCAAGTCAAACCGACAACGTTTAACCCTACATCAACCCTCGAACAGCTAAATCAAGCCTCTCGGTGGTAAGAATCACCGAGGCCTTCACTCATCAGACAGAGCATTTGAACTCTTGAAAATGCTTACAAAGGGCTACATTTCAAGTTTCAGGTCATTTCGACAACATTTGACCAGACTTTGACGCTCGGAAGCCAAATCAGGCCTCTCGGCGGCAAAGCTCCCCAGGACCATGGTTTCCAAGACAGAGCCTATGGATCATCTCAAAATGACTCCAATAGGTTCCCTGTCAAATGTCAAGTCAATCGGACATAGGTTGACCGCACATCAAGCCGCGACATCTTCATCGCGATAAAAACAAGTCTACTAGCGACAAGACCCCAAACGGCTTCAAAACTCAAACAAAAGCCTATGGTTGGTCTTGTTTATTGTTTAAAAGGCTTCACCCCAAATTCCAGGTCATTCCGACATCGTTTGATCCAGTTTCAGCTTCTGACGGAAAATCTGCAGCTCTACGCGACAAAGTCTTCGGCTTTCCCGGAAAATTGGAAACTTTGCATTCCAAAATGCAAGGATTCTCGTCAAGTTTTCTAGAGAGAAACCAGGCCAATAAATGATAAAAAATGTCAAGAAAAAATATATAAGAAAAAAGAATAAAAAAACATAAAAAACGGCCGCAAAACGGGGACCAAAGGGGAAAATCCCCCTAGGGTCGCAGGCCCCTGCGACCCTGGCCCATGGTCGCCGACTGTTGACACCAAAAATGTCACTTTGCTTCTTCAAAGATCCAAAAAGCTACATGAGGTCGCAACCTGCCATAAAAGGTTATGCTACTTTCAAAAGATCAAATCTTGTCAAAATCAAACAAAATCTGCAAGGTCATTCAAGACAGCCAAAAGAGGAGTACACAAGAAGTTTTGGGCCATTTCAAAATCATTTGGCCTAACTTCGCTTCTCCGGTAGCTGAAAAGGAGCTCCCGGCGGCGACAGCATCGGAGACACCAAATCTTCGATCAAAGCCTGTGGATGGTATCAAAATACATCCAAAAGGCTCCACGTCAAGTTCCAAGTCAAACCGACAACGTTTGACCCTCCATCAACCCTTGAACAGCTAAATCAAGCCTCTCGGCCGCGGGAACCACCGAGGCCATCACTCATCAAGAAAAAGCACATGGACGACTTCAAAATGCTTACAAAGGGCTACACGTCAAATTTCAGGTCATTTCGACAACATTTGACCAAACTTTGACGCTCGAAAGCCAAATCAGGCCTCTCGGCGGCAAAGCTCCCTGGGACCAAGGTTTCCAAGACAGAGCCTATGGATCATCTTAAAATGACTCCAATAGGTTCCCTGTCAAATTTCAAGTCAATCGGACATTGGTTGACCGCACATCAAGCCGCGACATCTTCATCGCGATAAAAATAAGTCTACTGGTAATAGGACCCCAAACGGCTTCAAAACTCAAACAAAAGCCTATGATTGGTCTTATTTATTGGTCAGGAGGCTTCACCCCAAATTTCAGGTCATTCTGACATCGTTTGACCCAGTTTCAGCTTTTGACGGAAAATCGACAGCTCTGCGCGACAAAGTCTTCGGCTTTCCCAGAAAATTGGAAACGTTGCACTCCAAATGCAAGGATTCTTGTCAAGTTTTCTACAGGGAAATCAGGCCAATAAATGATTCAAAGCTTCCGACTTCTGGGATTTTCCAAAATTCATACTTTTGAGACACCAAATCCTTTGACATCCGTCAAAATCATGGGCCAATTATCAAGAGTATCAAAACCAACATTGATCGCCAACCGGTCAACCAAAAAAAGTGTGCTTTCTACCCGACGGATCGAGAAATCGACAGGACAGATGGCACCGACCCGCTATTGGCAACTAATACCTGAAGTTAGATGGTCATCCGATGTCGATCTACATGAAGATCCATCGATGATCATCGCCAGAAGAATCCCAAAATACGCGGCACGGCCCGCGACTCTTCAACTGCTCGGTGACCACTTAATGTAATTAATTGACTGACTTCATTGCAGTCATTAATTCATTTCTTTGGTCGGCCCAATCAGAACCAAGCAAACGGGAGTTACAAGTCAAGAGATTCATGACATTTAAAACATGAAACTCCTCCCATCATGGCGATTAAAGGCGATTAAATGCCCTCAATCTCCACCGGCCAATCAGAAGTCAAGAAAAAGGAGTTACAATGTAAATGAATTAAAACTTGTAACTCCTCCCATTATGCGGCTTAATGACAATTAAAGCCCATAAACTCTCCTAAATGGCTACCAAGAGCCCATAAATAGGAGAGCATTCCAAAGAATAAGAGATCAGATCAGATGGACATCAGAAAATCCGAAAATCCAGACAGAAAAAAGCATCAGATATCTAAGAGAAAGAAAAAGAGAGAAAACTCTGCGAAGTTCTGCACCGACCACCACTACAAGGTGACAAAAGTCCCTTGGGGGGTACCCCCCCTAAAGGTCTTTGCCTTCTCCTTCTGCCTCCAATGGCTTAGACGTGGCTTTTCAGCCCGTCTACTTAGTTTTTTATTGGACATAGGACCTCCTCTTGGTCTTTGTCCTCTAAAAACCTAAGGTTATAGCCAAGCCAAGCGAATCAAGAGCATCCTCTGTTCTCATCTGAATGGATGATGACGAAGTCCACATATGACTTGCGGCTGTCAAATCTGAACGAGTCCCCCACAATCTCCTGAGAAGTTAGATCCTCCTTTTCTTGCTTTTCATTGTAGTTTGTATTTTTCTAAAAGAGACAAAAATCACAACTCTTGTCTTTCATTATTGATAAGAATTGTAAATCGGCTATAAACGCCAAAATCAGCTATAAACGCCAAAATCGGCTATAAACGCAAAAAATCAGCTATAAATGCCAAAAAATCGCCTTTCACGGCAAATCAAGAAAAATGTATCTTTTCTTAAATATATGTGCAATGAAAAACTTGAAAGAAGTTGATTTCCTTTTTACTTGCAAAGGTCGATCTCCGGATCACCACTTGCAATTCCAAGTAAAATAGAAGATCTGGCACACCCACAAAAAAATGTTGATACCCGCTTCTGTCCCCGGGCGCGAAAGGGTTGTACCCAACGGATTCCCACGTCAGCCGACCTCAGTAGCACCGAGCATGAACACGAGGTCCATCAAGCTGGCACACCCGGTGGGACTCGTTCATTTGAGAACACGATGCTAGAAATGAAATATTTGCATATCATATCTTTTGCTCTAAGCTTATACTTCTTTTCTTGATTCCTTGGCTACTTTCTGATTGGTGTCCTATGTTGGGTTCTGCATCTAAAAAAACGAGATGAGATTTTTTGGAAATTTCTAATTCATTGAATTTATTTCCACTCTTTCTCTTTTCAAAAAACAAAAAAAAAAATTAGATTTCTCATTTTGGATTCAAAATTGAGAAACCTTGATCCTTTCTTATCGTTCATCGTGCTTGCAGAAATGTTGAGCCTGTTCGACTAAGGTTTTGGGCCATCGTTTCTCTTCGATGAGTTCATTAAAGATCTAAAAAAAAATCAAAATTTTTAGTTTGGATTCAAAATTGAGAAACCTTGATCCTTTCCTATCGTTCATCGTGCTTGCAGAAATGTTGAGCCTGTTCGACTAAGGTTTTGGGCCATCGTTTCTCTTCGATGAGTTCATTAAAGATCTAAAAAAAAAACAAAAAAATTAGATTTTTCATTTTGGATTCAAAATTGAGAAACCTTGATCCTTTCCTATCGTTCATCTTGCTTGCAGAAATGTTGAGCCTGTTCGACTAAGGTTTTGGGCCATCGTTTCTCTTCGATGAGTTCATTAAAGATCTAAAAAAAATAAAAAACAAAAAAACCAGATTTTTCATTTTGGATTCAAAATTGAGAAACCTTGATCCTTTCCTATCGTTCATCGCGCTTGCAGAAATGTTGAGCCTATCGACTAAGGATTTGGGCCATCGTTTCTATTCGATGAGTTCATTAAAGATCTAAAAAAAATAAATAAATAAAAAAACAAAAAAATCAGATTTTTCATTTTGGATTCAAAATTGAGAAATCTTGATCCTTTCCTATCGTTCATTGCGCTTGTAGAAATGTTGAGCCTGTTCGACTAAGGTTTTGGGCCATCGTTTCTCTTCGATGAGTTCATTAAAGATCTAAAAAAAAAAGACATAGACCACTAAGGTTAGACCTTGCGTTCTTTGATCACGGTTGATTCAAGAAATGCCTTGTCCAGAGTGTGGAGACAGCTTGACTGTTCTAGGCAAGGGTCTTCCAAACGGGTTCATTAAGTAATCCTACCCTTACCTGGGGGCAATTCTATCAATCGAGATTTCATAAGACCGGGTTAGGAGGCCTATGTGTACTCTCTCATCTTTTAAATAAAAAAAATTTTCAAAATTTTTTTTTTTAAAATAAAAAATATTTTTCAAAAAAAAATCTAAAAAAATAAATTAAAAAAATAATAAAAAAAGATTTTTTTTAAAAAAATCTTTAAAAAAAAATCTTTAAAAAAAAAAACTTCCGTCATTTTTGGGTTCGGATTGGAGAATTTTTGGTCTCCTCCTTTCTGAGCACTGGCGCTCGCGGAAATCGTTGAGCCCGTGTTCAGATTGGAATGCCATTTGCTCTCTTCAATGAGCCCGATATTGGCCTTTCAAAAAAAAGAAAAAAAACTCGTCATTTTTTGGATTCAGATCCGAGAAATTATGGTCCATTTCCTTCTGAGTACTGGCGCTCGCGAAAATCACTGAGACCGTATTTGGATCGGAATACCATCTGCTCTCTTTGATGAATCCAATCTTGACCTTTCAAAACAGAGAATCCCATCTCATGGATGCGGTCTCTAAACATTTGTGTCTAGCGGTACTAGTACGCCCTTCCAGGGTCTATTGTATTCGCGACCGGCACATTTGTAACTCCAACCTTATATTCTTCTTACATCAAGCAAGCTCTGCTTCTCGATAAGTCGAATTTAGGTTCACAATTGCTTCTAGCAGCCACTGGGATGCTCATTCTGGGCTTACCATACCTGCAATCAGAACAATTTTACACTCTATGGCGTTTTGCCTTCTTCATATTGCTTGGGTCATATCCCTCGAGCGATTTGAAAAGACAAAACCATAGAACTTCCCATTTATGATCATTATATTCTTATGATTACTAATGGATGTGGTCTTGTTTCAGAAAATTTTCGAAAAAAACTAACAATGGCAGCTTCGCTAACCATTACTTTCGATGAGAATAAGCACCAGCTCATGCTTCAACAGAAGCAAACAACGCGCACCTACAAGCGCCCCAACAGCTGCCGAAGCGTCAACTCCCTCGGCAACTCTCTGAACTCCGGGTCGACCTCGACTCCCCGGACTATCGTCTTCGGGACGCTGGGACCATTCCCACTTCCCGAAAAACAAACTGCTCCTTCCAAGAAGCAGAAGGTCACCTCTCAACGTGTCACTACCGTGACACCAAAGGCGAGCACCAGAAGGCCCGAAGCCCGTGGCAGCCCCACGAAGCCTCGACCCACAAACGACCAGGTCTATCCTAAGACTTGGTCCCCAAGACCTTCACCAAAACAAAGAAGGTCCCAAACATCCACCAAGCCAGCATACCTGGCCCCACTCAAGGAGAACCAATTCTACCCTCTTGCCTACATAAAAGAGGAGAGACCCATCTCCAACCTGACTCCCAAGTCAACCCAGCATGAGCCGGCTTGTTCTTACAAGCCCAAAATCAGATCATGCATCACAAGGCCTCTGCAAGCACCTGCTAAGGCCTACAATCCTTCGGTTCGACCCTTCATCTCTACAGGGGCCGAACTCAAAAAATTCAAAGCTTCGCTGCAGTAGGCGAAGGACCGGGTCACATCCTGTCCTTGCCCAGCTACAAAGAAGACATGCTTGGCTGTTGCGCCTGAGGGAGCACATCCTTCATTGTCAAAGCCCAGCCAGAGCTGACTGAAGCTCAAATTGCTCGTCGTATACGCCGCCGCGCGTCGTATCGACAAAAGAGACTAGAGAAGCAAAAGACCAAGCATCCTACACTTCAAGTCTCTCCCAAATGGGTCGAAAAAGAAAGACCCAACCAAATTGCGGCTATCCATATGGTTGGAAAAACTAGAAGATGCCAAAAGTCAACAACAAAAATCCATGTCCGACGTCCGATGACCCGCAGTGTCTCCAGGACAAAAAGACACTCTGAAGAATCCCCTGCTCCTTCAAGTAAAGGACGGCAGAGTAATCCTTCCTCAAACTCTTCATAAAAAAGAATGAGCCCCAGCTCAGTCACCAGGACGGTTTCTTCTTTCGAATCTCGAGGGATGAACGTCCTGGCTACAAATTCTGAGCCACCACCCCGCAATCTACCTCAAGATGATGCGATCACACGCATCCAACAGTTGGAACAAGGCCAGCAGAGAATTGAAACTCTGATGGAAAACCTTCTCCTCACCTTCCAAAATCAGGCGAATAATGAACCTCCTCCGAATCATCAAGATGATGAGGTAAATGGAGAAGAAAATGAGTCACGCGCCCTTACCAAAAAGGACGTAGACAGTATCCTCGCAAAAGCAAAAGAAGAGGATATACTCAAGGAGCATGGGATCAAGCCACCATATCCCTTATGGATGGACTCGGTCCCGTTCCCTACAAAATTCAAACATCCTACTCTTCAAACATATACGGGGAAAGGATCAACCAGACAGCACGTCATCCACTTCAAGATCCTGACGGGAGCTATCGCGGATGAAGATGCACTCAAGATCCGCCTCTTTACAAGTACCCTAAAAGGTACGGCCTTTGACTGGTACTCCACTCTGCCGGAGGACTCCATCCAAAATTGGGCCATGCTAGAGACACGCTTCCTGACTCACTTCAAAGGTGAGGATCATCCCGCTACTATGGCTCAGCTGTGCAGCCTAAAACAAGGGGAGAATGAGTCAACATATGACTTCATTCACAAGTGGAAAGCAATGGCATACAAATGCTCTGATGTACTGCCACAAGCGTCGCTAGTCGACATTTGCCGAAACAATATAAGAGCTAGAATCTTCTCCATGATCATCGGCAACAAATCAAAGAACCTGGGAGAACTCCTGGAAGCTTCCATGGAAGTTGAAACGGTGATTAAAGACCTCAACAGTCATAAATCATCAAGACAAAAGCCAACCGCCATTGCAATCTCAAACAAAAAAAAGAGGTCCTCAATGTGCAGACCAAGTCAGCTCCTCAGCCACCAAAGAAAGCTGATGGTAAGAGACCTGAACTCTCAAATGCCTTCAAAGAGCGAGTAGAAAAGAAATACCCGTTTGATGAAGATGTTGATAAAATCTTCGGGGATCTTGTGGCAAATGGCAAGATCACCTTGCCTGAACCCAAAAGACCGGGTGATGTTGGCAAAACCAACGATCCTCGATACTGTCCATACCACCAGACGATCTCGCATCCTCTCAATCAATGCTTCGTTGTGAGGGAGAAAATAAATGAGATGTGGAAAAACGGAGTCATCACCTTTGACAAAAACTATGGGTCTACCTCCGTGAACATGGTGTCATGTGGACAAACATCAAAATCACCGAAGAAGAAGATCACTACTTCTTTCAAGGTGATAAACACAATCCAAGCGTCCGAGGAACTGGTTCCTTACCCGACAACAGACGGACAACCCATATGGGTACATCCCGATCTCTTGGAAGATGAAAACCGGGAAGTCATGAAAACAAAGCCTACAGCTCAACAACGAAGGCAGGCTAGGAAACATCTCCTCAAGCTCAAACGGCAAGAGAAGACCCAGCCAAAACAAGAAGTCCAAGAAAAGGTAGAGGCCTCCTCTACCGCTTCACTGGAGACAACAAAAACGTCCCTTCCAGAGACTTCAAAGGGGGTAAGAAAATTCACTCTCAGTGATTTCATGCCACCTCAATTTAAAGAAAAAGCCACGCAGGGGGTATCACACTCTTGCAATTCGATAGTTGGATTGTCCATTGATGGATACGAGTCCAGCGACACCGATGATGGATTCGAATCCAACTACACCGACGAGTGGGAGGAGTCCCTTGAAATAGGAGAATATCTCTCCGATGAAGAATGGGTTCCTGAGACTCATCTTATGCTAGTAATCTGGTATAACCACCTACAGCCACGAGGATCCTGGTCAGATGATGAAGAAACCAAGAGGCTATACATGAAAATGTTGTTGAACCAGCACTTGTCATTGCTCCAGTGGAACCCGACCATGTTGAGCCACAAAGAGTAGATGAAGAAGAAGATTTGGCTCCCATGCCTGATCTTGAATAATATGCAAGGATCTTGCAGTGTCTCGCTCTAGAATAAGAGCAAGACCGCGTGAATGAGCCTCCTCGCAATCCCGAGCTTGAAGTCCCTGAAGACCTTCAGGTACATCCTCCATTAACTCCTGAAAATGGAGAAAATTGCTGGATAGACGATCCTCTTACATCCGAGGATGAGTCTGACTCCGATCAGGTAACGTCTCCTGTCAGAGCTTCCTGTAATGTGATAATTCAGGATTATAGCTCTTCCGAAGCATCGTCTGATGAGATCACTTACTCTCTGACGACGCCTAGCAATGTATCCTCTGGAGCTACCTCGTCTCACGTGACTTTCACTGAGGCAACACCCTCTCAAGTTTCTTCTCCTAAGACTGTGACTTCAGAGTTCACACCCTTCCTGACTGAAGAATCCCTAGCTATTGATGCTTGGGACGATGAATTGGTCAACAAAGAAGAAAGGTTGCTGGATGCTGTTCAGGACTTGTTCCCAGAAAATGCTCCGTGCAACACAATCACTGAGGATGGCAACTCTGCTGCAGATACATCCTCAACAAATGAAAAATGACAGCCTCTTGATCCTGAAGACAATCTTCCAAATGAAGACCCTTCTCAAGAAGCTCTTGAAGTTGGTAGAGGCACCCGCTCTGTCCGTGACTACTACAAAAATCACAACCAATCTTCCTTTACAAATGTAAATCCTTCGGGAAAAGATGTTGTAAGCGCCCCTAGTGGCAACAATGATGAACATGCAGGCCCCAAGGAGGCTTTCAAGTATGACTTGATTGAACACTTCAAGCACATACCTGCACGTCTGCATATCCTAGATTTATTGCGAATGTCTCCGCAAACATGCCCCATAAGTCCTCCAAATTGAAATAGACTACCAGGTCAAAAACTCAGAAGCTTCCTCAAAAGGAGAAAAGAAGAAAACTGAGGGATCATGCATTGAATGCCCCTCGGTTCAAAAAGCAGCCAGTGCAACCTTCGCCTTCACTAAGGACGACCTCCTACTTGGCGAAACAAGGCACAACCGACCCCTGTACTTCACAGGGTACATCAAGGAAATGCCTATGCACAGAGTTCAAATCGACCCAGGTTCTGCACTCAACCTCATCTCCACTTCGGCTCTCGAAGAGTTGGGCATCCCACCCAGCAAGCTGAGCTACATATCTATATCTATCTTTGGATACGATGTGAGTACTCAAAAGCCTATCGGCAAAATCAGGTTCAAGTTGCAGATCGGTGATCTTATCTCTGAGGTTACTGTATATGCAATAAAAACCCCTTCATGCTACAACATCCTTCTCGGACGCCTCTGGATCCACGAGAA
Organism: Litsea cubeba; assembly: GCA_012931725.1. NCBI lineage: Eukaryota > Viridiplantae > Streptophyta > Magnoliopsida > Laurales > Lauraceae > Litsea > Litsea cubeba. The sequence continues at coordinate 65,502,058 of CM022944.1, forward strand.
TGGTGTTGTCCCTTCAACTCTGCATCAATGCATCAAGTTTGTTGGCGACGATGGCATGATACATCGAGTCTTTGTAGATTGAAAACCCTTCAAGGTAAAGAAGTCCACTTTGCAGACTCACAGATGTATGAAGGTGAAAAAGGAGAAGAGGAGAAGGACACCGCACCCTTTACCGAAAATCTCCATAAAGATGAAGGCAAGGCTCCTCAACAATCACCGGAATAAAACAAACCATCCGGTAAATCCGAAGAGAGTATTCAAACTCCCTCCATCATCTCCCTCAAACCTTCAAAGCCTTTGGTCATCATGACTAAAGTGAAGAAGGCAAAACAAAAGCCCGGGGCAAATTTGTTGTCTATTTCGTGTCTATCATGCAAGACACGGATTCGGATTAAGAGCCAGAAGACGACACATCGTCAAGCCAAGCTGACACTCAGTAAGTTGAGCCTACTCTTACTCCAATGGAGACAACTTCTGACATAGAAGATCCTACGTCAGCTTCCTTCGTTGTTCAAGTAACTTCAGCAAAGGAAAATCCGATTTTCTTCCATAGATCGGATACTTCTTCATCAAACTCCATGCTTGAACCTTTCCAAAATGAAGGTATGCCTCAACTATCCTTATATAGTCTTGTGGCATAAGCTATTATGAAGAAAATGGGCTATGACGCTCAAAACCCAGTCGGTTTGGGAGAAGGACGCGGTATTCTCACGCCATTGGGGCCCGTCTTGACCAAAAGCCAGCTGGAAGATTGGAGACTCTACGGCCATGTAGAGAAGTCTTCACACGGGCTAGGGTATGATCCTGACACTCCTCTAAGATAGTTGACACAAAGGCTTAAAAGTCGACTTACCGACCAAGCCTCAACATCTCAAGTCCATGAAGACATCGATCTCCCTGGATATCTGTTCGATGAATTACCTGACAAAGATCCAGGAAGCTCATCCAATTGGTACGATTTTTCTGATAATGAAGAGGAATTGTCCGATGGCACAGACGTGTGGTCTTCTGGCCCATAAGAACCCTCGTCTCCAAAAGAAGTACCTTACTTTGACCCGGTTTCAACAGGTGATTGGGATCATCTCATAGCAAGCCTTAAGAAAATTGCCGATCAAGAAGACCCATGGAAAGGAACAAAACCTTAGTCTGGAAATGCCCTTGAAACCCCAGAAGGTTTCGTAGAGCTGGAAGCCTCTGAAAATATTACGGAGGAACCACCTTCGAACCTTCCAACAGAAGATCCTGTTCAAAAGATAGACTTGGGAACACCAAATAACCCACGTCCTGTATTCATAAGCAAGAATATAAAGGATGATGAGTTAACCGAGTATATCGCCTTTCTTCGTGATTTCGTTGATTGCTTTGCATGGTCTTACGCTGAAATGCCTGGCTTAGACCCCAAAATAGCAGTCCACAAACTCAATCTTCAAGAAGACATCAAGCCTGTCAAACAGGGCCAAAGAAGATTCTGTCCAGTGTGATGCACAAAATTGAACAAGAAGTTCAAAAACTCAAAAGCGTCGGCTTCATCCGTAAGGAACAACATCCTGAATGGTTAGCCAACGTTGTCCCCGTGACAAATAAAAATGGGCAGATCAGGGTCTATATCGACTATAGAGACCTGTATGGCGCATGCCCTAAAGATGAATTTCTGCTCCCCATACCAGAGGTAATGATTGACAATACTTATGGATTCGAGCGAATGACATTCATGGATGGTTTCTCTGGCTACAATCAGATAAAGATGCATCCTGAAGATGAAAAACATACATCCTTTCGGACCCCGCTTGGCGAGTATTACTACACTGTCGTGCCATTTGGTCTAAAAAATGCTGGTGCCACATATCAGAGGGCTATGAAGAAAAAATTCCAAGATATGCAGCACAAGACGGTCGAATGTTACGTTGATGACCTCGCTGTCAAAAGTAAAAGAAAAGAATATCAACTCGAAGACCTTCGAGAAGTCTTCCTCCGACTTCGCAAAAACAAACTGCGGATGAATCCTCTGAAGTGCTTCTTCGGCATCTCATTGGGTAAGTTCCTCAGATTCTTAGTTCGGAAAGCTGGAATAAAGCTCGATCCCATAAAAGTCAAAGCCATTCTAGAAATGCCCTCTCCAAGAACCGTGAGAGAACTCAAAGGGCTTTAAGGGAGATTGGCCTACATCAGACGGTTCATCTCCAATCTTTCGGGGAAATGCCGTCCATTTTCTCGGTTGATGGAAAAAGGTGTAAACTTTGTCTGGGATGCTAACTGTGAAGCTACATTCCAAGATATCAAGTCATACTTGACCAAACCTCCAGTGTTAGCTGCTCCTACTACTGGAAAACCATTCATCTTGTACACAAGAGCCCTTGATCACTCTCTGGGCGCTCTGCTTGCACAAGAAAATGATGAAAGAAAAGAAGCTGCTCTATACTACCTCAGCCGCATGCTAGTAGGTGCAGAGCATTGCTACTCTCCAGTCGAAAAGGAATGCCTTGCAGTGATGTTCGCCGTACAAAAGCTGCGTCACTACTTGCTTTCCAACACAGTCTACCTGGTCTTGAGGATCAACCTCTTGAAGGTCCTTGTCACAAAAGCAGGTTCTCTCAATCCCCGATTGGTAAAATGGTCCATCCTTCTCTCACAATTTGATATTAGGTATGTACCACAAAAAGCAATCAAAGGGCAAGCTTTAGTGGACTTTCTTGCAGAGCATCCACCGCCTAAAGATTCTCCACTCAGAGATGTTCTCCCAGACGAACCAGTCTACAATGTGGAGACTTTCTCACAAAATGCTTCCTGGGACATGTACTTTGACGGTGCAACCAGGACAAATGAAAAAAGACATCTGATCTCAGGAGTTGGCATCCTCTTTGTTAGCCCCGACAAATACATGATTCCACACGCTTTCTTGCTACTGGAACCATGGATAAACAATGCAGCTGAATATCAAGCTCTGATCCTAGGATTAGAACTCGCCATCGAATCAGGTATCACCATGCTGGAAATCTTTGGAGACTCTCAACTGATCGTCAACCAGATGAATCAGAAATTTGAAGTCAGGAAGCCTGATTTGCTGCCTTACTACAACATGGCATAATTGCTTCTGCAAAAGTTTGACATCTGTCACATAATCCACATTCGTAGAGGTGAAAACATACGTGCAGATGCCCTGGCTGGACTTGCCGCATCTATGGCAATCCAGGAAGGGGAAAACATGCAAATCACAGTGTGCGAAAGAAGAATCCTTCCTCCTCTTAACACACACCAAGCAGTTGCTGAATGCCACCCAGTGGTGGGAAGTTGGATTTCAATCCTTCAACCTTCAATCGACGACTGGAGGGATCCGTTCATTGATTACACTATTTTTGGAATCCTACCTGAAGATCTAAAAGAATGGGTAAGCATCCAAAGGCAAACCCCAAACTTTCATTTGGATATTCCTTTAAAAATCCTTTACAAGAAATCCTTCAAGGGGGTACTTCTACGCTGCTTGTCACAACAAGAGGCTGAAGAAACACTCAAAGAAGTTCATGCTAGTCTTTATCGAGCTCATCAGGCTAGTCCCAAGCTCTATGATCAGATAAAAAGGTTAGGTTATTATTGGCCTACCATGGTAGCTGATGCAATGCAATTTGCTAAGCGCTGCCAATAATGCCAAGTTCATGGAGATTACATTCACATGCCTCCAGAATGGCTACATCCTATAGCGATTTCATGGCCTTTCGAAACCTGGGGTATGGACATCATAGGTCCGATTTCTCCCCTTTCGAGTAAAGGTCATCGCTTCATATTTGCCGCTATGGATTATTTCTCCAAGTGGTCAGAAGCATTTGCGCTTAACGAAATGAAGACCTCATCAGTCCTTCAGTTCCTGTGCACCAACATCATTTGTCGTTTCGGCATACCTAAAAGATTCGTCCATGATAACGGACCACAATTCCGGGATCATCGATTCTACAGGTTCTGCGACAAATACAAAATCCAAAGCTGTCATTCGACTCCATACAATCTGGCAGCAAATGGATTAGCAGAAGCTTTCAACAAGACACTCTGCAAAATCCTCAAGAAAATGGTCTCTAGTCACAAAAGAGACTGGAGCGACAAACTGTCTGAAGCTTTGTGGGCCTATCGAACCACTGTTCGAGGACCAACCCATAGCACACCATTCTCCTTGGTTTATAGATGCGAAGCTGTCGTACCCTTGGAAGTACAAATTCCTTCCTTGAGGGTATCTTCACAAAATGACATGATTCAAGAAAGCAATGTCAAATTGCGACTCCATGAGCTAGACAATCTCGATGAGAGACGGCTCGAAGCTCGACAAAGCATTGAACTTTACTAAGCACGCATGGCAGGATCTTTTGACAAGAAGGTCAGGCAACACGCCTACAAAAAGGGTGACTTGGTTCTTACGGTAAAAAGACCAATGGTCTTCGCTCACAAGTCGAAAGGCAAGTTTGAGCCAAAATGGGAGGGACCCTACATCATCGATAAGGTTTTTTCCAACGGCGCAACGCACTCCTAAACATGGAAGGTGACAGATGTATGCTGCCCATCAACGACAAGTTCTTAAAGCGGTACTACCCTTGAAGACTTACCCAACTGGGTAAGAGCAATGCTTGTATGGCCAAAACCTGTTTCCAGGTACTCGCTCGTCAAACCCACTCCTTTTAGAATTTTCATATCAAATGTTGAAATTTATAGAAATTCAAACAATGCTTACTTTCACCGTTTCATTGTTAAAAAATTCCAAGTTTAGGAACCTTTCCCTAACTTGACCAAAATTTTCAACCCATGAACCCAAAATTCATGGTTTGAAATAAAATCCAGATTCAGGGATTTCCACCCTAGTCCACCCTACCTTTTACCACCAAAATGATTTTAAGTCAAAAATTATGACCCTCGTGTCTTTAAACAAAAAAAATGGTTTTTCAAAAAAACGCGAGGAAGCGACGCTTAGTCGATACTCGCACAAATCGAAAGAATGCGAACCACGTTCAACATTTCCAAAATTGCAGGGAAGTGACATTTTGTTGATACTTGCAAAATCAAACAAAAAAAATCGTGGAGACGCAACATTTCAGTTTATATCCACAACCCAAATTTCAAAGGTTCGAAAAAACCTAAAAACCGTGGAGACGCAACATTTCAGTTGATATCCACAACCCAAATTTCAAAGGTTTAAAAAAACCAAGAAACCATGGAGATGCAATATTTCAGTTGATATCCACAACCCAAAGGTTCGAGAAAATCGTAAATTTTAAAAATCGTAGGGAAACGACATCAAGTCAGTACTCGTAAAACCAAAATTTTTGAAAAGCAAGGAAGCGACATTCCATCGATACTTGCACCCAAATCTGCAAGGATGCGACATTCCATCGATACTCGCAAACGAATAAGCAAGGATGTGACATTCCATCGATACTTGCAAGACCATTCAGCAGGGAGGCGACTTTTAGTCGATACTTGCATTTTTTGAAAACCAAAACCGTCTATAAATGCCACAAACCGGCTATAGATGACACAAACCGGCTATAAATGTCACCAAAATCGGCTATAAATGCCACCAAAACCGGCTATCAATGCCACCAAAATCGGCTATCAATGCCACAAACCAAAACTTGGTTTTCAAAAAAAAAAAAAACTGGCTTTCAATGCCATAAACCGGCTATTAATGCCACAAACTCGGCTATCAATGCCACAAACCAAAACTTAGCTTTCAAAAAACTCGGCTATAAATGCCACCAAAATCGGCTATCAATGCCAAAATCGGCTTCCATGCCACAAACAAAATCTGGCTCCCGTGCCAAAACAATCATTTGACAAAAGATTTTCACAAAATGACAAGCTTTTGATCAAATCCCATTTAGCAATTACTTTCATTACAAAAGGATTTAATTGAGCGTAGGGAAAACAATAAAAAAAATAAATCCCATTTAGCAATTACTTTCATCACAAAAAGATTTAAGTGAGCGTAGGGAAAACAAAAAAAGAGAGTACCAAAAAATACATGCGGTACCAAAAAGAAGAAAGTGTTCACAAGCACTACAAAAAAAAGAGTACCAAAAAATACATGTGGTACCAAAAAGAAGAAGAAGAATAATGATAGTTTCTACTACAAAAATCAGGAGCTCAACCAAAAATGGTTTCTAGCCAAAATTTCAGCTCCTTAAGCAAACTTTTGGCCTCAGCCGTCAGATTTTCCATGGCACGCTTCTTCAGGAACTTGCCATGAGATGCTGGGTTAGGCTGTAACCCTTCTTTCACACCGGGAAGCTTATCCCGAGCAGTTTTCCATTGTTTGTCCTCTTGAAACTTCCTTTCGAGAACTCGATCAGTATCTGCAACCCGGCGAATCAGAGCACTCTCCTTGTCGCGAGCCTCTATTATCGTAGCCCACTTGGCAGCGACTTGTGCCTTTAAATGCTCAAGACGTTTTCTAGCCTCATCGACCTCCCTATCAAGGATGTTAAGGTCATGCATCAGCCCAATGATGGCTAGCTCTTCTAAGTTCTTCTCCCGTACTACCTGCTTCCTGCTTTGTGTAGCCTCATTCATCAGACTTAGCCTTATCAGCAGGGTCTAGGAACATCTCCTTGAAGAACTGGTCGTCAGGAAAACCCATGGTCTCAAACCACTTGTCACCCTGTGCAATGATCCTATCAACGATCGCCCTGGCACCTATGACATCCAGACCAGCCTCTTCGGCATCACCGAGAATTTCCTGCACATGCTGGATCATGCCAAATCCGGCATCCAAGTGTCCAGCAAGTAGAGTCTCAATCCAAGAGCTCAGAACCTACACCACCACCTTTTTCGCAAAAGGAAGAGATGGCCCAACTGAAGATTCGCCCCGCTCCGTTGGTCAGCTGCTCATGTCATGGCCCGTTGGAAGAGGAACAATAGAACTCTTTCCAGTCGGAGCTGCTGGGGAAGGAATCTCAGCACGAGGTACATCCTCCACGTGTCAGAATTAGTTGCAGGAGTCTCTACCTCCAGATCAACCTCTGACATCCCTTGCTCTGGTTTTGAAGGAAGCAATGGACTCTCCTCTGTCGCTTCAAAACCTGCCAAAGAAACACAAAAAGGTATGAATATGATCCTGTTTAAAAAACCATTATCAAGGTTATTACTATAAAATACATTCTTCGACGACTGGCGGAACACTCTTTTCCTCCATGAACTCATCGGAAGCATCGTCAGCATTTGCGTCCATCGATGGTTTAAAGTCATCAGAATCCTATGGCAAGTCAGCTGACAAGAAAAATGTTAGCAAACCAAGTCACAAACAAAAAAAAGAAAGCAAAAGAAGTAGTACCAGTTGGAGATTCTGGAATCACTCCAGAGTCCCTCGGTTCTTCTTCTGGTGCCGTAACCGGATCCGTCACCGCCTCATCGGCAGGAACCTCAGGCATCGCCAAGTCTTCATCCTCTGCTAAAAAAAAAGAGCAGCAGGGGAAGAAAGCAAATCAAGACATGAAAAATCCATGAAAGAAACAGAAAGAGAAAGAGGAAGAATCATACCTTCACCGGCGGTCTCTTCTTCTCGGCCCCTCTTTTTCGAAGGCTCGTCAGTATTCCTTGGCACCTCCTCATAGATAGTAAGAGGGACTTCTATGTCAGGAGAGTCCTCATGTGGTCCCTCGCTGCTACGATGACTCCTCTTCCTCTTACTCCTACGGGTTCGCCTCCTAGAAGAACCTGCCCCACTGTCAGAGTCAGGTTTCCCACTTGACTCTTCACTGGATGGTCTACTCTTGCCAGTAGACTCCACGGAAGCTCGCCTCTGTGCCACTTGCATCCAAGCATCAAGCTCAGCTTCCTCCTGTTCTAGCTGATCTAAAGCCTTATCAGGTATTTCCCGGATAGCTTCAGAACCAATGACGCCCTGGTCACCGAGATAGCCTATCTTGTGCTTCTTTCCAGAAAGGAAAGCCCAAACTTCCTCTCGCCGGATGCCATCCGACTTTCCAATGCCTTTTCCAGAAGACAGCTTCACATCAAGCTCCTTCTTGGAAAGCCCTCGATATGCCGAAAAGCTCTCCGCGAACCACTTCTTGAAGCCGGTAGTTTGAAAAGTCGACAACACAGGATAAGAATTCATGGCAGTAGTGTCTTCAGCACTATAAAAGGCCCATGCGTTTCTCCCATCTTGTAAACCTCCAAAGCATTTCACCATGCTTGAAGGTGCTCCAACAACGCCTTGAGAAAAGCCCAACTGCAACGCAAAGCGAGAAGGCACATACGGTTGGATGTCGATGAAAAGATGTATGCGGTACACCATCGTGCCGACACGTATGGTGAAAAGCCACTCCTTCTCAGCATTTATCAAGGAGTAATGCCTTCTCGACCCCACCCTGGTAGAATTGCGGGAGGCACCAAAATCAAAAGCCTTCTTCCGCAACTCCGGAGAAAGCTTCACTGAAGACTGCCCCATCTCGACGACCCTAAACTGTCGGATCCTCATGCAGGCAAACAAAAGTGATTCGGATACGGCTTTCCCCTTAGCCAGTCGAATCATTAGAGGATCATCATCCTGTGCAGCACCCAACAGGTGGAAGCTTGGACAGTGGTATACATACCACGAATAGAAGATATGTGCTGAAAATACCCTATTCATAGGGAGCCCAAGCCGAACAAAAAAAGTAGTAGCCTACAGTTAGGTACACAGATAGGAGTAAAGAGCGGGCACCAAAGCAAGCTGCTCTCCAAACACCATCTGACAAGCCGGAAAAATTCAATGCAGCTTGATGTCGTTCCATCTCCTCCAGCAAAAAAGGCCTCACCTAGCCAATAAGTGAGGTAAACAATGAGATCGCTCCGCAGTGCAATGTCAGGATATATGGCGTTTGTACACGCAAAGAAATCTCTCAACTCTTCCTGCATAGCCGAAATCTTCTTCGAACCCGGATCCTTAGCCCTGTCTTCCCGGGTGATGCTATCAGAAGGCCCCCCATGTAAGACCCCGACCCGAGAGACCTCGTTTAGAGTTGATTAAGTTGTGTTTTAGTTAAAGTGTGTTTAGTGGCTTTTGGATTAGTTGGGGATTAGAATAGCTCTTATAATAGCTTTGGGGAATTTGGAGAGCCTTTTTAATTGTGGGACCCTTTGGGGGTTCTTATTTCGAATTGTGTGAGATTGGAAGTTTACCGATGATTTCTAAGAATCGTGTTTTTAACCTCATTGGACTTATCTTGTTAATCCCTACAACTTTCATGTTGACATCGTTTTCATTTGAAGACCTTAACCCGATCTTTCACTAATTGAGGGCAAAATGGTCTTTTTACCCAAAATCTGGACACCGATTTCAATGTCACCAAAATGTGCAAAATATATACTTTTTGGAAACTAGAAATTTTTCCGATCAATTTTGTCTTCTTCGTCGAATTCATTTGAAGCCCCGAGGACCATGTTTTGAACCCGAGAAGTTCTTTAAGTTATGGGCCCCATCCTCACTTACTATATACAGAAAGCTTCTTCTTCTTTTTCCCATTTCTGGCAAAAACCCTAGAGGAGAAGAAAAATCCCAGCCCTAAGGGTTTTCCCTTACCCTTTTTCTTGCCTCTTCATCTTCAATCCCCACTAAGCTAGTGCTAATGGAAAATTAGTTGCTATAATCTTCTTCCTCATCTCAAGGGCTTCGCCTTGACACCATTTTTGAAGAAAACCGCCCACTCAAAGACTTCCTTTGGACAACACCTTGCTTTTTGAAGAACTTCTTTGTAAGTGATTTTCCTAAAAGTTTTAGAATCTTGTTTGTTTAGCCCTAGGGTAGCTCTATTTCAATTATTGGAAAATTCCGTCTTGTTTTACTTGGATTTTGTTGATCTAGGGTTTGGATTTGGGGGTTTTGTGTATAGGTGTTTGATTGGGGGCCTAAGAGGTGATTAGAGCTCAATTGATTTGCAATTGGACCCAAGGCAAGTGGATGAAATGATTCTCATTTGTTTATCATATTTTATGCAAAATCTTGATTGGTTTTCCTTAATAGTTTTATTGATTTATCATGTTTGATGGTTTAGTCTTATTGATTTTGAATGATGAATTGAGGAGATAATGAGGTCAAGGAATAGCCCAATTAATTGTGAAGATATGTATGGGAGAAGGGGAAAGAAAGGAAATGGATTGGAGTTGGACAAGAGAAGAATTCAACCAAATGGGTTGAGATTCGCTACAGGACCGATCGATCGCCCAACAGGTCCGATCGATCGGACTGTAAATAACTGAGAGGGTTCTCAGGACCGATCGATCGCCCATCAGGTCCGATCGATCGGACTGTAAATAACTGAGAGGGTTTCCAGGACCGATCGATCGCCCATCAGGTCCGATCGATCGGACTGTAAATAACTGGAAGCAAATTCAGGACCGATCGATCGGCCAAGGGGTCCGATCGATCGGACTGAAATGAGAGGAGCTATAAAATAGGAGAATTGTGAGACTATTTTCCAGATTCATTCCAAGCCCATACTCAAGTCCAATTCAGTTCTACCCCTTATCTTCTTATTTGAAGACCTTGAACATGTAAAGGTGCATTTAAACCCATGAAAGATTGGGGCAAATTGTGAGGGGCTGTAGTGTGGAAGTATTGTTTGGAGGCACAACGCTATTCAAGGATGGATAAGACATTGAATGAAGTCCGAAGGAAAGAGGAATCTCATCATGGTGATTCCATGAGGTTGTCTAGATTGATCAATGTGTATAAGGACCCGGAATGTCCCTAACTCTTAAAGAGTACCAAAATTTCATCATATCCGACATACGGGACCCTATTCGCACTGATTCAATTCTAGAAACCCATTGTTAGCCTGTAAAGGTATTGGGAACTATTTGTATTTGATTTCCAACCAATCCCCTATTTTGAGATTTCAATCGTGATTGTGAGTACTCTTGAACCGAGAACATTGTGTTATCATATTGTTAATGGGTTTAGACTCGCCCCGACTTTTATACGTTTTGTACCTATGAGTTCCCGCCCCCGTTATGTGTATTTAATTGTTTTGATTTTCGCATGTTACCTATGAGTCGGCACCACTCAGCTTGGATAACCTTATCGGTTTGATCCACCGGTTTGGATATCCCCCTTCAGTTATACCCGCTGCAGCATGGTTCCCGCCTCGCCCCGATATACCCGGTTCGCTACCGTGGTCCCGCAGAGTATTATATGTATTTATTATATAAAAATCGTTGACTCTCCTCACCTCGTGTGACTGAGGTTAACGTCGTTGATTCTCCCCACCTCGTGTGACTGAGGTCAATGTCCCGATGTGCTCTCATCACTTTTGTGAGAGAGGATTTAGCTTTGTGTGGTTGCCATCTTGTTAGTCCCGAATCCTTGTCACCTTACATATTTTATTTGCATATGTAACTCTTTTAAATGTTGCATTCTTCTTTTATGAAAAGTTCATTGTTTATCTAAAATTTTACTATGTTCTAAAGGCATCATTGTTTTGAATTATTGTTATATCTTTTCACCCACCTGCCAGACCGTCGTGTCTGATCCATTTATTTTGGTACTCAGGTCCCGAGCTTATTGCCATTGAGGAGGAGCCAGAGGAGGCGGTCGGTGAACCGCAACGAGTGATTGAGTGGCAAGCCGATGATGTCATGTAGACATTCGGCTTTGCCTTGAGGACGATACACTTTGGGAACTTGATATCTTTGTTTTAGATTTCCTTTGGTTGTACGGTCTTTGTCGACCGTTATATTTTGGGGGCATTAATCAACTGATATTTTGTAAATATACTTAACTTTACTTTTGGGGAAATATGCCTATGATCATTGCTCATTCTGATATCTTGTCATGATTAATCATAAATCAGTCTTGTTTATAGAATTGAATGGTATTAGTATGGTTTGCTACACGCTTCCGCAATCTTGAAAATATATTGGATATGGTTATATGTGAGATGATGTGTAAAGATAATCCTCACCGCGGAACCCTGTGGGAAATCACGTGCACGGATAAATGTTCTTTTAATTCCGTGTGCGGTTTAGCCAAAGAGATGCACGTGGCGCGGCATCACCCCACCGTCCCGACTCCCGGACTCGGATCTTTCCCCTTTCGGTCCGGGGTCGCGACAGGACTGGTATCAGAGCGGGACATGTTTCAGGCAATTAAAAGAAACTAGAAACCTTAAGTACGTGACGAGGATTCGTTAGATAGAATCGTGTGAGCAATGTGTGACCACCCTGTACCTGATTTATATGTGCTAACAATTTGTTTTGCAGCGTTATGCCACCTCGCAAAAGAATTGCAAACAGTAATCACGTTGCCAGTAACAGTGAGAATACGGAACCTATTGGAGAGGAACCACAAGACAACAACATGCAGAACCAATTCCAACAGATGATGCAGGCTATGATAGACCAACAACGCCAGGCAAATGAGAATCAGGCTAGGCTCCAAGCACAAGCATATGAGACGCAGACCAGATTGCAAGAACAGATGCTTAAGAAAGACGAGGATCATGCTAGGGAGATAGCTCAAATGCAGGCACAGTTGTTGGGGATATTGGAGAGGAGACCGGAGCCAATCCCAGTTGCACCACCTGGTCCGGTGAATATTAGAGGGAATGATCCTAATGTGTTGTATGAGCGGTTCAGGAAGAGGGGACCGAAAGAATTTTTGGGGACCGAGGATCCAATGGCAGCAGATGATTGGCTTGAGCACACCGAAAACATATTTGAGATATTCATATGTACCGGAGTAGAACGTGTACAGCTTGCAGCCTCTATGTTTGTGGGTTTAGCAGATATTTGGTGGAAGACCATCAAGGCAGAATACAGGACGATAGCTGATGCAGAAGCTTGGGTTAACTTCAAGAGACAGTTTGGAGAGAAATATGTACCTGCACATGTCAAGAGACAAAAGGCAGCAGAATTTCAACAACTTGTGCAAGGGAACATGACAGTCCTCGAATACCTTACCAAATTCGAGAGATTGTCAAGGTATGCACCGGAGTTGATAGACACGGTTGAGAAGAAGATAACCAAGTTCCTTGAGGGACTTCACCCGATTATTGAGAGGGATGCTACCGGGGTTGTACCACCCGTTACTTTTGAAGAAGCTGTCAAGAGAGCATACAAATTTGAGAACTTCCATAACAAGATCATCAAGAACCAAGGAAAGGGTCAGGGCCAACAGCAGAACTATCAACAAAGAAACAATCAGAACAAAAGGCCAAGGCAGGAGCAGAATTCGCAAAATCCAGTGGTTTGTATCCACTGTGGGAAAAACCATGAGAGTGCCAATTGCCGCTTTATTACAGGAGCGTGCTTTAGATGTGGCTCCATGAACCACCAAATGAAGGACTGTCCAAGGCCTGATAGACATAACAGGCAGCAGCAAGGAGCACAGCGTCAGGCACCACCTCAAAATGCGTTAGTGGTTCAGAATCAAGCAAGACCACTACAACAACAGGCACCTCAACAACAGTTTGGGCCACAACAACAACAACAACCGGCCCGTCAGCAAGGGCAGAATCAAAATCAGAATCAGCGTCCTCAGAATCAGAATAGGAATGCACCACAAGGCAGGCAACAGCAAGGGCAGAACAGGCCACCACAAAGGGCACAACTCTATGCTGTCAATAGAGCTGATGCGGAGGCTGAAGGCAATGTAGTGGAAGGTACACTTCTCGTTTGTGGTTTTGATGCTAAGGTTTTGTTTGACCCTGGTTCTACTCACTCATTCCTATCTCCAAAATTTGCTATGTTGATTGATATGCATGCTAGAGAGTTGAGTTTCATTTTGACTGTGACTACCCCTCTAGGTAAGGAAGTTGTTTGTAGAACTTTTTACCCTAGTTGTCCAGTCATGATAGGAGAAGTAGTATTACCGGCAGATCTCATTTTATTAGAGATGCAGGATTTTGATGTCATCCTAGGGATGGATTGGTTAGCAGGATACCATGCTACGATGGATTGTTTCCATAAAACCCTAACTTTTAAGTTAGAGGAGACCCAAGCAGGGGTGTTGTTTCAGGGAGAGAGGAGTAGTTCTAGTGCAGGGTTTATTTCAGCATTGAAGGCTGATAGGCTTCTAAAAAGTGGTTGTGAGGGTTATTTGGCGTTTATCACGGAGGATAAACGGTCCCAAGGGGTGGAGGAGATCCCAATTGTTTGTGAATTTCCAGATGTTTTCCCGGAGGAGATACCAGGATTGCCACCCATAAGAGAGATAGACTTCACTATTGAGTTGTTACCGGGGACTGCTCCGATATCTATCGCACCTTACAGAATGGCCCCGACAGAATTGGGAGAGTTGAAGATGCAATTGCAAGAACTTTTGAACAAAGGTTTTGTGAGACCTAGTGTGTCACCGTGGGGAGCACCAGTCTTATTTGTGAAGAAGAAGGATGGTTCTATGAGAATGTGTATTGACTATAGAAGATTGAACCAAGTGACCATTAAAAACAAATATCCATTGCCAAGGATAGATGAATTGTTTGATCAGTTGCAAGGAGCTGCTTATTTTTCGAAGATTGATTTGAGGTCAGGCTACCATCAGTTGAGAGTTAGAGACTCAGATGTACCAAAAACAGCCTTTCGGACAAGATATGGACACTATGAGTTTCTAGTGATGCCATTTGGTTTGACTAATGCACCGGCAGTTTTCATGGCATTGATGAACAAAATATTTGCGGAGTATTTGGATCAGTTTACAGTGGTGTTTATTGATGATATTTTGGTATATTCCAAGACCAAAGGAGAGCATGAAGAACACTTGAGGATAGCACTCCAGCTTTTGAGGGAGAATCAGTTATTTGCAAAACTTAGTAAGTGTGAATTTTGGTTGGACCAAGTCACATTTTTGGGTCATATCATCTCCAAAGAAGGATTATCAGTGGACCCGTCCAAGATCGAGGCAGTCATGAATTGGGATAGACCGAAGAATGCATCAGAAATCAGGAGTTTTCTTGGAATTGGCAGGATATTATCGGAGGTTTGTGCAAGGATTTTCATCGATTGCGTCACCTTTGACGAAATTGACAAGGAAGAATGCACCATATGTTTGGACAGACAAGTGCGAAGCTAGTTTCCAAGAGCTGAAGAAGAGGTTGACTACAGCTCCAGTCCTTATTTTACCATCTGGGAGCGGCGGTTTTACCATTTTTTACCGATGCTTCCAATGTTGGACTTGGATGCGTGCTAATGCAAGATGGGAAGGTAGTTGCATATGGGTCACGGCAGTTGAAAGATCATGAGAAGAACTATGCAACACATGATCTTGAGTTAGCCGCAGTTGTTTTAGCTTTGAAGATGTGGAGACACTACCTCTATGGAGAGAAGTTTGAGGTTCACTCCGATCACCGTAGTCTACAGTACTTGTTTTCTCAGAAGGAGTTAAACATGAGGCAAAGAAGATGGATGGAATATATTAAAGACTATGATTTTCCAATCAAGTATCACCCGGGAAAAGCGAATGTAGTTGCAGATGCCTTGAGCAGAAAGTCAGTGAGCATGGCAAGTCTTCGGGGGACTTATGTGGTACAGCAGTTAGAAGAGATGAGAGTGGATTTTCAGCCACTAAGAGAGGGTGTCATGTTAGCAAACATGTCAGTGTCAGAGCCTTCTTTCATTCAGAAGATCAAATAGAATCAGTTGCAAGACCCAGTGTTGGCTAAGATCTTTGAAAACTTAGCAGATCGTCCGGATTTTCGTGTTGTAGATGGGGTTTTGTATTACCGAGACCGTCTGTGTGTGCCTAACTTGGAGGACTTGAGGAATGATATCATGTCTGAGGCTCACAATACCAAGTATTCCATACACCCGGGCAGTACGAAAATGTATCAGAATTTGAAGGGCAGATTTTGGTGGAATAACATGAAGAGAGAGATAGCAGCTTTCGTCTCTCGTTGTATGACATGTCAGTTGATCAAGGCAGAACACCAGAAGCCTCCAGGATTACTACGACCATTAGAGATTCCGGAATGGAAATGGGAGCAACATTACCATGGACTTCATATCGGGTTTACCAAAGACTAGTAAGGGCAATGATGCTATTTGGGTCATAGTGGACCGTCTCACCAAGTCAGCTCATTTCCTGCCGATGAAGACTGGAAAGAAGATGCATATGTTACCTTTGGCACAGTTGTTTGTCACAGAAATTGTCAGTCGTCATGGACAGCCAGTTTCCATCACATCCGATAGAGACAGTAGATTTGTCTCAAGATTTTGGAAGACGTTGCATGAATCTATGGGTACGAAGTTACAGTTCAGCACAGCCTATCACCCACAAACCGATGGTCAATCAGAAAGGACAATTCAGACACTTGAGGATATGCTTCGAGCTTGTGTGTTAGATTTCAAGACTCAGTGGGATGAAGCCTTACCGTTGTGTGAGTTCGCTTACAACAACAGTTTTCACTCGAGTATCGGTATGGCACCTTTTGAGGCCTTGTATGGCAGAAGGTGTAGAACACCTGTTTGTTGGGAAGAAGTTGGTACTCGCAGTTTCCATGGACCGACCATTGTTAGTGAGACAAGTGACAAGGTCAAGTTGATCCAAGAACGTCTGAAAATGGCTCAGAGTAGACAGAAGAGTTATGCAGACTCTCACAGAAGGGATTTACAGTTCAAAGAAGGGGATAAGGTTTTCTTGAAAGTGGCACCCACTCGTGGAACTTTGAGGTTTGGACAGAAGGGCAAATTATCTAGGAGATACATTGGACCGTATGACATTGTGAGTAGAATTGGTGATGTGGCTTACAGGTTAGCCTTACCACCTGAGCTCTCCGGCGTACACAATGTTTTCCATGTGTCTATGTTGAAGAAGTACGTTCCCGACAGACTACACATACTCCGTTATGAGCCGTTGGAGATTCGAGAAGATGCGACCTATGTTGAGAAGCCTAAAACAGATCATTGACACCAAGGAACAAGAATTGAGAACTCGGACTATTCAGTGGGTCAAGGTACTTTGGGAGAATCATGGACCGGAAGAAGCAACTTGGGAATTACGGGATCAAGTTCAGAAGAAGTACCCACATCTCTCCTACCGGAGGTGAGTTTTAATTTCCATTTGGAGGACCAAATGTCCTAAGGGGTGGAGGATGTAAGACCCCGACCCGAGAGACCTCGTTTAGAGTTGATTAAGTTGTGTTTTAGTTTAAGTGTGTTTAGTGGTTTTTGGATTAGTTGGGGATTAGAATAGCTCTTATAATAGCTTTGGGGAATTTGGAGAGCCTTTTTAATTGTGGGACCCTTTGGGGGTTCTTATTTCGAATTGTGTGAGATTGGAAGTTTACCGATGATTTCTAAGAATCGTGTTTTTAACCTCATTGGACTTATCTTGTTAATCCCTACAACTTTCATGTTGACATCGTTTTCATTTGAAGACCTTAACCCGATCTTTCACTAATTGAGGGCAAAATGGCCTTTTTACCCAAAATCTGGACACCGATTTCAATGTCACCAAAATGTGCAAAATATATACTTTTTGGAAACTAGAAATTTTTCCGATCAATTTTGTCTTCTTCGTCGAATTCATTTGAAGCCCCGAGGACCATGTTTTGAACCCGAGAAGTTCTTTAAGTTATGGGCCCCATCCTCACTTACTATATACAGAAAGCTTCTTCTTCTTTTTCCCATTTCTGGCAAAAACCCTAGAGGAGAAGAAAAATCCCAGCCCTAAGGGTTTTCCCTTACCCTTTTTCTTGCCTCTTCATCTTCAATCCCCACTAAGCTAGTGCTAATGGAAAATTAGTTGCTATAATCTTCTTCCTCATCTCAAGGGCTTCGCCTTGACACCATTTTTGAAGAAAACCGCCCACTCAAAGACTTCCTTTGGACAACACCTTGCTTTTTGAAGAACTTCTTTGTAAGTGATTTTCCTAAAAGTTTTAGAATCTTGTTTGTTTAGCCCTAGGGTAGCTCTATTTCAATTATTGGAAAATTCCGTCTTGTTTTACTTGGATTTTGTTGATCTAGGGTTTGGATTTGGGGGTTTTGTGTATAGGTGTTTGATTGGGGGCCTAAGAGGTGATTAGAGCTCAATTGATTTGCAATTGGACCCAAGGCAAGTGGATGAAATGATTCTCATTTGTTTTATCATATTTTATGCAAAATCTTGATTGGTTTTCCTTAATAGTTTTATTGATTTATCATGTTTGATGGTTTAGTCTTATTGATTTTGAATGATGAATTGAGGAGATAATGAGGTCAAGGAATAGCCCAATTAATTGTGAAGATATGTATGGGAGAAGGGGAAAGAAAGGAAATGGATTGGAGTTGGACAAGAGAAGAATTCAACCAAATGGGTTGAGATTCGCTACAGGACCGATCGATCGCCCAACAGGTCCGATCGATCGGACTGTAAATAACTGAGAGGGTTCTCAGGACCGATCGATCGCCCATCAGGTCCGATCGATCGGACTGTAAATAACTGAGAGGGTTTCCAGGACCGATCGATCGCCCATCAGGTCCGATCGATCGGACTGTAAATAACTGGAAGCAAATTCAGGACCGATCGATCGGCCAAGGGGTCCGATCGATCGGACTGAAATGAGAGGAGCTATAAAATAGGAGAATTGTGAGACTATTTTCCAGATTCATTCCAAGCCCATACTCAAGTCCAATTCAGTTCTACCCCTTATCTTCTTATTTGAAGACCTTGAACATGTAAAGGTGCATTTAAACCCATGAAAGATTGGGGCAAATTGTGAGGGGCTGTAGTGTGGAAGTATTGTTTGGAGGCACAACGCTATTCAAGGATGGATAAGACATTGAATGAAGTCCGAAGGAAAGAGGAATCTCATCATGGTGATTCCATGAGGTTGTCTAGATTGATCAATGTGTATAAGGACCCGGAATGTCCCTAACTCTTAAAGAGTACCAAAATTTCATCATATCCGACATACGGGACCCTATTCGCACTGATTCAATTCTAGAAACCCATTGTTAGCCTGTAAAGGTATTGGGAACTATTTGTATTTGATTTCCAACCAATCCCCTATTTTGAGATTTCAATCGTGATTTGTGAGTACTCTTGAACCGAGAACATTGTGTTATCATATTGTTAATGGGTTTAGACTCGCCCCGACTTTTATACGTTTTGTACCTATGAGTTCCCGCCCCGTTATGTGTATTAATTGTTTTGATTTTCGCATGTTACCTATGAGTCGGCACCACTCAGCTTGGATAACCTTATCGGTTTGATCCACCGGTTTGGATATCCCCCTTCAGTTATACCCGCTGCAGCATGGTTCCCGCCTCGCCCCGATATACCCGGTTCGCTACCGTGGTCCCGCAGAGTATTATATGTATTTATTATATAAAAATCGTTGACTCTCCTCACCTCGTGTGACTGAGGTTAACGTCGTTGATTCTCCCCACCTCGTGTGACTGAGGTCAATGTCCCGATGTGCTCTCATCACTTTTGTGAGAGAGGATTTAGCTTTGTGTGGTTGCCATCTTGTTAGTCCCGAATCCTTGTCACCTTACATATTTTATTTGCATATGTAACTCTTTTAAATGTTGCATTCTTCTTTTATGAAAAGTTCATTGTTTATCTAAAATTTTACTATGTTCTAAAGGCATCATTGTTTTGAATTATTGTTATATCTTTTCACCCACCTGCCAGACCGTCGTGTCTGATCCATTTATTTTGGTACTCAGGTCCCGAGCTTATTGCCATTGAGGAGGAGCCAGAGGAGGCGGTCGGTGAACCGCAACGAGTGATTGAGTGGCAAGCCGATGATGTCATGTAGACATTCGGCTTTGCCTTGAGGACGATACACTTTGGGAACTTGATATCTTTGTTTAGATTTCCTTTGGTTGTACGGTCTTTGTCGACCGTTATATTTTGGGGGCATTAATCAACTGATATTTTGTAAATATACTTAACTTTACTTTTGGGGAAATATGCCTATGATCATTGCTCATTCTGATATCTTGTCATGATTAATCATAAATCAGTCTTGTTTATAGAATTGAATGGTATTAGTATGGTTTGCTACACGCTTCCGCAATCTTGAAAATATATTGGATATGGTTATATGTGAGATGATGTGTAAAGATAATCCTCACCGCGGAACCCTGTGGGAAATCACGTGCACGGATAAATGTTCTTTTAATTCCGTGTGCGGTTTAGCCAAAGAGATGCACGTGGCGCGGCATCACCCCACCGTCCCGACTCCCGGACTCGGATCTTTCCCCTTTCGGTCCGGGGTCGCGACACCCCATTTTCAAAGAAGTTGGGAGACGAAGAGCTAAAACTCTTCCAACTGCTGGATCTTACTTTTGAGCCCTCCTTCTCCTTCAGAAAATCATAAAAGGCGATGAGCTGAAAGTATAAAAGCCTGAACTCCTCAGACTGCTCTTCAAGGACGCTATCGATCGGCATAAACTCCTCATAGAGTCTGCCAAGGATGGGCAATCTAGTAATGGCGCTCAGCTCCTTCAAAGAGAAACCAATCTCACCATTCGTGACAACGAAGGTATTGGTTTGTGGAAGGAATGACTCCAATATAGCCATGAAGGCCTCGTCGGAAAAGATGATGGTCTCCCTAAAGGCGTGGACCGCATAAAAAATCCTGGCTTCCTTCAAAACGGCGCCACCAATCAGCAGGACACAATCAGTCCACGACTTCCACTCAGAGTCAGCATTGAAACAGTTATGAAGTCGAAAAGGCTTCACCCAATTACTGCCGTCACCGCTGAAAATGCCAAGGCCCATCGGTCCCAAATCAACCGATGGATAATCAGAGCCCTGGTAGCCGCTGGCCAGCATCAACATGTCCATGTCAGCAGGCGACTTCTCCGCATATCCAGGAGAACCGCCAACAAAAACCCTGGTCTTGATTACATTTGTCCTCTTCACCTAGCTTGGAGGATCTTCCCTCTTAGAGCACGTGGAAGAAAGGCTCATGATCGAGACGGTGCAATCAAACATCAACCGGGTAGCAACTGTCTTCTTCTCACCATCAACTGTGAAAGAGAACTGAAAACATCTCCTCTGGTATGTCATGTCATTAGTGACTGCATCACCAAAGAAGAAGGTAGGCTTGGGCAAAACCCTCTAATCGTCTATCACCCATGGACGACTGCTTACCATGATCTTATAAAATTCCTCTCCCTTGAGAGCGATTAGTCGCTGCTTCATCTCATCTCTATTGAGGGAGTCGCACTCTTCCAGGTTTCTTTCAACATACTGGACCTTCTTCCAGGCCTGCTGAACGGCCGGATTAGAAGATCTAGCAAATCGACGAGGTACGCTTGTAGCAGGCTCTTTACGCTTATTCGTTTTGGAGGAACCACCTGCAAAGGATGGAAAAGAAAAAGATCATCATCAAAATGATAGGATTTTGCTAAAAAAAAATCTGGCAAAATTTTGGCATGATTCCGGGGAAATTCCGAAGAATAAGAAAATATCCCGAAAGAAATAAAAAGCTTGAAGATGGGCTCAACATTGCTGCGAGTTCCGATACTCCAAACTTTCGTAACCTCAATGTCTCCGCAAAATCAGGAAGGGCTCAACATCGCCGCGAGCTCCAAATTCCCAAATTTGCAAAAAACTTTCAGGTATGCTATCACATCATGCTACAAATTCAATTTACAAAAAAAAATGCATGCATGAACATCTTAGTTTGCCAAAAAAAAATGCATTATCATGATGAGCAAAAAAAAAAAGAAGAAAGAAACTTTCTCAAAAAAAAGGGGGAGAAAGAATAGAACCAAAAAAAAAGAAAAAAAGAGGGACTGGCCCACATGCCACGTGGCCGTACGGTCAGATCCGTACGGATCTGTCCGTACGGCCCACAAAAGAAAAAAAAAACATGCAAAAAAAAAAGAAGAAAGCACGAGAAAAAAAAAACTTGTAACAAAAAAGAGGGGAAAACACATGAAAAAGAAAAGAAAAAGAAGAAAAGAAAAAAAAAGAAAGAACTTTTTTTATCATCCTATTTCCTGCAATGGAGTTTTCTTTGAAAAGGGAACTTACTTGAAGCCATTGATGGAGAAGAAGAAGACAGTCTTGAAGATCTTGAAGAAGAAGAACTCTTGGTCTTGAAACCCTCTTGGAATTGTTGCAAAAGAAAGCAATAAGAGCAAGAGATCCAACCTCCTCCTTGCTTTTATAGAAGAGAGCAAACCAAAGAAGGAAAGAAGAAAGAGATAAGTGTTACTAATTAGTAACCTTACCAAAAGAAAGAAATTAGAAAGATTCTTTCCAAAAAGAAAGATATCTTGAGGGATTCTCTCCCAAAAAGAAATCAATGAGAGATTTTCTTCCAAACGATATGAGATTTGAGATATTATTTCCCAAAGAAAGATATCTTGAGATATTCTCTCCCAAAATAAAGGGAACATGAGGGATTCTCTCCAAATAAAGATATTCCTAGATATTCTCCATCCCAAGGAGATATTTTTAGTTATTCTTTACAAAAATGACACCATATGAGATCTAAGCCATTCCAAAAGCTTAAGGTCCCATGGGTTAGCCCATATGAGCCAAGTTTGACCACCTAGGCACTTAAAAAAAAAAAAATAAGGCTTTTAGTCAAAGAGAAATCCCTCTTACCAAGAGCTTACAAAAATGGTTCCATGCCTCTTTTATGTTGATTGGACCATACAAAAAGAATTCTAAGCCCCATGAGCTTCCAAAAATCAAACCATCCAGCCTCATATACCAAATTGAGCCAAAATCTTGAAATTGACATTCCACAAAAACCCAAACCAAATCCTGGTCCCTTAACTTGCCACATACAGCTTGTTAGGTCACAAGACCAAAACAAAAAACAAAAACTTGATCCCCTAACTTGCCACATACAGCCTGTTAGGTCACAAGATCAAAACCAAAATTGACCCCCAAACATTCCACATACAGCTTGTTGGGTCACACGGTCAAAACGTAACCCGACCCCCTAACCTGCCACATACAGCTTATTAGTTCACAAGGTCAAAAACAAAAACCCAAATCCACATCCCTGATGTCATCTTCAAAACTTTACCTCGAGATGGTATGTGATCCCTTTCACTGCCATAAAAATTCCCCTGGAAGCTCAAAAGGCTACAAATACCAAAAAGACTGCTCAAAGACTCTTGGTCAAGTCACAAAGCTCTCCTTAAAAAATCTCTTCGAGGCACATCGACTACAAAAGTTAAGCAACTCGTCGCTGCACCTCGAGGGGGCATTTGTTGACACCAAAAATGTCACTTTACTTCTTCAAGATCCAAAAAGCTACATGAAGTCGCAGCCTGCCATAAATAGGCAATGCTACTTCCAAAAAATCAAATCTTGTCAGAATCAAACAAAAACTGCAAG
The DNA here is from genome assembly GCA_012931725.1 of Litsea cubeba. Lineage (NCBI taxonomy): Eukaryota > Viridiplantae > Streptophyta > Magnoliopsida > Laurales > Lauraceae > Litsea > Litsea cubeba. The sequence continues at coordinate 65,525,309 of CM022944.1, forward strand.
ATCCTTTAAGACAGCCAAAAGATGAGTACACAAGAAGTTTCGGGCCATTTCAAAATCATTTGGCCTAACTTCGCTTCTCCAGCAGCTAAAAAGGAGCTCCCGGCGGCGAAAGCATCGGAGACACCAAATCTTCGATCAGTGCCTGTGGATGGTCTCAAAATACATCTACAAGGCTCCACATCACGTTCCAAGTCAAACCGACAATGTTTGACCCTACATCAACCCTCGAACAGCTAAATCAAGCCTCTCGGAGGTGATAATCACCGAGGCCATCACTCATCAGACATAGCACATGGACGGCTTCAAAATGCTTACAAAGGGCTACACTTCAAGTTTTAGGTCATTTCGACAACATTTGACCAGACTTTGACGCTCGGAAGCCAAATTAGGCCTCTCGGTGGCAAAGCTCCCCGGGACCATGGTTTCTAAGACAGAGCCTATGGATCATCTCAATATGAATCCAATAGGTTCCTTGTCAAATTTCAAGTCAATCGGACATCGGTGGGCCGCACATCAAGCCGCGACATCTTCATCGCGATAAAAACAAGTCTACTAGCGACAGGACCCCAAACGGCTTCAAAACTCAAACAAAAGCCTATAGTTTGTCTTGTTTATTGCTCAGAAGATTCACCCCAAATTTCAGGTCATTCTGACATCGTTTGGCCCAGTTTCAGCTTCTGACGGAAAATCGGCAGCTATACACGACAAAGTCTTCGGCTTTCCTGGAAAATTGGAAACTTTGCACTCCAAAATGCAAGGATTCTCATCAAGTTTTCTAGAGGGAAATCAGGCCAATAAATGATCAAAAATGTCAAGAAAAAATATAGCAGAAAAAAAAATATAAAAAACGGCAGCAAAACGGGGACCAAAGGGGGAAATCCCCCCAGGGTCGCCAGCCCTTGCGACCCTGGCCCATGGTCGCCGGCGACCATGGAGCCCGGAATCGCTAGTTCACCCTGGAAAGCCCATTTTTCATCAGTTTTTCGCAATTCGAAGCTTCCAACTCCTGAGATTTTTCAAAATTCATACTTTTGAGGCGCCAAATCCTTTGACATCCATCAAAATCACGAGTCAATCGTCAAGAGTATCAAAATCAACATTGATCGCCAACCGGTCAACCAAAAAAGTGTGCTTTCTACCTGACCAATCTAGAAATCGACAAGACAGATGACACTGACCCGCTCTTGGCAACCAATACTTGAAGTTACATCGTCATCCGATGTCGATCTATATGAAAATCCATCGATGATCATTGCCAGAAGAATCCCAAAAGACGCGGCACGGCCTGCGACTCTTCAATTGCTCTCGGCGACCACTTAATGCGATTAATTGACTAGCTTTATTGCAGTCATTAATTCATTTCTTTGGATGGCCCAATCAGAAGTAAGCAAATGGGAGTTACAAGTCAATTGAATCATGGCATTTAACCCATGAAACTCCTCCCATCACGGCGATTAAAGGCGATTAAATGCCCTCAATCTCCACCGGCCAATTAGAAGCCAAGAAAAAGGAGTTACAAAATAAAGGAATTAAACCCTGTAACTCCTCCCATTATGCGGCTTAATGACAATAAAAGCCCATAAACTCTCCTAAATGGCTACCAAGAGCCTATAAATAGGAGAGCATCCCAAGCATTCCAGATATATACTTCGGAAAATCCAGAAATCCAGACAAAAAAAAGGCATCAGAAATCTAAGAGAAAGAAAGAGAGAAAACTCTGCAAAAGTTTTGCACCGGCCACCACTACAAGGTGACAAAAGTTCCTTGGGGGGTACCCCCCCAAGGTCCTTGCCTTCTCCTTCTGCCTCCAATGGCTTAGACGTGGCTTTTCAGCCCATCTACTTAGCTTTGTATTGGACATATGACCTCCTTTTGGTCTTTGTCCTCTAAAAACCTGAGGTTATAGTCAAGCCAAGCGAATCAAGAGCATCCTCTGTTTTCATCTACATGGATGATGGCGAAGTCCACATATGGCTTGCGACCGTCAATCCAAATGAGTCCACCACAATCTCCTGAGAAGTTAGATCCTCCTTTTCTTGCTTTTCATTGTAGTTTGTATTTTTCTAAAAGAGACAAAAATCACAACTCTTTTCATTCATTATTGATAAGAATTGTAAATCGGCTATAAACGCAAAAAATCGGCTATAAATGCCAAAATCGGCTATAAATTCCAAAAAAATTGCCTTTCACGGCAAATCAAGAAAATGTCTATTTTCTTAAATATATGTGCAATGGAAAACTTTACTTACGAAGGTTGATCTCCGTATCACCACTTACAATTCCAAGTAAAAATAAAAAATCTGGCACACCCACAAAAAAAAAATGTTGATATCCGCTCCTGCCCGCCGGGTGCGAAAGGGTCGGACCCAACGGACTCCCACGTCCGCCGAGCTCGGTAGCATTGAGCAAGGAATGTGCGGTCCATCAGGGAGGTGCTCCTATGAGAGACACTCACACCAAGTTTATGAGAGATGGGTGGGGGCCCTCACTTCCATATCCACTCTCACCAACTTAAATGCAAGGACCCCCAACTTAAATGTGAGGCCCCCCACCTATCTCTCACCAACTTGGTGAGAGTGTCTCTCACTAGAGCACCTCCCATATATGTATATGTATATGTATGTGTATGTATATATATATGTATATGTGTGTATACATATGTATGGGACAGGCTCCCCTAAGCTGCAGCTTAGGGGTAGCCCTTAGCTGGATCGTGCCATATGAACGTGTGGAGCCCAAGTGAATCCCCTTATCTCATTCACAGACTTCTGACTTCTCTCTCTTTTACTCTCTCACTGATATGCAGTACACAACAAAACCTACCTTGGCCAGATCTATCCTCCTCCACCTCTCCACCTCCCTCTCCCTCCATGATAGCCCATGGCCAGTTCTCTCCTCCACCTCTCCACCTCCCTCTCCTTCTAGGACCTGCCATTGCCAGGTTCAGGCACACAAAATCCGAACTTGCCATGGCCCGGACGTCTTCTGGTGGGCTTCTGCACATGTTTGAGAAGGAGGAGGTGTCATTTTGCTTGCAGTCTTGCGAGCACATAATTGATCTGATCTGAAGGCGGACAATGGATCTAACAGGAGAATCCGATAGTGGGCCACTGATTTGTCCAACAACCATAACAAATCACTCTGATTTTTCACTCTTTTCCACCTTTTTCTTCTACTGCAAAACTCATCTCCTCCTTTCTTCTACCTCTCTAACACCCGTCTTCTGTGTATCTCTTCCTTTTAGTCATCATCTGTCCTAAGGCAGCGGCAAGGCGGCAATGTCCAGTTCAGATCATACCATGTGCAGAACAAGATCAAACCTACAAAATTCAGGGCCCGCCCACTTCAAGATCGACCTGCAAATCAAAGATGGGCCTCTTTCCTTTCACCGCGATTTCCCCGATCCACGAGTCCGCACAACAAGATCAGACCTCGCCTGGGATATGGAGAATGCAGAAATCACAAAAAAATCAGACCATCAAGTTCTTCCTTTTGGTTAGGTTTGGGATAAGATCATCCAGTGGGTCCCACCATCGCCTGATGCCCAAACTCAACCTAACTCACGCCTCCCAGATTTGAAACAGAGAACCAATCACAGCCTTCTTCGGAAACAAAGTGTTAGGGATTTTGTATATTGCAATTTAATGGATGCATTTTGATTATCATCATCATTTGAATTTTCACATGAGCTTTGATTTAGAAAAACTTGAAATCTATATTTACACATGCATTGATTTAAGTCTTTTAAATTTCATGTTTCATGCATGTTTTGATTTTAAATATTGGATGCAATGATTTTGAACAGAAGTTTTAAAGAATCAAGCAAGCCTTTGGTTTTAAAGTTTCAAATCATTTTAGGCTTTTTATGTTTCATGTTTTTAAACATCTTAGCTTGATTTAAAATCATGATTCCATGCTTGATTTAATGGACCAAAAAATCCTCAAAGAAATTCTCTTTAAAATATACAAAAGTTGGGAATTTTGTCCTTGGACCCGGTTGACCCACAGTGTGGTCGGTCGACTGAGCCCATGGACTCGATCGACCGAACACACTGTCGGTCAGCCGAGATAAGAGTCGTTGAGCTTTTGTTAAACGGTCAAATTTATAGCCGTTGAAGGGTAGGTCGACCGAGCCTTGTGTGGGGTTGACCGAGGACTAGCCATTGGGCATTTTTTGGTATAAATACAAGCTCATTCCTTAGCCAAATCTGAGGAACCAAGAGACCCTCGTTGAGATATTTTGAGGCCAAATAAAGGGAAATGAGCTAAGGAATGCTAAAGGTCATTTGGAAAGCTAAAGCTTGGAATAATGAAGTTAAATAATCTAAGTAAGCTTGCTTTTCCTAATCGTATGTTTTCATGCTTTGTTTAAATTATTGGTAAATCTTTTCTAGCATGTTAAACTATGATTTGTTGTGTCCTTAACAAGTATATGTTTTGAATTGATTTATTATTTTTGATGCATCACCTTAATTCAAACCAAGTAGTACTCAAATTGGTATATCTAAGTAAATCATGTTTTGAAAACATCTTTGAAATTATATGTATCATGATTCCTATACTTGGTTGAATATTTGGTTGTTGTTTTTTATCATAAGAAAATCACTTTCAAATCTATCTTATGTTTTGGATTCAACAACTTTATAAATCACATGTATTTGGTTTTAAAGTTTTACAACTTGCTTAGCATTGATTGGTACATCATTTTCAAGTGTGATTTTTAATTACATGTGATTTGACCCTTAATTTCAATCAAATCTATTTTTGTGTTTTACACTTTCAAAATGCTTTTAGCAATACATATGTTGAGCTACATTGTTATTTTGATTGAAATCCTTAAGCATCACATGTCTTGTTCTTAAAATTTCACAACTTGTTTAGAATACATAAGTATATCTCTTACAAGTTATTTTTAACACGTGATTAGCTTTCTTTCCTCAATGATAAATGCTTTTATGAGCTAAAAATTTCAAAAGCCTTTGTCATACATTTATGAGCTTTTATTTTCAAATTGATTGAGGATATCATACATACATATTATGCATTCATCTTTGCATTCATATTGTATGTGTGTGAATTAGTTTTTTACTTTCATATCCGCCTAATTAAGAGGCATTGTATTGAGCTAAAATGTATCTTGATCAAGTGTATTTTAGACACTACTTAGAGAGAGAACCAACCCTTCGGTTGTATAGGTTATTGCTTAGCCTAAAAAGCATAGTGTAAAGGTTACTGCTTAGCATATTGAAAAGCATACATAGTGGAAATCCGGTGGGGTGTAGGAACACAAGTCAGTAGTGGATGTAGGCGTTGAGGCCGAACCACTATAACTCTTTGCGTTATGGTGTGTGCTTTGTGATGATTCTTTTTATTAGCTTCCGCACTTTAGTTCTATATCATCACTTGTGACTAATTATTTTAAAGAAGTTAAAATTTGTCATAATTGGTCACTAACTAGTAGCTCACCCTATTCACCCCCCCTCTAGGGTAAGGATCCCGGACTTACAAATGGTATTAGAGCAAGGTTACTCCATTTAGGGCTTAAACACCCGAAGTTGATCCTTATTAGATAAAGTCTAGATTAGAACCCTAGTGTTGTGTTTTATTGCATATCATTAGAATGATTTCCACTATGGTCGAAAATGAAAATTTTTCCATCCTAGATCTCTATTTCCCCAAAGAATCAATCTCACCACTCTAAAACTTTTTCGAGTTAAATCTCCAAGAGTTGGTGGGACTTCAAAGTGAAATCTCAAGGACAACTTTATCAAGACCTTAGGTGAATCTTCAAAGGTAGACTATTGGACTAACCTTAAGGCCTTGAAACTCACTAGACTTGTTGACACAAAAAAATGTGTCACTTTGCTTCTCCAAACTCAAGAAAGCTACATGAAGCTGCAGCCTGCCATAAATAGGCAATGCTACTTCCAAAAATCAAATCTTGTCAGAATCAAACAAAAACTGCAAGATCCTTCAAGACAGCCAAAAGATGAGTATACAAGAAGTTTCGGGCCATTTCAAAATCATTTGGCCTAACTTCACTTCTCCGATAGCTGAACAAGAGCTCTCGGCGGCGACATTATCAAAGACACCAAATCTTCGATCAGAGCCTATGGATGGTCTCAAAATACGTCCAAAAGGCTCCACGTCAAGTTCCAAGTCAAACCGACAACGTTTGACCCTACATCAACCCTTGAATAGCTAAATCAAGCATCTCAGCAGCGAGAACTATCGAGGCCATCACTCATAAAAAAAAACACATGGATGACTTCAAGATGCTTACAAATGGCTACACGTCAAATTTCAGGTCATTTCCACAACATTTGACCATACTTTGACTCTCGGAAGCCAAATCAGGCCTCTTAGCGGTGAAGCTCCCTGGGATCATGGTTTCTAAGACAGAGCCTATGGATCATCTCAAAATGACTCCAATAGATTCTCTGTCAAATTTCAGGTCAATCAGACAACGGTTGACCACACATCAAGCCGCGACATCTTCCTCGTGACAAAATCAAGTCTATTGGCGACAGGACCCATACAGCTTCAAAACTCAAAGAAAAGCCTATGGTTGGTCTTATTTATTGCTCAAGAGGCTTCACCTCAAATTTTAGGTCATTCTGACATTGTTTGGCCCAGTTTCGGCATCTGACGAAAAATCGGTAGCTCTGCGCGACAAAGACTTTGACTTTCCCGGAAAATTGGAAACTTTGCACTTCAAAATGCAAGGATTCTTGTAAAACCACAACCCCTAATCCTCATGTTTTGTGTTGTCTAAGATGTGTTTTAGCTTTTTGAGTAAGATTAGAGTTGGTTTGACTTCGTTTGTAAGTTGAGTTAGATTTTTCATAGCTTTGGAGAACTTTGAGAGTCCTTGAGTTTAGTTTGACCCGGGCCGGGGTGGTCCATGTGTTTAGTGCTCTTGTGAGAATTTACTCTTGGTTTCAAAAAATTCTAATTTTTACTCTTTTCGACTCATTTTATTGATCTTAGCAACTTTCATATTTTATCCATTTGAATTTGAAACTCAGAAATCGCAGTTTTCGAGAAAAAGGGCAAAAATGACTTTTCACACCAAATTTGTGCATAAATTTTGAAACTTGCGAATCATGAGGAAAATATACTTTTTGGAAACTAGATTTTTCGACGATCAATTTTGTCTTCTTCGTCGATCTCTTCCGGGACCCACAAATGACTGATCCAGCCATGTCAAGTTTGAGACCAAATGAGACCCACTTCCCCACTTAAAACTAACCCAACGTTGGTTCTTCTTCCCCATTTTTATTTCCTGCAACACAACAGCTAAGAGAGCTCTTTCTTCTTCTCCATTATAGCCACCTTCTCTCCTTTGCATGTTGAACTTCCTTGGCCAAAAATGAAGATTTGAGTGCACCAATCTCTCCCTCATCACCTAAGCTTTCTATTGTTACCATTTTCAAGGGATTTCAGCTGGACCCATCTTCCTCACCAAACTTTTCTTGCTGATCCCTGCACTTTCAGGTGAGGCTTGGCTTTCTCCTCGTAGCCTTGGGTTTTTTAGACCCTTTTTGAAGCTTTTTAGCGTGCATGCAAGGTGATTCTTGAAGAACCTCTTTTATTTCAAAAATCTGGATTTCTTTTGAGTGGATTTTTCCATGGTTTTTGTAGCTTGGAGTTATGCTGAGGGAAGAGATTTCTGGGACGAAACCTTAGATCCTTTTGGATTGGAGGCAAGTGAATAAATTAATGAAATGCATGCATTTGAATCTTGTTTATTTATAAGTTTTGATTTAAAAATGTTAGTTCATTTGAATGATTATTTGAGCCATTTATGGTCTGATTTACAGAAGTTTTCTAACATTGTACTTATGTGTACTTATGTTCAGTCATTTTATATGGTTTTGTTTATAATAGTATGAAATCTCTGGTTTATTCATGTTCTAAGAGTGCTGGAAATCCTTCACTAAAACTCTGTTTTCATTTTACTTAATGTTAGAATTTCTGCAACAGTTCTGTATAATGGAATGGCTAACTGGGATTTCTTTAATTTTCTATGATTAGTGTTTGATCTCTATTTTGAGCCTATGTATAGAATGAGACTCTTTAATTGATGTTGAATGGAATTCTGAATTTAGAATGTTGATTGGAAAACTCAGAAGGAAGGAAAATGGAAATAAGAAGACAATCTGGGTGTGTCAGCAGACTACTCACAGCAAGCAGTCTCGCTAGAGCGAGCCCACCTGCTGGAAGGGTCTGTTCGAGCGGATCCAAGCCCGCTGGAGCGGGCCCAGTCATAGCCCAACTGGTTTTTATGGGCCTGTTTTGATAGTTTTTATTGAATATTGGGCCCGATTTCTGCCCATTTATTTTTGTGGGCCTGTTTTGTGTTGACACCAAAAATGTCACTTTACCTCTTCAAGATCCAAAGAGCTACATGAAGTCGCAACCTGCCATAAATAGGCAATGCTACTTCCAAAAAATCAAATCTTGTCAGAATCAAACAAAAACTGCAAGATCCTTCAAGACAGCCAAAAGAGGAGTACACAAGAAGTTTCAGGCCATTTAAAAATCATTTGGCCTAACTTCGCTTCTCCGGCAACTGAAAAGTTGCTCCCGGCGGCGAAAGCATCGGAGACACCAAATCTTCGATCGGAGCCGATGGATGGTCTCAAAATACATCCAAAAGGCTCCACGTCAAGTTCCGAGTCAAACCGACAACGTTTGACCCTACATCAATCCTCGAATAGCTAAATCAAGCCTATCGGCGGCGAGAACCACCGAGGCCATCACTCATTAGATAGAGCACATGGATGGCTTCAAAATGCTTACAAAGGGCTACACGTCAAATTTCAGGTCATTTCGACAACATTTGACCATAGTTTGACGCTCGGAAGCCAAATCAGGCCTCTCGGCGGCGAAGCGCTCCGGGACCATGGTTTCCAAGATAGAGCCTATGGATCATCTTAAAATGACTCCAATAGGTTCCCTGTCAAATTTTAAGTCAATCGGACATCGGTTGACCGCACATCAAACCGCGACATCTTCATCGCGACAAAAGCAAGTCTACTGGTGATAGGACCCCAAACGGCTTCAAAACTCAAATAAAAGCCTATGGTTGGTCTTATCTATTTCTCAGCAGGCTTCACCCCAAATTTCAGGTCATTCCGACATCGTTTGACCCAGTTTCAGCTTCTGACGGAAAATCGGCAGCTCTGCGTGACAAAGTCTTCGGCTTTCTCAGAAAATTGGAAACTTTGCAAAATAAAATGCAAGGATTCTCATCAGGTTTCCTACATGGAAATCAGGCCAATAAATGATAAAAAATGTCAAGGAAAATACAGAAGAAAAAAGAATAAAAAAACAGCAAAAACGGACACAAAACGGGACAAAAGGGGGAAAACCCCCCCCAGGGTCGCAGACCCCTGCGACCCTGGCCCAAGGTCGCAGGCCCCTGCGTCCCTGGGGCCCGGGATCGCCCGGTGGGCCCCGGAAACCCCATTTTTTTGCCATTTTTTCGCGATTCGAAGCGTCCGGCCTCTGGTATTTTCCAAAATTCATACTTTTGAGACACCAAATCCTCTGACATCCGTCAAAAATATGGGTTAATCATCAAGAGTATCGAAAACAACATTGATCGCCACCTGGTCAACTAAAAAAAGTGTGCTTTCTACCCGACCGATTGAGAAATCGACAGGATAGATGGTACCGACCCGCTGTTGGCAACCAACACCTGAAGTTACATGGTCAGCCGATGTCGATCTACATGAAGATTCATCAATGATTATCGCCAGAAGAATCCCAAAAGACGCGGCACGGCCCACGACTCTTCAACTGCTCGGCGACCACTTAATGCGATTAATTGACTAGCTTTATTACAGTCATTAATCCATTTCTTTGGACGGACCAATTAGAAGCAAGCATCCGGGAGTTACAAGTCAAGAGATTCATGGCATTTAACCCATGAAACTCCTCCCATCATGGCGATTAAAGGCGATTAAATGCCCTCAATCTCCTCCGGCCAATCAGAAGCCAAGAAAAAGGAGTTACAAAATAAAGAATTCAATCTTGTAACTCCTCCCTTTATGTAGTTTTATGACAATTAAGGCTCATAAACCCTCCTAAATGGCTACCTAGAAGCCTATAAATAGGATAGCATTCCAAAGAAATCCAGATCGGAAAAACGAGACAGATCCCAGATCAGAAAAAAGGACAAAAATTCAGAGAAGGAAAAGAGAGAAAACTCTACGGAAGTTCTACACCGACCGCCGCTACAAGGTGACAAAAGTCCGTTGGGGGTACCCCCCCCAAGGTCCTTGCCTTCTCCTTCTGCCTCCAAATGGCTTAGACGTGGCTTTTCAGCCCGTCTACTTGGCTTTTTATTGGACATAGGACCTCCTTTTGGTCTTTGTTCTCTAAAAACCTGAGGTTATAGCCAAGCCAAGCGAATCAATAGCATCCTCTGTTCTCATCTGCATGGATGATGGCGAAGTCCACATATGGCTTGCGACCGTCAATCTGAACGGGTCCCCCACAATCTCCTAAGAAGTTAGATCCTCCTTTTCTTGCTTTTCATTGTAGTTTGTATTTTTTTAAAAGAGACAAAAATCACAACTCTTGTCTTTCATTATTGATAAGGATTGTAAAACGGCTATAAACGCCAAAATCGGCTGTAAACGCCAAAAATCGGCTATAAACGCCAAAATCGGCTGTAAATGCCAAAATAATCGCCTTTCACGACAAATCAAGAAAATATCTCTTTTCTTAAATATATGTGCAATGGAAAACTTGAAAGAAGTTGATTTCCTTTTTACTTGCGAAGGTTGATCTCCGGATCACCACTTGCAATTCCAAGTAAAATAGAAAATCTGGCACACCCACACAAAAGAAATGTTGATGCACGCCCTTGCCCCCCGGTTATGAAAGGGTCGGACCCAACGGACTCCCACGTCCGCCGACCTTGGTAGGACCAGGCGCAGGAGCGCGGTCCATCAAGCTGGCACACCCGGTGGGACCCGTTCATTTGAGAACACGATGCTAGAAATGAAATATTTGTATATCATATCTATTGCTCTATGCTTATACTTCTTTTTTTGATTCTTTGGCTACTTTTTGATTGGTGGCCATGTTGGATTCCGCATCTAAAAAAAATGAGATGAGATTTTTTGGAAATTTCTAATTCTTTGAATTTATTTCCACTTTTTCTCTTTTCAAAAAAAAAAAACAAAAAATCAGATTTTTCATTTTGGATTCAAAATTGAGAAACCTTGATCCGTTCCTATCGTTCATCGCGCTTGCAGAAATGTTGAGCCTGTTCGACTAAGGTTTTGGGCCATCGTTTCTCTTCGATGAGTTCATTAAAGATCTAAAGAAAAAAAAACAAAAAAAATCAGATTTCTCATTTTGGATTCAAAATTGAGAAACCTTGATCCGTTCCTATCGTTCATCGCGCTTGCAGAAATGTTGAGCCTGTTCGACTAAGGTTTTGGGCCATCGTTTCTCTTCGATGAATTCATTAAAGATCTAAATATATATATAAATAAAAAAAAATCATATTTTTCATTTTGGCTTCAAAATTGAGAAACCTTGATCCATTCCTATCGTTCATCGCGCTTGCAGAAATGTTGAGCCTGTTCGACTAAGGTTTTGGGCCATCGTTTCTCTTCGATGAGTTCATTAAAGATCTAAAGAAAAAAAAAAAAAAATCAGATTTCTCATTTTGGATTTAAAATTGAGAAACCTTGATCCGTTCCTATCGTTCATCGCGCTTGCAGAAATGTTGAGCCTGTTCAACTAAGGTTTTGGGCCATCGTTTCTCTTCGATGAATTCATTAAAGATCTAAAAAAATATATATATATATAAATAAATAAAAAAAACAAAAAAAATTAGATTTCTCAGTTTGGATTCAAAATTGAGAAACCTTTATCCTTTCCTATCGTTCATCGTGCTTGCAGAAATGTTGAGCCTGTTCGACTAAGGTTTTGGGCCATTGTTTCTCTTCGATGAGTTCATTAAAGATCAAAAAATAAAAAATAAATATATAAAAAAAAATTAAAAAAAAGACAGACAACTAAGGTTAAACCAACTGCGTTCTTTGATCATGATTGATTCAATAAAAGCCTTGTCCAGAGTGTGGAGACAGCTTGACTGTTCTAGGCAAGGGTCCTCCAAACGGGTTCATTAAGTAATCCTACCCTTACCTGGGGGCAATTCTATCAATTAAGATTTCATAAGACCGGGTTAGGAGGCCTATGTGTACTCTCTCGTCTTTTAAATAATTTTTTTTTCAAAAATAAAATTTTTAAAAATAAAATTTTTAAAAATAAAATTTTAAAATAAAAAATTTTCAAAAAAAATCTTAAAAAAATATAAAAAAATAAAAAGATAAATTAAAAAAAAAGAGATTTAAAAAAAAATCTTCAAAAAAAAAAACTTTCGTCATTTTGGGTTTAGATTGGAGAAATCTTGGTCTTCTCCTTTCTGAGCACTGGTGCTCGCGGAAATCGCTGAGCCCGTGTTCAGATTGGAGTGCCTTTTGCTCTCTTTGATGAACCCGATATTGGCCTTTCAAAAAAAAAAAACTCGTCATTTTTGGATTCAGATCCGAGAAATTATGGTTCATTTCTTTCTGAGCACTGGTGCTCGCGGAAATCGCTGAGCCCGTGTTCAGATCGGAATACCATCTGCTCTCTTTGATGAATCCAATCTTGACCTTTCAAAACAGAGAATCTCATCTCATGGATACGGTCTCAAAACATTTGTGTCTAGCGGTACTAGTACGCCCTTTCGGGGTCTACTGTATTGCGACCGGTACATTTGTAACTCCAACTTTATATTCTTCTTACCTCGAGCAAGCTCTGCTTCTCGATAAGTCGAATTTAAGTTCACAATTGCTTCTAGCAGTCACTGGGACGCTCATTCTGGGCTTACCATACCTGCGATCAGAACAATTGTACCCTCTATGGCGTTTTGCCTTCTTCATATTGCTTGTGTCATCTTCCTCGAGCAATTTGAAAAGACAAAACCATAGAACTTCCCATTAATGATCATTATATTCTTGTGATTACTAATGGATGTGGTCTTGTTTCAGAAATTTTTTCGAAAAAACTAACAATGGCAGCATCACTTACCATTACTTTCGATGAGAGCAAGCACCAACTCATGCTTCAACAGAAGCAAACTACGCGCACCTACAAGCGCCCCATCAGCTGCCGAAGTGTCAACTCCCTCGGCAACTCTCTGAACTCCGGGTCGACCTCGACTCCCCGGACTATCGTCTTTGGGATGCTGGGACCATTCCCACTTCCCGAGGAACAAACTGCCCCTTCCAAGAAGCCGAAACTCGCCTCTCAACGTGTCACTACCGTGACACCAAAGGCGAGCACCAGAAGGCCCGAAGCCTGTGGCAGCCCCACGAAGCCTCGACCAGCAAATGACCAGGTCTATCCCAAGACTTGGTCCCCAAGACCTTCACCAAAACAGAGAAGGTCCCAAACATCTACCAAGCCAGCATTCCTGGCCCCACTCAAGGAGAACCATTTCTATCCTCTTGCTTGCATGAAAGAGGAGAGACCCATCTCCAACCTGACTCCCAAGTCAAACCAGCATGAGCCGGCTTGTTCCTACAAGCCCAAAATCAGATCATGCATCACAAGGCCTCTGCAAGCACCTGCTAAGGCCAACAAACCCGTAGTACGACCCTTCATCTCTACAGGGGCCGAACTCGAAAAATTCAAAGCTTCGCTGCAACAGGCGAAGGACAGGGTTCGCATCCTGTCCTTGCCCAGCTACAAAGAAGACAGGCTCGGCTGCTGCGCCTGAGGGAGCACATCCTTCATCGTCAAAGCCCAGCCAGAGCTGACCGAAGCTCAAATTGCTCGTCGCATACGCCGCCGCACATCGTATAGACAAAAGAGACTAGAGAAGCAAAGGATCCAGCCTCCTACACTTCAAGTCTCTCCCAAATGGGTCGAAAAAGAAAGACCCAACCAAATTGCAGCTGTCCATATGGTTGGAAAAACTAGAAGACGCCAAAAGTCAGCAACAAAAATCCATGTCCGACGTCCGGTGACCCGCAGCATCTCCAGGACAAGAAGACACTCCGAAGAATCCCCTGCTCCTTCAAGCAAAGGACGGCAGAGTAATCCTTCCTCAAACTCTTCATAAAAAAGAATGAGCCCCAGCTCAGTCACCAGGACGGTTTCTTCTTTCGAATCTCGAGGGATGAACGTCCTGGCTACAAATTCTTAGCCACCACCCCGTAATCTACCTCAAGATGATGCGATCACACGCATCCAACAGTTGGAACAGGGCCAGCAGAGAATTGAAACTTTGATGGAAAACCTTCTCCTCACCTTCCAAAATTAGGCGAATAATGAATCTCCTCCGAATCATCAAGATGATGAGGTAAATGGAGAAGAAAATGAGTCATGCGCCCTTATTAAAAAGGACGTAGACAATATCCTCGCAAAAGCAAAAGAAGAGGATATTCTCAAGGAGCATGGGATCAAGCCACCATATCCCTTATGGATGGACTCGGTCCCGTTCCCTACAAAATCCAAACATCCTACTCTCCAAACATATACGGGGAAAGGATCAGTCCAGACAGCACGTCATCCACTTCAAGATCCTGACGGGAGCTATCGCGGATCAAGATGCACTCAAGATCCGCCTCTTTACAAGTACCCTAAAAGGTACGGCCTTTGACTGGTACTCCACTCTGCCGGAGGACTCGATCCAAAACTGGGCCATGCTAGAGACACGCTTCCTGACTCACTTCAAAGGTGAGGATCATCCCGCTACTATGGCTCAGCTGTGCAGCCTAAAACAGGGGGAGAATGAGTCAACATATGACTTCATTCACAAGTGGAATGCAATGGCATACAAATGCTCTGATGTATTGCCACAAGCGTCGCTAGTCGACATCTGCCGAAACAACATGAGAGCCAGAATCCGCTCCATGATCATCAGCAACAAATCAAAAAACTTGGGAGAACTTCTAGAAGTTTCCATGGAAGCTGAAACGATGATTAAAGACCTCAACAGTCAGAAATCATTAAGAAAAGAGCCAACCGCCATTGCTGCCTCTAAACCAAAGAAGAAAGAGGTCCTTAATGTGCAGACCAAGTCAGCTCCTCAGCCACCAAAGAAAGCTGAAATCAAAGCTGCGGGTAAGAGACCTGAACTCTCAGATGCCTTCAAAGAACGAGTAGAGAAGAAATACCCGTTTGATGAAGATGTTGATGAAATCTTCGGGGCTCTTGTGGCAAACGGTAAAATCACCTTGCCTGAACCAAAAAGACCGGGTGATGTTGGCAAAACCAACGATCCTCGGTACTGTCCATACCACCAGATGATCTCGCATCCTCTCAATCAATGCTTTGTTGTGAGGGAGAAAATAAACGAGATGTGGAAAAACGGAGTCATCACCTTTGACAAAAACTGTGGGCCTGCCTCCGTCAACATGGTGACTTATGGACAAACATCAAAATCACCAAAGAAGAAGATCACTACTTCCTTCAAGGTGATAAACTCAATCCAAGCGTCCGAGGAACTGGTTCCTTACCCGACACCAGACGGACAACCCATATGGGTACATCTCGATCTCCTCGAAGATGAAAATTGGGAGGTCGTGAAAACAAAGCCTACAGCTCAACAGCGAAGGCAGGCTAGGAAGCATCTCCTCAAGCTCAAACGGCAAGAGAAGACCCAGCCAAAACAAGAAGTCAAAGAAAAGGCAGAGGCTTCCTCTACCACTTCACTGGAGGCAACAAAAACATCCCTTCCAGAGACTTCAAAGGGGGTAAGAAAATTCTCTCTTAGTGATTTCATGCCACCTCAATTCAAAAAAGCCATGCAGGAGGCATCATACTCTTGCAATTCGATAGTTGGATTCTCCATTGATGGATACGAGTCCAGCGACACCGATGATGGATTTGAATCCAACTACACAGACGAGTGGGAGGATTCCCTTGAAACAGGAGAATATCTCTCCGATGAAGAATGGGTTCCAGAGTCTCATCTTATGCCAGTAATCTGGTATAACACTCTACAGCCACAAGGATCCTGGTCTGATGATGAAGAAGACCAAGAGGCTGTATAAGAAAATGCTGGTGACCCAGCACCTCTCATTACTCCAGTGGAAATCAACCATGTTGAGCCACAAAGAGTTGATGAAGAAGAAGATTTGGCTCCCATTCCTGATCTTGAAGAATATGCAAGGATCTTGCAGCGTCTCGCTCTAGAACAAGAGCAAGAACACGTCAACGAGCCTCCTCGCAAACCAGAGCCTGAAGTCCCTGAAGACCATCAGGTACATCCTCCCTTAACTCCTGAAAATGGAGAAAATTGCTGGATAGACGATCCTCTTACATCCGAGGATGAGTCTGACTCCGGTCAGGCAACGTCTCCTGTCAGAGCTTCCTGTAATGTGATAATTCGGGATTATAGCTCTTCCGAAGCATCGTCTGATGAGAGCACTTACACTCCGGCGATGCCTAGCAATATTTCTTCTAAAGCCACCTCGTCTCACGTGACTTTCACTGAGATGACACCCTCTCAGGTTTCTTTTCCTGAGATTGTGACTTCAAAGTTCACACCCTTCTTGACTGAAGAATTCCCAGCTATTGATGCTTGGGACGATGAATTAGTCAACAAAGAAGAAAGGTTGCTGGATGCTGTTCACGACTTGTTCCCGGAAAATGCTCCGTGCAACACAATCACTGAGGATGGTAACTCTGCTGCTGATATATCCTCAGCAAATGAAAAATGACAGCCTCTTGATCCTGAAGACAATCTTCCAAACGAAGACCTTTCTCAAGAAGCCCTCGAAGTTGGTAGAGGCACCCGCTCTGGCCGGGACTACCACAAAAATTACAACCAATCTTCCTTTACATATGTAAATCCTTCGGGAAAAGATGTTGTAAGCGCCCCTAGTGGCAACAATGATGAACATGCAGGCCCTAAGGAGGCTTTCAAGTATGACTTGATTGAACACTTCAAGCACATACCTGCACGTCTGCATATCCTAGATTTGTTGCGAATGTCTCCGCACACTCGTAATAATCTCATCTCAGAATTACAAAAGCTGAATGAGGATGTCGACAAACATGCCCCGCAAGTCCTCCAAATTGAAATGGATTACCGGGTCAAAAACTCAGAAGCCTCCTCAAAGGGAGAAAAGAAGAAAACTGAGGGATCATGCATTGAATGCCTCTCGGTTAAAAAAGCAGCCAGTGCAACCATTGCCTTCACAAAGGATGACCTCCTACTTGGCGAAACCAGGCACAACTGACCCCTGTACTTCACAGGGTACATCAAGGAAATGCCTATGCACAGAGTTCAGATCGACCCAGGTTCCGCACTTAACCTCATCTCCACATCGGCTCTCGAAGAGTTGGGCATCCCACCCAGCAAGCTCAGCCACACATCTGTATCTATCTTTGGATATGATGGGAGTACTCAAAGGCCTATCGGCAAAATCAAGTTCAAGTTGCAGATCGGTGATCTTATTTCTGAGGTCACTGTGTATGCAATAAAACCCCTTCATGCTACAACATCCTTCTCGGACGCCCTTGGATCCACGAGAATGGCGTTGTCCCTTCAATTCTACATCAATGCATTAAGTTTGTTGGCGACGATGGCATGATACATCGAGTCTTTGCGGACAGAAAACCCTTCAAAGGTAAAGAAGTCCACTTCGCAGACTCACAGATGTATGAAGGTGAAAAAGAAGAAGAGGATAAGCACACAGCATCCTTTGCCGAAAATCTCCAGAAAGATAAAGGCAAAGCTCCTCAACAATCACCGGAAAGAAAACAAACCTTCAGGTAAATCCGAAGAGAGCATTCAAACTCCCTTCATCATCTCCCTCAAACCTTCAAAGCCTTTGGTCATCACAACTAAAGTGAAGAAGGCAAAGCAAAATCCTGGGGGCAAATTTGTTGTCTCTTTTGTGTCTATCATGCAAGACACGGATTCGGATTCAGAGCCAGAAGATGACACATCGTCAAGCCAAGTTGACACTCAGCAAGTTCAGCCTGCTCTTACTCCAATGGAGACAACTTCTGACATAGAAGATCCTACGTCAGCTTCCTTCGTTGTTCCAACAACTTCAGCAAAGGAAAAGCCGATCTTCTTCCATAGATCGGATACTTCTTCATCAAACTCTATGCTTGAACCTTTCCAAAATAAAGGTATGCCTCAACTATCCTTATATAGTTCTGTGGCACAAGCTATTATGAAGAAAATGGGCTATGACGCTCAAAACCCAGTCGGTTTGGGAGAAGGACGCGGTATTCTCACGCCATTGGGGCCCGTCTTGACCAAAAGCCAGCTGGAAGATTGGAGACTCTACGGCTATGTAGAAAAGTCTTCACACGGGTTACGGTATGATCCAGACACTCCCTGAGACAATTGACACAAAGGCTTAAAAGTCAAACAAAGGCTTAAAAGTCAATATACTGACCAAGCCTCAACATCTCAAGTCCATGAAGACATCGATCTCCCTGGATATCTCTTCGATGAGTCACCTGATAAAGATCCAGGAAGCTCATCCAATTGGCACGATTTCTCTGAAAATGAAGAGGAGTTGTCTGATGGCACAGACGTATGGTCTTTTGACCTAGAAGAACCCTCATCTCCAAAAGAAGTAGCCTACTTCGACCCGGTTTCAACAGGCGATTGGGATCATCTCATAGCAAGCCTTGGGAAAAATACCGATCAAGAAGACCCGTGGAAAGGAACAAAACCTTGGTCTGGAAATGCCTTTGAAACCCCAGAAGGTTTCGTTGAGCTGGAAGTCTCCGAAAATATTATGGAGGAACCACCTTCGAACCATCCAACAGAAGACCCTGTTCAAAAGATAGACTTGGGAACACCAGATAACCCACGTCCTGTATTCATAAACAAGAATTCAAAGGATGATGAGTTACCCGAGTATATCGCCTTTCTTCATGAGTTCGTTGATTGCTTTGCATGGACTTACGCTGAAATGCCTGGCTTAGACCCCAAAATAGCAGTTCACAAACTCAATCTTCAAGAAGACATCAAGCCTGTCAAGTAAGGCCAAAGAAGATTCCGTCCAGATGTGATGGATAAAATTGAACAAGAAGTTCAAAAACTCAAAAGCGTCGGCTTCATCCGTGAGGAACAACATCCTGAATGGTTGGCCAACATTGTCCCTTTGACAAAGAAAACGGGCAGATCAGGGTTTGTATTGACTATAGAGACCTGAACGGCGCATGCCCTAAAGATGAATTTCCGCTCCCCATACCAGAGGTAATGATTGATAATACCTGTGGATTCGAGGGAATGACATTCATGGATGGTTTCTCTGGCTACAATCAGATAAAGATGCATCCTGAAGATGAAAAACATATATCTTTTCGGACCCCATTTGGCGTGTATTGCTACACTGTTATGCCATTTGGTCTGAAAAATGCTGGTGCCACATATCAGAGGGCTATGATGAAAATATTCCAAGATATGCAGCACAAGACGGTTGAATGTTACGTTGATGACCTCGCCGTCAAAAGCAAAAGAAAAGAAGATCATCTCGAAAACCTTCGAGAAGTCTTCCTCTGGCTTCGCAAACACAAACTGCGAATGAATCCTCTGAAATGCTTCTTCGGCGTCTCGTCGGGTAAGTTCCTCGGATTCTTAGTTCGGAAAGCTGGAATAGAGCTTGACCCCATAAAAGTCAAAGCCATTCTAGAAATGCCCTCTCCAAGAACCTTGAGAGAACTCAAAGGGCTTCAAGGGAGATTGGCCTACATCAGACGGTTCATCTCCAATCTATCGGGGAAATGCCGTCCATTCTCCCGATTGATGAAAAAGGTGTATACTTTGTCTGGGATGCTGACTGTGAAGCTGCTTTCCAAGACATCAAGTCATACCTGACAAAACCTCCAGTGTTAGCTGCTCCTACCACTGGAAAACCATTCATCTTGTACACAAGAGCCCTAGATCACTCTTTGGGAGCTCTGCTTGCACAAGAAAATGATCAAACAAAAGAAGCTACTCTATATTACCATAGCCGCATGCTAGTAGGTGCGGAGCATCGCTACTCTCCAGTCGAAAAAGAATGTCTTGCAGTGATGTTCGCCATACAAAAGCTGCGTCACTACTTGCTTTCCAACACAGTATACCTGGTCTTGTGGGTCAACCTCTTGAAGGTCCTTGTCACAAAGGCAGGTTCTCTCAATGCTCGACTAGGGAAAATGGTCCATCCTTCTGTCAGAATTTGATGTTAGGTATGTACCACAAAAGCCAATCAAAGGGCAAGCTCTAGCGGACTTCCTCGCAGAGCATCCATTGCCTAAAGATTCTCCGCTCAGAGATGATCTCCCAGACGAACCAGTCTACAATGTGGAGACTTTCTCGCAAAATGCTTCCTGGGACATGTACTTTGACGGTGCAACCAGGACAAATGAAAAAAGACAGCTGATCTCGAGAGTTGGCA
Organism: Litsea cubeba; assembly: GCA_012931725.1. Lineage (NCBI taxonomy): Eukaryota > Viridiplantae > Streptophyta > Magnoliopsida > Laurales > Lauraceae > Litsea > Litsea cubeba. Next base: position 65,545,744 of record CM022944.1, read on the forward strand.
TCCTCTTTGTTAGCCCCGACAAATACATGATTCCACACGCTTTCTCGCTACTGGAACCATGCACAAACAATGCAGCTGAATATCAAGCTCTGATCCTAGGATTGGAACTCGCCATCGAATTCGGTATCACCATGCTGGAAGTCTTTGGAGACTCTCAACTGATCGTCAACCAGATGAATCAGAAATTTGAAGTCAGGAAGCCAGATTTATTGCCCTACTACAACAAGGCACAATCACTTCTGCAAAAGTTTGACATCTGTCACATCAACCACATTCGTAGAGGTGAAAACATACATGCAGATGCCCTAGCTGGACTTGCCGCATCCATGGCAATCCAGGAAGGGGAAAACATGCAAATCACAGTGTGCGAAAGAAGAATCCTTCCTCCTCTTAACACACACCAAGCTGTTGCTGAATGCCACCAAGTGGTTGGAAGTCGGATTTCAATCCTTCAAACTTCAATCGGCGACTGGAGGGATCCGTTCATTGATTACATTATGTTCGGAATCCTACCTGAAGATCCGAAAGAACGGGTAAGCATCCAAAGGCGAACCCCAAGCTTTCATTTGGATATTCCTTCAAAAATCCTTTACAGGAAATCCTTCAACGGAGTACTTCTACGCTGCTTGTCACTGCAAGAGGCTGAAGAAACACTCAAAGAAGTTCATGCTGGTCTTTGCGGAGCTCATTAGGCTGGTCCCAAGCTCTATGATCAGATAAAAAGGTAAGGATATTACTGGCCTACCATGGTAGCTGATGCAATGCAATTTGCTAAGCGCTGCCAACAATGCCAAGTTCATGGAGATTACATTCACATGCCTCCAGAATGGCTGCATCCTACAGCGATTTCATGGCCTTTCGAAGCCTGGGGTATGGACATCATTGGTCTTATTTCTCCCCCTTCGAGCAAAGGTCATTGCTTCATCTTCGCCGCTACGGATTATTTCTCCAAGTGGTCAGAAGCATTTGCGTTCAATGAAGACCTCATCAGTCCTTCAGTTCCTAGCGCACCACCATCATTTGTCGTTTCGGCATACCCAAAAGATTCGTCCATGATAACGGACCACAATTCCGGGATCATCGATTCTACAGGTTCTGCGACAAATACAAAATCCGGCAGCAAACGGGTTGGCAGAAGCTTTCAACAAGACACTCTATAAAATCCTCAAAAAAATGGTCTCTAGTCACAAAAGAGACTAGAGCGACAAAATGTCTGAAGCTTTGTGGGCCTATTGAACCACCGTTCGAGGACCAACCCATAGCACACCATTTTCCTTGGTCTATGGATGCGAAGCTGTTGTGCCCTTGGAAGTACAAATTCCTTCCTTGAGGGTATCCTTGCAAAATGACATGACTCAAGAAAGCAATGTCAAATTGCGACTCCATGAGCTGGACAATCTCGATGAGAGACGGCTCGAAGCTCAACAAAGCATTGAACTTTACCAAGCACGCATGGTAGGATCTTTCGATAAAAAGGTCAGGCAACGCGCCTACAAAAGGGGTGACTTGGTCCTTGCGGTAAAAAGACCAATGGTCTTCGCTCACAAGTCCAAAGGCAAATTTGAGCCAAAATGGGAGGGACCCTACGTCATCGACAAGGTTTTCTCCAATGGCGCATACGCACTCCTAAACATGGAAGGCGACAGATGCATGCTGCCCATCAACGGCAAGTTCTTAAAGCGGTACTACCCTTGAAGACTTACCCAACTGGGTAAGAGCAATGCCTGTATGGCCAAAACCGGTTTCCAGGTACACGCTCGCTAAACCCACCTTTTTTTAGAATTTTCATATCAAATGTTGAAATTTCTAGAAATTTAAACAATGCTTACTTTTATCGTTTCATTGTTTAAAAAAAATAAATCCAAGTTTAGGAACCTTTCCCTAACTTGACCAAAATTTTCAACCCTTGAACCCAAAATTCATGGTTTGAAACAACATCCGGATTCAGGGATTTCCACCCTAGTGCCTTTTACTGCCAAAATGGTTTTAGGTCAAAACTTATGACCCTCGTGTCTTTAACAAAAAAAAAAGGTTTTAAAAAAAAAAACCGCGGGGAAGCGACGCTTAGTCGATACTCGGACAAATCGAAAGCATACGAACCACGTTCGAAACTTCCAAAATTGCAAGGAAGCGACATTTCGTCGATACTTGCAAAATCCAAAACCGTGGAGATGCAACATTTCAGTTGTTATCCATAACCCAAATTTCAAAGGTTCGAGAAAACCTAAAAAAACCATGGAAACGCAACATTTCAGTTGATATCCATAACCCAAAGGTTCGAGAAAACCACAAATTTTAAAAATCGTGGGGAAACAACATCAAGTTAGTACCCGCAAAACCAAAATTTTTGAAAAGCAAGGATGCGACATTCCATCGATTCTTGCACCCAAATCCGCGAGGATACGACATTCCATCGATACTCGCAACCGAATGAGCAAGGATGTGACATTCCATCGATACTTGCAAGAACATTCAGCAGGGAGGCGACTTTTAGTCGATACTTGCATTTTTGAAAACCAAACCGGCTATAAATGCCACAAACCGGCTATAAATGCCACCAAAATAGGCTATAAATGCCACAAACCAGCTATCAATGCGACAAAACAAAACCGGCTATCAATGCCACAAACAAAAAAAATTGGCTTTCAAAAAAACCCGGCTATCAATGCCACCAAAACCGGCTATCAATGCCACAAATCGGCTATCAATGCCACAAAAAAGCTGGCTCTCATGCCAAAATCGGCTTCCATGCCACAAACAAAAATCTGGCTTCCATGCCAAAACAATCATTTGACAAAAGATTTTCACAAAATGACAAGCTTTTGATCAAATCCCATTTAGCAATTACTTTTATCACAAAAAGATTTAAGTGAGCGTAGGGAAAACAAAAAAAAAGGCATCCCATTTAGCAATTACTTTTATCACAAAAAGATTCAAGTGAGCGTAGGGATAACAAAAAAAAAAAAAAAGAGTACAAAAAAAAATACATGTGGTACCAAAAAAAAGAAAGTGTTCACAAGCACTACAAAAAAAAGAAGAAAAGTACCAAAAAAAAATACAAGTGGTACTAAAAAAAAAAAGAAGGATGGTTTCTGTTAAAAAAAAAAAACAGGAGCTCAATCAAAAATGGTCTCCACCCAAGAGTTCAGCTCCTCAAGCAAACTTTTGGCCTCAGCCGTCAGGGATTCCAAGGCATGCTTCTTCTGGAACTTGCCATGAGATGCTGGGGTGGGCTGTAACCCTTCTTTCGCACCGGGAAGCTTCCCCCGAGCAGTTTGCCATTGTTTGTTCTCTTCAGACTTCCTTTTAAGAACTCGATGGGCATCTACAACCCGGCGTATCAGAGCACTCTCCCTGTCACAAGCCTCTGTTATTGCAGCCCACTTGGCAGCGACTTGTGCTTGCAGATGCTCAAGACGTTTCCTGGCCTCATCGACCTCCCTATCAAGGATGTTAAGGTCATGTGTCAGCCTAATGATGGTTAGCTCTTCTAAATTCTTCTCTCGGACTACCTGCTTCCTGCTTTCTGTAGCCTCATCCAGGTTAGACTGAGCCTTTTCCGCAGGGTCCAGGAACATCTCCTTGAAGAACTGGTCGTTAGGAAAACCCATGATCTCAAACCACCTGTCACCCAGCTCAATGATCCTATCAACGATCGCCCTGGCACTTGTGACATCCAGACCAGCCTCTTCGGCATCACCAAGAATCTCACGCACATGCTGGATCATCCCAAATCCGGCATCTAAGTGCCCACAAAGCAGAGTCTCAATCCAAGAGCTCAGAACTCGCACCACCACCTTCTTCGCAAAAAGAAGAGATGGCCCAGCTGAAGATTCGCCCAACTCCGTTGGTCGGCTGCTCATGTCATCACCTGTTGGAAGAGTAACAAAAGAACTCTTTCCAGTTGAAGCTGCTCCTGCTCGGGAAGGAATCTCAGCACGAGGTATCTCCTCAACATTGTCAAAACTGGTCCCAGGAGTCTCTACCTTTGGATCAACCTCTGGCATCCCTTGCTCTGGAAGCGACGGATCCTCCTCTGTCACTTCAAAACCTGCCAAAGAAACATAAAAAGTTATGAATATGATCCTAGTTTGAAAATCATTATCAGGGTTATTACTACAAAATACCTTCTTCGACGACTGGCGGAACACTCTCTTCCTCCATGAACTCATCGGAAGCATCATCAACATTTGCGTCCATCGATGGTTCAAAGTCATCAGAATCCTGTGGCAAGTCAGCTGACAAAAAAAATGTTAGCAAACCAAGTCACAGACACAAAAAAAAAGAAAGCAAAAGAAGTCATACCAATTGGAGACTCTGGATTCACTCCAGAGTCCCTCGGTTCTTCTTCAGGTGCCCTGACAGGATTCGTCACCACCTCATCGACTGGAACCTCAGGCATCACCAAGTCTTCCTTTGCTAAAAAAAAAAGAAAGAAAAGCAGAAACAAGAAGCAAATCAGAACATGGAAAAATCCCATGAAAAGAAATGGAAAGAGAAAAAGGAAGAATCATACCTTCACCGACGGTATCTTCTTCTCGGCTTCTCTTCTCTGGAGGTTCGTCAGCATCCACTGGTACATCCTCATTGATAGTAAGAGGAACTTCCAAGTCAGGAGAGTCCTCATGCTGCCCCTTGCTGCGATGATGACTCCTCCTCCTCTTACTCCTGCGGACTCGCTTCTTAGAGGAACCTGCCCCGCTGTCAGAGTCAGGTTTCCCACTTGACTCCTCACTGGATGGTCTACTCTTGCCAGTAGACTCCACGGAAGCTTGCCTCTGTGCCGCTTGCATCCAAGCACCAAGTTTGGCTTCCTCCTCTTCTAGCTGCTCTAAAGCCTCATCAGGTATTTCTCGAACAGCTTCAGAACCAATGACGCCCTGGTCACCGAGAAAGCCTATCTTGTGCTTCTCTCCAGAAAGGAAGGCCCAAACTTCCTCTCTCCGGACGCCATCCGACTTTTCAAGGCCCTTTCCAGATGCCAGCTTCACATCAAGCTCCTTCTTAGAAAGCCCTCGATATGCTGAAAAGCTCTCCGTGAACCACTTCGCAAAGCCGGCATTCCGGGATGTCAACAACGCAGGATAAGAGATGATGGCTGTAGTGTCTTCAGCACTATAGAAAGCCCATGCATTTCTCCCATCCTGTAAACCCCCAAAACGCTTCACCATGCTTGAAGGCGCTCCAACAACGCCTTGAGAAAAGCCCAACTACAAAGCAAAGCGAGAGGGTACATACAGCTGGATGTCGACGAAAAGATGTCTGCGGTACACCATCGTGCCGACACGTACACTGAAAAGCTACTCCTTCTCTGCGTTCGTCAAGGAGTAATGCCTTCCCGACCCCGCCCTGATAGAGTCTCGGGAGGCACCAATATCAAAATCCTTCTTCCGCAACTCCGGAGAAAGCTTCACTGAAGACTGCCCCATCTCGACGTCCCTGAACCGTCGGATCCTCATGCGGCCAAACAAAAGTGATTCAGACACGGCTTTGCCCTTAGCCAGCCGAATCATCAGAGGATCATCACCTGTGCAGCACCCAGCCGGTGGAAGCCAGGACAATGGTACACATACCATGAATAAAAGATGTGGGCTGAAAATACCCTGTTCATGGGAAGCCCAAGCCGAACCAAAAAAGTAGCAGCCTGCAGTTCGGTACACAGGTAGGAGTAAGGAGCTGGCACCAAAGCAAGCTGCTCTCCAAACGCCATCTGACAAGCCGAAAAAATACAATGTGGCCTGATGTGTGTTCCATCTCCTCCAGCAAAAATAGCCTCACCAAGCCAATAAGTGAGGTAAACAGCGAGATCTCTCCGCAGTGCAATGTCAGAACATATGGCGTTTGTACTCGCACAGAAATCTCTCAACTCTTCTTACATAGCCAAGATCTTCTTCGAACTTGGATCTTGAGCCCTGGCTTCCTGGGTCGCACTATCAGAAGACTCCCTGCTATCAAAAAAGTTGGGGAACGAAGAGCTAGAACTCTTCCAACTGCTGGATCTAACTTTCAAACCCTCATTCTCCTTCAAAAAATCATAGAAGGCGACGAGCTGAAAGTACAGAAGCCTGACCTCCTCAGACTGCTCCTCAAGGATGTTGTCGATCGGCATAAACTCCTCATAGAGTTTGCCAAGGATGTGCAATCCAGTAATGGCGCTCAGCTCCTTCAAAGAGAAACCAATCTCACCATTCGTCACAACGAAGGTATTGGTTTGTGGGAGGAATGACTCCAGCATAGCCATGAAGGCCTCGTCGGAAAAGATCACAGTCTCCCTGAAGGCGCGGACCGCATCAAAAATCCCGGCTTCCTTCAAAACGGCACCACCAATCAGCAGGATGCAATCAGTCCACGACTTCCACTCGGAGTCAGCATTGAAACGGCCACGAAGTCGAAAAGGCTTTATCCAATTGCTGCCGTCACCGCTGAAAATACCAAGGCCCACCGGTCTCAAATCGTCCGACGGATAATCAGAGCCCTGGTAGCCGCTGGATGGCATCAACAGGTCCATGTCAGCAGGCGATCTCTCCGTATATCCAGGAGAACCGCCAACAAAAACCCCGGTCTTGATTACATTTGTCCTTCTCACCCAGCTTGGAGGATCTTCCCTCTTAGAGCACGTGAGGGACAAGGCTCATGATCGAGACGGTGCGATCAAACGTCGACCGGGTAACAACAGTCTTCTTCTCACCATTTGCTGTGAAAGAGAACTGAAAACATCTCCTCTGGTATGTCATGTCATCAGGGACGGCATCACCAAAGAAGAAGGTAGGCTTGGGCAAAACCCTCTGATCTTCCATCACCCATGGACGACTGCTTACCATGATCTTATAGAATTCCTCTCCCTTGAGAGTGATCAGTCGATGCCTCATCTCATCTCTGTTGAGGGAGTCGCATTCTTCCAGATTTCTCTCAACATACTGGACCTTCTAAAAGGCCTGCTGAATGGCCGGATTAGAAGATCTAGAAGATCGACGAGGTACGATTGTAGCAGGCTCTTTACCCTTGTTCGTTCTGGAGGAACCACCTGAAAAGGATGGAAAAGAAAAAGATCAAACATCAAAATGACAGAATCTCGCTAAAAAAAAAATCTGGCGAAATCTTGACATGATGACGGGGCAATTCCGAAGAAAAGGAATTATCCCGAAAGAAATAGAAAGCTTGAAGACGGGCTCAACATTGCTGCGAGCTCTGAAACTCCAAACTTTCGAAACCTCAAAGTCTCCGCAAAATCAGGAAGGGCTCAACATCGCTGCGAGCTCCAAATTCCCAAATTTGCGAAAACTCTCAGGTATGCTATCACATCATGCTACAAATTTAACTTACAATGGAATGCATGCATGAACATCTAGGTTTGCCAAAAAAAAAGGGGCATTATCATGATGAGCAAAAAAAAAAAAAAAGAAGAAAAAGAAACTTTCTCAAAAAAAAGGGGAAAGAAAACAAAAAAAAAGAAAAGAAAAAAAGGGATGGCCCACAGGCCGTGGCCCAAAAGCCACGTGGCTGTACGGCCAGATCCGTACGGCCCACAAAAAAATAAAAAACATGAAAAAAAAAGAAAAGGAGAAAGCAAAAAAAAAGGGGGAAAAAACACGTGGAAAAAAGAAAAGAAAAGAAAAAGAAAGAAAAAAAGAAGAAAGAACTTTTTTTTCCTACAATGGGGTTTTCTTGAAAAAGGGAACTTACTTGAAGCCATTGATGGAGAAGAAGAAGAAAAGTTTTGAAGATCTTGAAGAAGAAGAACTCTTGGTCTTGAAGCCCTCTTGGGATTGTTGCAAAAGAAAGCGATAAGAGCAAGAGATCCAACCTCCTCCTTGCTTTTATAGAAGAGAGCAAACCAAAGAAGGAAAGAAGAAAGAGGTAAGTGTTACTAATTAGTAACCTTACCAAAAGAAAGAGATTAGAAAGATTCTTTCCCAAAAGAAAGATATCTTGAGGGATTCTCTCCCAAAAAGAAATCAATGAGAGATTTTCTCCCAAAAGATAGGATCAATGAAGGATTATTTCCCAAAAGATAGATATCTTGAGATATTCTCTCCCAAAATAAAGGGAACATGAGAGATTCTCTCCAAGTAAAGATATTCTTAGATATTCTCTATCCAAATGAGATATTTTTGGATATTCTTTACAAAAATGATACCATATGAGATCTAAGCCATTTCAAAAGCTTAAAGTCCCATGGGTTAGCCCATATGAGCCAAGTTTGACCACCTAGGCACTTAAAAAATAAAATTTTGGGCTTTTAGTCAAAGAGAAATCCCTTTTACCAAGAGTATACAAAAATGGTTCCATGCCTCTTTTGAGTTGATTCGACCATACAAAAAAGAATACCAAGCCCCATGAGCTTCCAAAAATCCAACCATCCAGCCTCATCTACCAAATTGAGCCAAAATCTTGAAATTGACATTCCACAAAAATCAAACCAAATCCTGGTCCCCTAACTTGCCACATACAGCTTGTTTGGTCACAAGACCAAAACCAAAAACCAAAACCTGATCCCCTAACTTGCCACATACAGCCTGTTAGGTCACAAGATCAAAACCAAAATTGATCCCCCAACATTCCACATACAGTTTGTTGGGTCACACGGTCAAAACCATACCCGACCCCCTAACCTGCCACGTACAGCCTGTTAGGTCACAAGGTCAAAACCCAAATCCACATCCCTGATGTCATCTTCCAAACTTTGTCTCGAGATGGTATGTGATCCCTTTCACTACCATAAAATTCCCCTGGAAGCTCAAAAGGCTACAAATACCAAAAAGAAAGACTGCTCAAAGACTCTTGGTCAAGTCACAGGCTCTCCTTCACAAATCTATTCGAGGCACATCGACTACAAATGATAAGCAACTCGTCGCTGTACCTCGAGGGGGCATTTGTTGACACCAAAAATGTCACTTTGCCTCTTCAAGATCTAAAGAGCTACATGAAGTCGCAACCTGCCATAAATAGGCAATGCTACTTCCAAAAAATCAAATCTTGTCAGAATCAAACAAAAACTGCAAGATCCTTCAAGACAACCAAAAGAGGAGTACACAAGAAGTTTCGGGTCATTTCAAAATCATTTGGCCTAACTTCGCTTCTCCGGCAACTGAAAAGGAGCTCCCGGCGGCGAAAGCATCGGAGACACCAAATCTTCGATCGGAGCCGATGGATGGTCTCAAAATACATCCAAAAGGCTCCACGTCAAGTTCCGAGTCAAACCGACAACGTTTGACCCTACATCAACCCTCGAACAGCTAAATCAAGCCTATCGGCGGTGAGAACCACCGAGGCCATCACTCATCAGATAGAGCACATGGACGGCTTCAAAATGCTTACAAAGGGCTACACGTCAAATTTTAGGTCATTTCGACAACATTTGACTATAGTTTGACGCTCGGAAGCCAAATCAGGCCTCTCGGCGGCGAAGCGCTCCGGGACCATGGTTTCCAAGACAGAGCCTATGGATCATCTTAAAATGACTCCAATAGGTTCCCTGTCAAATTTCAAGTCAATCGGACATCGGTTGACCGCACATCAAACCGCGACATCTTCATCGCGACAAAAGCAAGTCTACTGGTGATAGGACCCCAAACGGCTTCAAAACTCAAACAAAAGCCTATGGTTGGTCTTATTTATTGCTCAGCAGGCTTCACCCCAAATTTCAGGTCATTCCGACATCGTTTGACCCAGTTTCAACTTCTGACGGAAAATCGGCAGCTCTGCGTGACAAAGTCTTCGGCTTTCTCAGAAAATTGAAAACTTTGCAAAATAAAATGCAAGGATTCTCATCAGGTTTCCTACATGGAAATCAAGCCAATAAATGATAAAAAATGTCAAGGAAAATACAGAAGAAAAAAAAATAAAAAAACAGCAAAAACGGACACAAAACGGGACAAAAGGGGGAAAACCCCCCCCCCCCCCCAGGGTCACAGACCCCTGCGACCCTGGCCCAAGGTCGCAGGCCCCTGCGTCCCTGGGGCCCGGGATCGCCCGGTGGGCCCCGGAAACCCCGTTTTTTTGCCAGTTTTTTCGTGATTCGAAGCGTCTGGCCTCCGGTATTTTCCAAAATTCATACTTTTGAGACACCAAATCCTCTGACATCCGTCAAAAACATGGGTTAATCATCAAGAGTATTGAAAACAACATTGATCGCCACCCGGTCAACCAAAAAAAGTGTGCTTTCTACCTGACCGATTGAGAAATCGACAGGACAGATGGTACCGACCCGCTGTTGGCAACCAACACCTGAAGTTATATGGTCATCCGATGTTGATCTACATGAGGATCCATCGATGATCATCGCCAGAAGAATCCCAAAAGACGCGGCACGGCCCGCGACTCTTCAACTGCTCGGCGACCACTTAATGCGATTAATTGACTAGCTTTATTACAGTCATTAATCCATTTCTTTGGACGGACCAATCAGAAGCAAGCATCTGGGAGTTACAAGTCAAGAGATTCATGGCATTTAACCCATGAAACTCCTCCCATCATGGCGATTAAAGGCGATTAAATGCCCTCAATCTCCTCCGGCCAATCAGAAGCCAAGAAAAAGGAGTTACAAAATAAAGAATTCAATCTTGTAACTCCTCCCTTTATGTAGTTTTATGACAATTAAGGCTCATAAACCCTCCTAAATGGCTACCTAGAAGCCTATAAATAGGATAGCATTCCAAAGAAATCCAGATCGGAAAAACGAGACAGATCCCAGATCAGAAAAAAGCACAAAAATTCAGAGAAGGAAAAGAGAGAAAACTCTACGGAAGTTCTACACCGACCGCCGCTACAAGGTGACAAAAGTCCCTTGGGGGGTAACCCCTCCCCCAAGGTCCTTGCCTTCTCCTTCTGCCTCCAAATGGCTTAGACGTGGCTTTTCAGCCCGTCTACTCGGCTTTTTATTGGACATAGGACCTCCTTTTGGTCTTTGTTCTCTAAAAACCTGAGGTTATAGCCAAGCCAAGCGAATCAATAGCATCCTTTGTTCTCATCTGCATGGATGATGGCGAAGTCCACATATGGCTTGCGACCGTCAATCTGAACGGGTCCCCCACAATCTCCTGAGAAGTTAGATCCTCCTTTTCTTGCTTTTCATTGTAGTTTGTATTTTTTTAAAAGAGACAAAAATCACAACTCTTGTCTTTCATTATTGATAAGGATTGTAAAATGGCTATAAACGCCAAAATCGGCTATAAATGCCAAAAATTGGCTATAAACGCCAAAATCGGCAATAAATGCCAAAAAAATCGCCTTTCACGGCAAATCAAAAAAATGTCTCTTTTCTTAAATATATGTGCAATGGAAAACTTGAAAGAAGTTGATTTCCTTTTTACTTGCGAAGGTTGATCTGCGGATCACCACTTGCGATTCCAAGTAAAATAGAGAATTTGGCACACCCACACAAAAGAGATGTTGATGCACGCCCTTGCCCCCCGGTTACGAAAGGGTCGGACCCAACGGACTCCCACGTTCGTCGACCTCGGTAGCACCAGGCGTAGGAGCGCGGTCCATCATTTTGATGTTTTATTAAATGGTTGAGCCCAGCCACTATTTCATGTAATTTTTAAGGCTTGTTTTACATAGCTTGGGCCTGTTTTGATGTTTTATTAAATGGTTAAGCCCATCCACAGTTTCATATTAATTTTGGGACTTGTTTCACATAGTTTGGGCCTGGTCTTTGCGCATTCATTTTTGAGGGCCTGTTTTGATGTTTTTATTTAAATGGTTGGGCCTGTTTTGCTGTCCTATTATTGGTATGGACTGAATTCCCTACTTCTCACTAATGGATGAATTTATTAATCCAAAAACTTGCTTGGATGGAATAAGGAGAAAGTTGAAACACATTTGATGATTTTGAAGCCTGTTTGATATTCTTTCACTAATTATGGACCTGAAATGATTCTTGGATTGATTTCCATTGTTTTCGTGGATTTTTTGAGGATTAAACAATTAGAATATGTTGTGAGTCTTCTAAATGAATATTGTGCATTTGAAAATTTAAATGTCCTAACTTCAGGGGCAGCAATCCCATTTCTACTTCTTTGACATTTGAGTTTCAAATACACAAGGATCAATGGAGGTCTTTAACATAAGCTTGATAAACCTTGTTTTTCGAACTTTAGTTTTGTTAGCTAGAATATCATTGTGTATTGCTTTGAAGTTCAAGTATAAGCTCGTTTGATGGTTTGATTTTTGAAGAAAAAAGGGGATCACTTCCTAAGCTCGTTATGCATATATATTAAGCCTTTTGCTTGCTCGCTCGCTCGTTTTGATAAGTGATTTCCCCTTTAAGTTTTGATAAGCTCAATAAGTATATTGTCTTGTTTTGTGCATTCATGGATTTAAGTGAACACCACTGAGCTTAGACTGTCCTCTCAGCCCGATCCACTAGTTAGGGGGTTTTTAAACATAAGTAAGGACCATCTGCAGATTGGTAGTGTATTTAAACACATTTTAGCTCGTTCCGGTTCCGCGGCCGGTATTTTTCCCCTCCCACCTTGTGTGGCTTGGTGCCCGCTCGCTCGATCGCTCGCTTACTCTTATCATCATGTATGATGGAGAAAGGATTTAGCTCGATGTGGATTTACTATTCATGATATATTATGTACTCATGCTAGTTTTGTTTTGTACTTCGTTCATGGATTTTTGTATTGGTGAAATATATCTCAGTCATATACTTGTTTTAAAGTTCAGTAAATTGTTTTAAATATTATTTCTTTTAAACTTTGATTTTTGTATATATTTGTGCCCAATTTATTCACCTGCCAGACCGTCGTGTCTGATATACTACTTTGGTGCTCTAGGTGGCAGGTTCTTGTCTTGAGCTAGTGCGTGTGCAGAGGGTTGTGTTGAGCCATGAGTTTTGCAGGCTTGTTATGTTAGCGATGTCATATAGATGTCGTGCTTGACTCCGGAGTTACGTTACACAATTGGGTAGCAATTGTCCTTAGCTTGTTATTTTTGCAGGGCTTTTGTTAGCCTTTTTCTTTGGGATTGTAATTAAGACACTTGTTAAATTGTAACTTGAATATGTATGGGTAATGAATAGCCTGTTACTGTCAGCTCTATATATGTATTATCTTGGTTTGTTCCAGTCTGAGTTTGGACATTGCTATGACAGCTTTACGCTGATGGGTTAGGTACGACGTGGAATCCGATGGCCACGGACTCCGGGTCGCAACACCATGTAAGCTTCCGCAAAATATTTAGTTGTGTGGAATTTTGTAATCCTCACACACGCGGATCCTGGGGAAAGCAAAAATCTTCAATTAACCCCAAGTTCACGTTCCCCGAGATCGGATCGCTGCAGGGTCTCGGTTTTGGGGGCGTGACAATTCTCATCAAGTTTTCTACAGGGAAATCAGGCCAAAAAATGTGCAAAAATGTAAGGAAATATACAAAAGAAAAAAAATGGAAAAAGACCTCAAAACGTTCGCAAAACGGGACAAAAGGGGAAAATTCCCCCTAGGGTCGTCGGCGACCCTGGAACCCCGGGTCGCCGAGTTCGCCCCGGAAGGCCCATTTTCCGTCTTTTTTTCGCGATTCGAAGCTTCCAACTCCTGGGATTTTCCAAAATTCATGCTTTTGAGGCACCAAATCCTTTGACATCCGTCAAAATCACGGGTTAATCGTCAAGAGTATCAAAATCAACATTGATCTCCAACCGGTCAACCAAAAAAGTGTGCTTTCTACCCGACCGATCTAGAAATCAATAGGAGAGATGGCACCAACCCGCTGTTGGCAACCAATACCTGAAGTTACATGGTCATCTGATGTCAATCTACATAAAGATCCATCGATAATCATCGGCAGAAGAATCCTAAAAGACACGGCACGGCCTGCGACTCTTCAATTGCTCTCGGCGACCATTTAATGCGATTAATTGTCTAGCTTTATTGCAGTCATTAATTCATTTCTTTGGACGGCCCAATCAGAAGTAAGCAAATGGGAGTTACAAGTCAATTGAATCATGGCATTTAACCCATGAAACTCCTCCCATCATGGCGATTAAAGGCGATTTAATGCCCTCAATCTCCACCAGCCAATCAGAAGCCAAGAAAAAGGAGTTACAAAATAAAGGAATTAAACCCTGTAACTCCTCCCATTATGCGACTTACTGACAATAAAAGCCCATAAACCCTCCTAAATGGCTACCAAGAGCCTATAAATAGGAGAGCATTCCAAAGAACTCCAGATCAGACAAAAAAGAACTTCTTCGACGAACAGAGATCCCAGATCAGAAAAAAGTACAGAAAATCCAGAGAAAGAAAGAGAGAAAGCTCTGTGAAGTTTTGCACCGGCCACCAGTACAAGATGACAAAAGTCCCTTGGGGGGTACCCCCCCCCCAAGGTCCTTGCCTTCTCTTTCTGCCTCCAATGGCTTAGACATGGCTTTTCAGCCCGTCTACTTAGCTTTTTTTATTGGACATTGGGCCTCCACTTGGTCTTTGTCCTCTAAAAATCTGAGGTTATGGCCAAGCCAAGCGAATCAAGAGCATCCTCTGTTCTCATCTTTATGGATGATGGCGAAGTCCACATAAGGCTTGTGACCGTCAATCTGAACGAGTCCCCCACAATCTCCTGAGAAGTTAGATCCTTCTTTTCTTGCTTTTCATTGTAGTTTGTATTTTTTTAAAAGAGACAAAAGTCACAACTCCTGTCTTTCATTATTGATAAGAAAAAATCAGCTATAAACGCAAATCGGCTATAAACGCCAAAAATCAGCTATAAACGCCAAAATCGGCTATAAATGCCAAAATCGGCTATAAATGCCAAAATGGGCTATAAACACCAAAAAATCGGCTATAAATGCTAAAAAAATCTCCTTTCAAGACAAACCAAGAAAATGTCTATTTTCTTAAATATATGTGCAATGGAAAACTTGAAAGAAGTTGATTTCCTTTTTACTTGCGAAGGTCGATCTCCGGATCACCACTTGCAATTCCAAGTAAAATAGAAAATCTGGCACACCCACACAAAAAATGTTGATACCCGCTCTTCTGCCCTTCGGGCACGAAAGGGTTGTACCCACGGACACCCACGTCCGCCGACCTCGGTAGCATCCGAGCAGATAAGCGCGGTCCATCAAACCGGCACACCCGGTGGGACTCGTTCATTTGAGAACATGATGCTAG
Organism: Litsea cubeba; assembly: GCA_012931725.1. Lineage (NCBI taxonomy): Eukaryota > Viridiplantae > Streptophyta > Magnoliopsida > Laurales > Lauraceae > Litsea > Litsea cubeba. Next base: position 65,560,857 of record CM022944.1, read on the forward strand.
AAATGAAATTCTTGCATATCATATCTTTTGCTATATGCTTATAACTTTTTTCTGGATTCCTTGGCTACTTTCTAATTGGTGGCCTATGTTGGATTCCGCATCTAAAAAAAAATGAGATGGGATTTTTTGGAAATTTCTTATTCTTCGAATTTATTTCCACTCTTTCTCTTTTCAAAAAAAAAAAAATCAAATCTCTCAGTTTGGATTCAAAATTGAGAAGCTTTGATGCTCTCCTTTCGTTCGTGTGCTCGTAGAAATTGCTGAGCCTGTTCGAATTAGGATTTGGGCCATCGTTTCTCTTCGATGAGTTCATTAGAAATTTAAAAAAAAATCAAATTTCTCTTTTTAGATTCAAAATTGAGAAACTTTGATCCTTTCCTTTTCGGGCACTAGTGTTTGCAAAAATGTTGAGCCTGTGACGAATCGGGGATTGGGCCATCGTTTCTCTTCGATGAGTCTGTTCGGGATTTAAACAAAATAATGTAAAAAAAATCAAATTTCTCAGTTTGGATTTGAAAATTGAGAAGCTTTTATCCTCTCCTGTCGTTCGTGTGCTCGCAGAAATTGTTGAGCCTGTTCGAATTAAGATTGGGCCATCGTTTCTCTTCGATGAGTCGATTTGGGAGATATATATATATATATAAAGAAATAGACCACTAAGGTTAAACCAATTGCGTTCTTTGATAACGGTTGATTCAAGAAAAACTTTGTCCAGAGTGTGGAGACAACTTGACTGTTTTAGGCAAGGGTCCTCCAAACGGGTTCATTAAGTAATCCTACCCTTACCTGGGGGTAATTCTATCAATTGAGATTTCATAAGACCGGGTTAGGAGGCCTATCTGTACTCTTTCGTCTTTTAAATAAAAAAATTTTAAAATAAAAAAATTTAAAATAAAAAATAAAAAATAAAAAAAGGATTTTAAAAAAAAAAATCTTAGAATAAAAAATTTAAAAAAAGGATTTTTTCAAAAAAAAATCTTCAAAAAAAAAACTTCCGTCATTTTTGGGTTCAGATCGGAGAAATTTTGGTCTCCTCCCTTCTGAGCACTGGCGCTCGCGGAAATCGTTGAGCCCGTGTTCAGATTGGAATGCCTTTTGCTCTCTTTGATGAACCCGATATTGACCTTTAAAAAAAAAACTCTTTCGTCATTTTTTTGGTTCAGATCCGAGAAATTATGGTTCCTTCTCTTCTGGCTACTGGCGCTCGCGGAAATTGTTGAGCCCGTATTTGGATCGGAACACCATATGCTCTCTTTAATGAATCCAATTTTGACCTTTCAAAATAGAGAATCTCATCTCATGGATGCGGTCTCCAAACATTTGTGTCTAGCGGTACTTGTACGCCCTTTCAGGGTCTACTGTATTCGCGACCGGCACATTTGTAACTCCAACCTTATATTCTTCTTACCTTGAGCAAGCTCTGCTTCTCGATAAGTCGAATTTAGGTTCACAATTGCTTCTAGTAGTCATTGGAATGCTCATTCTAGGCTCATCATACCTGCGATAAGAACAATTGTACCCACTATGGCTTTTTGCCTTCTTCATATTGGCTTGGGTCGTATCCCTCGAGTGATTTGAAAAGAAAAAGCCATAGAATCTCCCATTTATGATCATTATATTCTTGTGATTACTAATGGATGTGGTCTTGTTTCAGAAATTTCTTGAAAATTAACAATGGCAGCTTCACTAACCATTACTTTTGATGAGAACAAGCACCAACTCATGCTTCAACAGAAGCAAAACATGCGCACTTACAAGCGCCGTATCAGCTGCCGAAGCGCTAACTCCCTCAGCAACTCTCTGAACTCCGGGTCGACCTCGACTCCCCGAACTATCGTCTTTGCGACGCTGGGACCATTCCCACTTTCCGAGGAACAAACTGCTCCATTCAAGAAGCAGAAGCTCGTCTCTCAACGTGTCATTACCATGACACCAAGGGCGAGCACCAAAAGGCCCAAAGCCCGTGGCACCCTCACGAAGCCTCGACCTGCAAGCGACTAGGTCTATCCCAAGACTTGGTCCCCAAGACCTTCACCAAAACAAAGAAGGTCCCAAACATTCACCAAGCCAACATACCTGGCCCCACTCAAAGAGAACCAGTTCTACCCTCTTGCTTACATGAAAGAGGAGAGACCCATCTAAAACCTGACTCCCAAGTCAACCCAACATGAGCCGGCTTGTTCCTACAAGCCCAAAACCAGATCATGCATCACAAGGCCTCTGTAAGCACCTGCTAAGGCCTACAATCCTATAGTTAGACCCTTCATATCTACAGGGGCCGAACTCGAAAAATTCAAAGCTTCGCTACAACAGGCGAAGGACCGGGTCTGCATCCTGTCCTTGCCCAGCTACAAAGAAGACAGGCTTGGCTGCTGCGCCCGAGGGAGCACATCCTTCATTATCAAAGCCCAGCCAGAGCTGATGAAAGCTCAAATTGCTCGTCGTATATGTCGCCGCACGTCGTATTGACAAAAAAGACTAGAGAAACAAAGGACCCAGCCTCCTATGCTTCAAGTCTTTCACAAATGGGTTGAAAAAGAAAGACCCAACCAAGTTGCTGCCGTCCATATGGTTGGAAAAACCAGAAGATGCCAAAAGTCAGCAACAAAAATCCATATCTGTCGTTCGGTGACTCGCAGCGTCTCCAGGACAAGAAGACAGTCAGAAGAATCCCCTGCCCCTTCAAGCAAAGGATGACAGAGTGATCCTTCCTCAAGCTCTTCATAAAAAAGAATGAGCCCCAACTCAGTCACCAGGACAATTTCTTCTTTTGAATCTCAGGGGATGAACGTCCTGGCTATAAATTCTGAGCCACCACCCCGTAATCCACCTCAAGATGATGCGCTCACAGCATCCAGCAGTTGGAATATGGCCAACAGAGGATTGAAACTCTGATGGAAAACCTTCTCCTAGCCTTCCAAAATCAGGCGAACAATGAACCTCCTTAGAATCATCAAGACAATGAGGTAAATGGAGAAGAAAATGAGTCACGCGCCCTCACCAAAAAGGACGTAGACAGTATCCTCGCAAAAGCAAAAGAAGAGGATATACTCAAGGAGCATGGAATCAAGCCTCCATAACCCTTATGGAAGGACTCGGTCCCGTTCCTCATAAAATTCAAGCATCCTACTCTCCAAATAAATACGGGGAAAGGATCAGCCAGACAATATGTCATCCACTTCAAGATCTTGACGGGAGCTATCGCGAATCAAGATGCACTCAATATTCGCCTCTTTACAAGTACCCTAAAAGGTACGGCCTTTGATTGGTACTCCACTTTGCCGGAGGACTCCATCCAAAATTGGGCCATGTTAGAGGCACGCTTCCTGACTCACTTCAAAGGTGAGGATCATCCCGCTACTATGACTCAACTGTGCAGCCTAAAATAGGGGGAGAATGAGTCAACATATGACTTCATTCACAAGTGGAAAGCAATGGCATACAAATGCTCTGATGTATTGCCACAAGCGTCGCTAGTCGACATCTGTCGAATCAACATGAGAGCTAGAATCCGCTCCATGATCATCGGCAACAAATCAAAGAACCTGGGAGAACTCCTAGAAGCTTCCATGGAAGCTGAAACGGTGATCAAAGACCTCAACAGTCAGAAATCATTAAAAAGAGATCCAACCGCCATTGGAACCTCAAAACCAAAGAAAAAAGAGGTCCTCATTGTGCAAACCAAGTCAGCTCCTCAGCCACCAAAGAAAGCTGAAAACAAAGTTGTAGGTAAGAGACTAAAACTCTCTGATGCCTTCAAGGAGCGAGTAGAAAAGAAATACCCATTCGATGAAGATGTTGATGAAATCTTCGGGGCCCTCGTGGCAAACGACAAGCTCACTTTGCCTGAACCCAAAAGACCGGGTGATGTTGGCAAAACCAATGATCCTCGGTACTGTCCATACCACCAGATGATTTCGCATCCTCTCAATCAATGCTTCGATGTGAGGGAGAAAATAAACGAAATGTGGAAAAACGGAGTCATCACCTTTGACAAAAACTATGGGTCTACCTCCGTCAACATGGTGTCATGTGGACAAACATCAAAATCACAGAAGAAGAAGATCACTACTTCCTTCAAGGTGATAAACAGAATCCAAGTGTCCGAAGACCTGGTTCCTTACTTGACAACAGACGGACAACCCATATGGGTACAACCCGATCTCCTGGAAGATAAAAATCAGGAGGTCGTGAAAACAAAGCCTACAGCTCAACAGCGAAGGCAGGCTAGGAAACATCTCCTCAAGCTCAAACGGCAAGAGAAGACCCAACCAAAATGAGAAGTCCAAGAAAAGGCATAGGCTTCCTCTACCGCTTCACTGGAGGCAACAAAAACGTCCCTTTTAGAGACTTCAAAGGGGGTAAGAAAATTCACTCTCAGTGATTTCATGCCACCTCAATTCAAAGAAACCACGCAGGGGGCATCATACTCTTGCAATTCGGTAGTTGGATTCTCCATTGATGGATACGAGTCCAGCGACACCGATGATGGATTCGAATCCAACTACACCGACGAGTGGGAGGAGTCCCTTGAAAGAGGAGAATATCCCTTCGATGAAGAATGGGTTCCTGAGACTCATCTTATGCCAGTAATCTGGTACAACCCCCTACAGCCACAAGGATCCTGGTCTGATTATGAAGAAGACCGAGAGGCTGTACAAGAAAATGCTGCTGGCCCAGCACCCGTCATTGCTCTAGTGGAAATCAACTATGTTGAGTCACAAAGAGTTGATGAAGAAGAAGATCTGGCTCCCATGCCCGATCTTAAAGAATATGCGAGGATCTTGCAGCGTCTCGCTCTACAACAAGAGCAAGACTGCGTGAACGAGCCTCCTCGCAATCCCGAGCCTGAAGTCCCTAAAGACCATTAGGTACATCCTCCATTAACTCCTGAAAATGGAGAAAATTGCTGGATAGACGATCCTCTTACATCCGAGGATGAGTCTGACTCCGATCAGGTAACGTCTCCTGTCAGAGCTTCCTGTAATATGATAATTCGGGATTATAGCTCTTCCGAAGCATCGTCTGATGAGATCACTTACACTCCGACGACGCCTAGCAATGTATCCTCTGGAGCTACCTCGTCTCACGTGACTTTCACTGAGGCAACACCCTCTCAGGTTTCTTCTCCTGAGATTGTGACTTCAGAGCTCACACCCTTCCTGACTGAAGAATCCCCAGCTATTGATGCTTGGGATGATGAATTGGTCAACAAAGAAGAAAGGTTGCTGGATGCTGTTCAGGACTTGTTCCCGAAAAATGCTCCGTGCAACACAATCACTGAGGATGGCAACTCTGCTGCAGATACATCCTCAGCAAATGAAAAATGACAGCCTCTTGATCCTGAAGACAATCTTCCAAATGAAGACCATTCTCAAGAAGCTCTTGAAGTTGGTAGAGGCACCCGCTCTGTCCGTGACTACGACAAAAATCACAACCAATCTTCCTTTACATATGTAAATCCTTTGGGAAAAGATGTTGTAAGCGCCCCTAGTGGCAACAATGATGAACATGTAGGCCCTAAGGAGGCTTTCAAGTATGACTTGATTGAACACTTCAAGCACATACATGCACATCTGCACATCTTAGATTTATTGCGAATATCTCCGCGCACTCGTGATAATCTCATTTCAGAATTACAAAAGCTGAATGAGGATGTCGACAAACATGCCCTGCAAGTCCTCCAAATTGAAATGGACTACCGGGTCAAAACTCAGAAGCTTCCTCAAAGGGAGAAAAGAAGAAAACTGAGGGATTGATGGACCGCGCTCCTGCTCGGTTCCTACCGAGGGTCGGCGGAGTGGGAGTCCGTTTGGTTCCGACCCTTTCGTAACCAGGGGGGCAGGGGCGTGCATCAACATTTCTTTTTTTGTGTGGGTGTGCCAGATTTTCTATTTTACTCGGAATTGCAAGTGGTGATCCGGAGATCAACCTTCGCAAGTAAAAAGGAAATCAACTTCTTTCAAGTTTTCCATTGCACATATATTTAAGAAAAGAGACATTTTTCTTGGTTTGCCGTGAAAGGCGATTTTTTTTGGCATTTATAGCCGATTTTGGCGTTTATAGCCGATTTTTTGGCGTTTATAGCCGATTTTGGCGTTTATAGCCGATTTACAATCCTTATCAATAATGAAAGACAAGAGTTGTGATTTTTGTCTCTTTTGAAAAAATACAAACTACAATGAAAAGCAAGAAAAGGAGGATCTAACTTCTCAGGAGATTGTGGGGGACTCGTTTAGATTGACGGTCGCAAGCCATATGTGGGCTTTGCCATCATCCATGCAGATGAGAACAGAGGATGCTATTGATTCGCTTGGCTTGGCTATAACCTCAGGTTTTTAGAGGACAAAGACCAAAAGGAGGTCCTATGTCCAATAAAAAGCCGAGTAGACGGGCTAAAAAGCCACATCTAAGCCATTGGAGGCAGGAGGAGAAGGCAAGGACCTTGGGGGGGAGTACCCCCCAAGGGACTTTTGTCACCTTGTAGCGGTGACCGGTGTAGAACTTCCGCAGAGTTTTCTCTCTTTTCCTTCTCTGAATTTCTGTGCTTCTGTCCGTCTGTGTGTTTGTGCTTTTTTCTCTGATGATCCTTTCTTCTTGGAGAGCTCTCCTATTTATAGGCTTTTAGGTGGCCATTTTAGGAGGGTTTATGAGCTTTAATTGTCATAAAGCTACATAAAGGGAGGAGTTACAAGATTGAATTCTTTATTTTGTAACTCCTTTTTCTTGGCTTCTGATTGGCCGGAGGAGATTGAGGGCATTTAATCGCCTTTAATCGCCATGATGGGAGGAGTTTCATGGGTTAAATGCCATGAATCTCTTGACTTGTAACTCCCGGATGCTTGCTTCTGATTGGTCCGTCCAAAGAAATGGATTAATGACTGTAATAAAGCTAGTCAATTAATCACATTAAGTGGTCGCCGAGCAGCTGAAGAGTCGCGGGCCGTGCCGCGTCTTTTGGGATTCTTCTGGTGATGATCATCGATGGATCTTCATGTAGATCGACATCAGATGACCATGTAATTTCAGGTGTTTGTTGCCAACAGTGGGTCGGTGCCATCTGTCCTGTCGATTTCTCGATCGGTCGGGTAGAAAGCACACTTTTTTTGGTTGACCGGGTGGCGATCAATATTGTTTTCGATACTCTTGATGATTAACCCGTGTTTTGGATGGATGTCAGAGGATTTGGTGTCTCGAAAGCATGAATTTTGGAAAGTACCAGAGGCTGGACGCTTCGAACGGCGAAAAACGGCGAAAACCGGGATTTCCGGGGCCTTCCCGGCGACCCCGGGCTCCAAGGTCGCCGGCGACCCTGGGCCAGGGTCGCAGGGGCCTGCGACCGGGGGGGGGGGGGGGTTCTTCCCCTTTTTGTCCCGTTTTGTGTCCGTTTTTGCTGTTTTTCGATTCTTTTTTCTTCTGTATTTTTCCTTGACATTTTGACCATTTATTGGCCTGATTTCTTTGTAGGAAACCTGATGAGAATCCTTGCGTTTTATTTTGCAAAGTTTCCAATTTCCTGAGAAAGCCGAAGACTTTGTCGCGCAGAGCTGCCGATTTTCCGTCAGAAGCTGAAACTGGGTCAAATGATGTCGGAATGACCTGAAATTTGGTGTGAAGCCTCCTGAGCGATAAATAAGACGAACCATAGGCTTTTGTTTGAGTTTTGAAGCCGTTTGGGGTCCTATCACCAGTAGACTCGCTTTTGTCGCGATGAAGATGTCGCGGTTTGATGTGCGGTCAACCGATGTCCGATTGACTTGAAATTTGACAGGGAACCTATTGGAGTCATTTTAAGATGGTCCATAGGCTCTGTCTTGGAAATCATGGTCCCGGAGAGCTTTGCCGCCGAGAGGCCTGATTTGACTTCCGAGCGTCAAACTATGGTCAAATGTTGTGGAAATGACCTGAAATTTGACGTGTAGCCCTTTATAAGCATTTTGAAGCCGTCCATGTGCTCTATCTGATGAGTAATGGCCTCGGTGGTTCTCGCCTCCGAGAGGCTTGATTTAGCTATTCGAGGGTTGATGTAGGGTCAAACGTTGTCGGTTTGACTCGGAACCTGACGTGGAGCCTTTTGGAAGTATTTTGAGACCATCCATCGGCTCTGATCGAAGATTTGGTGTCTCCGATGCTTTTGCCGCCGAGAGCTCCTTTTCAGCTGTCGGAGAAGCGAAGTTAGGCCAAATGATTTTGAAATGGCCCGAAACTTCTTGTGTACTCCTCTTTTGGCTGTCTTGAAGGATCTTGCAGTTTTTGTTTGATTCTGACAAGATTTGATTTTTGGAAGCAGCATTGCCTATTTATGGCAGGTTGCGACTTCATGTAGCTCTTTGGATCTTGAAGAGGCAAAGTGACATTTTTGGTGTCAACAAATGCCCCCTCGAGGTACAGCGACGAGTTGCTTAACTTCTGTAGTCGATGTGCCTCGAAGAGATTTTTGAAGGAGAGCCTGTGACTTGACCAAGAGTCTTTGAGCAGTCTTTCTTTTTGGTATTTGTAGCCTTTTGAGCTTCCAGGGGAATTTTATGGTAGTGAAAGGGATCACGTACCATCTCGAGGCAAAGTTTTGAAGATGACATCAGGGATGTGGATTTGGGTTTTGACCTTGTGACCTAACAGGCTGTATGTGGCATGTTAGGGGGTCGGGTTTGGTTTTGATCGTGTGACCCAACAAGCTGTATGTGGAATGTTGGGGGATCAATTTTGGTTTTGATCTTGTGACCTAATAGGCTGTATGTGGCAAGTTAGGGGATCAGGTTTTGGTTTTTGGTTTTGGTCTTGTGACCTAACAGGCTGTATGTGGCAAGTTAGGGGACCAGGATTTGGTTTGATTTTTGTGGAATATCAATTTCAAGATTTTGGCTCAATTTGGTAGATGAGGCTGGATGGTTTGATTTTTGGAAGCTCATGGGCCTTGGAATTTTCTTTTGTATGGTCCCATCAACTCAAAAGAGGCATGGAACCATTTTTGTATGCTCTTGGTAAGAGGGATTTCTCTTTGACTAAAAGCCCAAATTTTTTTTTTCTTTTTTTTTCAAGTGCCTAGGTGGTCAAACCTGGCTCATATGGGCTAACCCATGGGACCTTAAGCTTTTGAAATGGCTTAGATCTCATATGGTGTCATTTTCGTAAAGAATATCCAAAAATATCTCATTTGGATAGAGAATATCTAAGAATATCTTTACTTGGAGAGAATCTCTCATATTCCCTTTATTTTGGGATAGGATATCTCAAGATATCTTTCTTTTGGGAAAGAATCCTTCATCGATCCTATCTATTGGGTCAAACCATTCGGTAAATCCCAAGAGAGCATTCAAATTCCCTTCATCATCTCCCTCAAACCTTCAAAGCCTTTGGTCATCACGACTAAAGTGAAGAAGGCAAAGCAAAAGTCTGGGGGCAAATTTGTTATCTCTTTCATGTCTATCATGCAAGACACGGATTCAGATTCAGAGCCAGAAGACGACACATCGTCAAGCCAAGTTGACACTTAACAAGTTCAGCCTGCTCTTACTCCAATGGAGACACCTTCTACGTCAGCTTCCTTCGTTGTTCCAGCAACTTCAGCAAAGGAAAAGCCGATTTTCTTCCATAGATTGGACGCTTCTTCATCAGACTCCATGCTTGAACCTTTCCAAAATGAAGGTATGCCTCAACTATCCTTATATAGTCCCGTGGCGCAAGCTATTATGAAAAAAATGGGCTATGACGCTCAAAACCCAGTCGGTCTGGGAGAAGGCCGCGGTATTCTCACGCCATTGGGGCCCGCCTTCACCAAAAGCCAGCTGGAAGATTGGAGACTCTATAGCCACGTAGAAAAGACTTCACATGGGCTAAGGTATGATCCCGACACTCCTCTGAGACAGTTGACACAAAGGCTAAAAAGTCGACTTACCAACCAAGCCTCAACATCTCGTATCCATGAAGATATCGATCTCCCTGGATATCTCTTCGATGAGTCACCTGACAAAGATCCAGGAAGCTCATCCGATTGATACGATTTCTCTGACAATGAAAAGGAATTGTCCGATGGCATAGACGTGTGGTCTTCTGACCCATAAGAACCCTTGTCTCCAAAAGTACCTTACTTCAACCTGGTTTCAACAGGTGATTGGGATCATCTCATAGCAAGCCTTGAGAAAATTGCCGATCAAGAAGACCCGTGGAAAAGAACAAAACCTTGGTCTGGAAATGCCCTTGAAACCCCAGAAGGTTTCGTAAAGATGGAAGCCTCCAAAAATATTATGGAGGAACCACCTTTGAACCTTCCAACAGAAGATCATGTTCAAAAGATAGACTTGGAAACACCAGATAACCCACGTCCTGTATTCATAATCAAGAATATAAACGATGATGAGTTACCCGAGTATATTGCCTTTCTTCGTGAGTTCGTTGATTGCTTTGCATGGTCTTATGCTGAAATGCCTAGTTTGAACCCCAAAATAACACTCCACAAACTCAATCTTCAAGAAGACATCAAGCCTGTCAAGCAGGGCCAAAGAAGATTTTGTCCAGATGTGATGGATAAAATTGAACAAGAAGTTCAAAAACTCAAAAGCGTTCGCTTCATCCATGAGGAACAACATCCTGAATGGTTGGCCAACATTGTCCCCATGACAAAGAAAAACGGGCAGATCAGGGTCTGTATTGACTATAGAGACCTGAATGACGCATGCCCTATAGATGAATTCCCGCTCCCCATACCAGAGGTAATGATTGACAATACCTGTGGATTCGAGCAAATGACATTCATGGATGGCTTCTCTGGCTACAATCAGATAAAGATGCATCCTGAAGATGAAAAACACACATCCTTTCGGACCCCATTGGCGTGTATTGCTACACTGTCATGCCATTTGGTCTGAAAAATGCTAGTGCTACATATCAGAGGGCTATGATGAGAATATTCCAAGATATGCAGCACAAGACGGTCGAATGTTACGTTGATGACCTCGTCGTCAAAAGCAAAAGAAAAGAAGATCATCTCGTAGACCTTCGAGAAGTCTTCCTCCGACTTCGCAAACACAAACTGCGAATGAATCCTCTGAAGTGCTTCTTCGGCGTCTCGTCGGGTAAGTTCCTCGGATTCTTAGTTCGGAAAGCTGGAATAGAGCTTGACCCCATCAAAGTCAAAGCTATTCTAGAAATGCCCTCTCCAAGAACCTTGAGAGAACTCAAAGGGCTTCAAGGGAGATTGGCTTACATCAGACGGTTCATCTCCAATCTTTCGGGGAAATGTCGTCCATTCTCTCGGTTGATGAAAAAAGGTGTAAACTTTGTCTCGGATGCTGACTGTGAAGCCGCATTCCAAGATATCAAGTCATACCTAACCAAACCTCCAGTTTAGCTGCTCCTACTACTGGAAAACCATTCATCTTGTACACAAGAGCCCTTGATCACTCTCTGGGTGCTCTACTTGCACAAGAAAATGATGAAAGAAAAGAAGCTGCTCTATACTACCTCATCCGCATGCTAGTAGGTGCAGAGCATCGCTACTCTCCAGTCGAAAAAGAATGCCTTGCAGTGATGTTCGCTGTACAAAAGCTATGTCACTACTTCCTTTCCAACATAGCCTACCTGATCTAGAGGATCAACCTCTTGAAGGTCCTTGTCACAAAAGCAGGTTCTCTCAATGCCCGACTGGCAAAATGGTCCATTTTTCTGTCGCAATTTGATATTAGGTATGTACCGCAAAAAGCAATCAAAGGCCAAGCTCTAGCGGACTTTCTCGCAGAGCATCCATTGCCTAAAGATTCTCCACTCAGAGATGATCTCCCAGACGAACCGGTCTACAATGTGGAGACTTTCTCACAAAGTGCCTCCTGGGACATGTACTTTGACGGTGCAACCTGGACAAATGAAAAAAGACAGCTGATCTCGGGAGTTGGCATCCTCTTTGTTAGCCCCGATAAATACATGATTCCACACGCTTTCTCGCTACTGGAACCATGCACAAACAATGCAGCTGAATATCAAGCTCTGATCCTAGGATTGGAACTCGCCATCAAATCTGGCATCACCATGCTAGAAGTCTTTGGAGACTCTCAACTGATCGTCAATCAGATGAATCATAAATTTGAGTCCAGGAAGCCTGATCTGTTGCCTTACTACAACAAGGCACAATCGCTTCTGCAAAAGTTTGGCATCTGTCACATCACCCACATTCGTAGAGGTGAAAACATACATGCGGATGCCCTGGCCGGACTTACCGCATCTATGGCAATCCAGGAAGGGAAAAACATGCAAATCACAGTGTGCGAGAGAAGAACCATTCCTCCTCTTAACACACTCCAAGCAGTTGCTGAATGCCACCGAGTAGTTGGAAGTCGGATCTCTATCCTTCAACCTTCAATCGACGACTGGAGGGATCCGTTCATTGATTACACTATGTTCAGAATCCTACCTGAAGATCCAAAAGAACGAGTAAGCATCCAAGGCGAACCCCAAGCTTTCATTTGGATATTCCTTCAAAAATCCTTTACAGGAAATCCTTCAATGGGATACTTCTACGCTGCATGTCACAACAAGAGGCTAAAGAAACACTCAAAGAAGTTCATGCTGGTCTTTGTGGAGCTCATCAGGCTGGTCCCAAGCTCTATGATCAGATAAAAAGGTTAGGTTATTACTGGCCTACCATGGTAGCTGACGCAATGCAATTTGCTAAGCGCTGCCCACAATGCCAAGTTCATGGAGATTACATTCACATGCCTCCAGAATGGCTACATCCTACAACGATTTCATGGCCTTTCAAAGCCTGGGGTATGGACATCGTAGGTCCTATTTCTCCCCCTTCAAGCAAAGGTCATCGCTTCATCTTCACCGCTACGGATTATTTCTCCAAGTGGTTAGAAGCATTTGCGCTTAACGAAATGAAGACTTCATCAGTCCTTCAGTTCCTGTGCACCAACATCATTTGTTGTTTCGGCATACCTAAAAGATTCGTCCATGATAACGAACCATAATTTTGGGATCATCAATTCTACAGGTTCTGCGACAAATACAAAATCCAAAGCTGTCCTTCGACTCCATACAATCCGGCAACAAACAGATTACTAGAAGCTTTCAACAAGATACTCTGCAAAATCCTCAAGAAAATGGTCTCTAGTCATAAAAGAGACTGGAGCAACAAACTGTCTGAAGCTTTGTGGGCCTATCGAACTACCGTTCGAGGACCAACCCATAGCACACCATTCTCCTTGGTCTATGGATGAGAAGCTGTCGTACCCTTGGAAGTACAAATTCCTTCTTTAAGGGTATCTTTGCAAAATGACATGACTCAAGAAAGCAATGTCAAATTGCGACTCCATGAGCTGGACAAACTCGATGAGAGACGACTAGAAGCTCAACAAAGCATTAAACTTTACCAAGCATGCATGGCAGGATCTTCCAACAAAAAGGTCAGGCAACGCATCTACAAAAAGGGTGACTTGGTTCTGGCAGTAAAAAGACCAATGGTCTTCGCTCACAAGTCCAAAGGCAAGTTTGAGCCAAAATGGGAGGGACCCTACATCATCGATAAGGTTTTCTCCAACGGCGCATACGCACTCCTAAACATGGAGGGTGACAGATGTATGCTGCCCATCAATGGCAAGTTCTTAAAGCGGTACTACCCTTGAAGACTTACCCAACTGGGTAAGCGCAATGTCTGTACGGCCAAAACCTTTTTCCAGGTACTCGCTCGTCAAACCCACTCTTTTTAGAATTTTCATATCAAATGTTGAAATTTCTAGAAATTCAAACAATGCTTACATTCACAGTTCCATTGTTCAAAACTTCCAAGTTTAGGAACCTTTCCCTAACTCGACCAAAATTTTCAACCCTGGAACCCAAAATTCATGGTTTGAAACAAAATCTAGATTCAAGGATTTCCACCCTAGTCCACCCTGCCTTTTACCGCCAAAATGATTTTAGGTCAAAACTTATGACCCTCGTGTTTTTAAACAAAAAAAATGGTTTTTCAAAAAACCATGGGGAAGCGACGCTTAGTCAATACTCGCACAAATCAGAAGAATGCGAACCATGTTCGACATGTCCAAAATCGCAGGGAAGCGACATTTCGTCGACACTTGCAAAATAAAAATAAAAAATATGGAGACACAACATTTCAGTTGATATCCACTATCCAAATTTCAAAGGCTAGAAAAAACCAAGAAATCATGGAGATGCAACATTTTAGTTGATATCCACAATCCAAAGGTTTGAGAAAACCGCAAATTTCAAAAATTATGGGGAAACGACATCAAGTCACTACCCGCAAAATCAAAATTTTTGAAAAGCAAGGATGTGACATTCCATCGATACTTGCACCCAAATCCGCGAGGATGCGACATTCCATCGATACTCACGAACGAATGAGCAAGGATGCGACATTCCATCGATACTTGCAAGACCATTTAGTAGGGAGGCGACTTTTAGTCGATACTTGCATTTTTGAAAACCAGAACAGGCTACACCAAACCGGCTATAGAAGCCAAAAACCGGCTATAAATGCCACCAAAACTGGCTATCAATGCCACAAAATAAAATCGGCTATCAATGCCACAAACTCCGCTATCAATGCCACAAAAAACTGGCTCTCATGCCAAAATCGGCTTCCATGATTCAAGGAGATTTTTGAATCTTCATTCTATGTTGTTTTCCCTTTTCAATACATGGATTTAATCTTGGTGTATTTGAGCAATGGTTTATGTTTATTAATCTCCAAGTTATTGTTTCCAACGATTTGATATTTATTTAGCAATATATCTCCTTGAATCAATTATATACATCTCAATGTTAGTGTCTTTGTTGGATAAAAATGTCATGTTCATATCAATCTTTGTTTTGAATAGAATGGAATGGATTGATGTATAAATGGTTGGATGGAGATATTTTGAGGCTAAGAAAGGTTGAAAATGTATGGAAAAGGAGTACAAATTGATAGAGGAAGAAGGAGGAAAAATGGACCCAACATCAGCCAGGAATAGTGTAGAACCCTGCATTGAATCGAGCCCAAACAGAAGCTGGGCTGCTCGAGCGAGCCCATGGTCCGCTCGAGCGAGCCCATGGTCCGCTCGAGCGGACCAGGCTCTGGAGCGGACCCACAACTGCTCGAGCGGACTGGGCCCAGTCCAAGTGCAATTTCTGCACCTGTTAAGGATCCTTTCAAGTCTAATTTCAATCACTTTTCCCTTCTTAATTGATGAATGTAAATCTCTTATGGGCCATGAATATTTATGATTGAAGAAATTAAAAGAAATTACCTTGAATGGTATAATTGATTGTGAAGAAACAAAAGTACTGCTTGATGTTAGTGTTACCCAGGGAATTGTTTCAAGTCTTAATACACACTTTAAACCCTTAAACTGTTGGAGATCTTTAGTGGCACCAAACTTCTATTTAAATTCAACATTGGGAAATTAAGTGTGTATCGAGACAACCCTTGGAAAGCCAATAAACCATTATACACTATTCTACTCCATTTCAAGTTAGAAAAATGTATAAGTATTCTTTGTAAATTGATTTGAAATGAATTGAGTGGTTTGCCACGATTGAAAATATCGATAAAACTACTTGTTTTGAATTAATTGATATGGGCCGTTTGTAAATCGTCCAAGTAGTTTCTTTTATTGATTTTTGGTAATGTATTGCGATGATTTAAAATGCATCGGTTCGACAAATGGATTTAAGTGGTTCTCCACATTCGGAATTACATCGATAAGGCTACTCATAAGATTTGTTCGGATTTGTCAATATACTCAGCATGTATTTGTTCAGGAGTAGTCCTTTCATCGATTTCAGAAATGAATTATTATGATTTGATTTGTATCGGTTTGGGTTTTGAAAAATAAAGGCACCACTAAGCTTAGGTCACCTTGTCGGGCTGATCACCCAGCTTGGGATCTTTAATTTGTCTGCCAGCTGCAGCTTGGATTCTGTCTGTACCGACCATGGCAACGGTTTTGTCCGGTCCCACGTGTAGTGGCTACGGTTCTGGTTGATAATGACTTTGTTCGTTCTGGTCCCACGAGTAGTGGCTACGGTTCTGTCTGCTTTTGTTACTTCAGTAATAGGAGAATATAACTATATGTGGTTTGCCAATGTTTTATCCGTTAGATATTTTGATTTATGATTCTTGTTTGTTCATGGTCATTATAGTCTTTGAATTTGTTAATGTTTAAGAAATCAATCTTTTATTGTATTGTCTCTATTATGCAGGATTTTAAACGTATTTCCAATTATTCGATGTTTTACATAGTCTGTTATGTTTTTAAGATATTTAGGTTTCAGATACTGTTCATTTATTTTCCTTGATATTTATGTTCAGTCTTCCAATCGTTTTATCATGATTTATTACTATTATTTTTTAGACTCTTTAATGGATTTACAATTATTTCATAATATTTTATAAATGCCCATTACCATATTATTTGAATTTTGCTTGCCAGACCGTCGTGTCTGACCCCCTTTGTTTGGTGCCAGGACTCTTTTTTTTCCCCTTTTTAGGTGTTTGATCGGAGGAGGCGGTTGAGCCGCCGGTCTGACGCGAGAGGCTACCTTTGATTTCATATAGATGTCAAGCTTGGCACCGGAGTTCGTAATATCATTTGGGGTAGCATTTTATTTATTTATTTATTTTCGTATGGCTTTGTTAGCCTTTTTCGTGGGATTTGTAATTAAGACACTTGTGTATTGTAACTTGAATATGTGGGAAATAAATAGTCCTGTTACTACCAGCTTAGTATTTTATGATTTATGATTTGTACCAGTCTGCTTATTTGATAGCTTTATGATATTGGTTGAGTGCGACACAGGATCCGATGGCCACGGACTTCGGGTCGCAACGCCATGATTAGCTTCCGCGAAAATATATTCTGATCGTGATGGAATTTTGTTATCCCCACACATGCAGATCTTGGGAAATACAACAAAAGTCCTAATTAATCCCAAAATTTCGCATCCCGAGGTCGGATCACTGCAGGGCCCGGTTTCGGGGTGTGACAGTACAAAAAAAAGAATGATAGTTTCTGCTACAAAAAATCAGGAGCTCAACCAAAAATGGTCTCCAGCCAAAATTCGAGCTCCTCAAGCAAACTCTTGGCCTCAGCCGTCATACTTTCCAAGGCAAGCTTCTTCAGGAACTTGCCATGAGATGCTGGAGAAGGCTGTAACCCTTCTTTTATACCGGGAAGCTTATCCCGAGCAGTTTGTCACTGTTTGTCTTCTTGAAACTTTCTTTCGAGAACTTGATCGGCATCTGCGACCTGGCGAATCAGAGCGCTCTCCTTGTCGCGAGCCTCTATTATAGCAGCCCACTTGGCAGCGACTTGTGCGTTTAAATGCTCAAGATGTTTCCTGGCCTCATTGACCTCCCTATCAAGGATGTTAAGGTCGTGCCTCAGCCCGATGATGGTTAGCTCTTCTAAGTTCTTCTCCCGAACTACCTACTTCCTGATCTGTGTAGCCTTATCCAGGTCAAACTTTGCCTTGTTAGCAGGATCCAAAAACATCTCCTTGAAGAACTGGTCATCAGAGAAGCTCATTGTCTCAAACCACCTATCACCTAATGCAATGATCCTATCAACGATCGCCCTGGCACCTGTGACATCTAGACCGACTTCTTCAGCATCAGTGAGAATCTCCTGCACATGCGGGATCATGCTAAATCTAGCATCCAAGTATCCAGCAAGGAGAGTCTTAATCCAAGAGCTCAGAACCCGCACCACAACCTTCTTTGCAAATAAAAGAGATGGCCCAATCGAAGACTCACCCTTCTCCGTTGGTCGGCTGCTCATGTCATGTCCCGTTGGAAGAGTAACAAAAGAACTCTTTCCACTTGGAGCCGCTGGGGAAGGAATCTCAGCACGAGGTATCTCCTCAACAGTGTCAGAACTGGTGCTAGGAGTCTCTACCTCTGGATCAACCTCTGGCATCCCTTGTTCTGGTTCTGAAGGAAGCAATGGACTCTCTTCTGTCACTTCAAAACCTGCTAAAGAAACATAAAAAGGTATGAATATGATCCTATTTGAAAATCATTATCAGGGTTATTACTACAAAATACCTTCTTTGATGACTGGTGGAACACTCTCTTCCTCCATGAACTCATCAGAAGCATTGTCAACATTTGCATCCATTGATGGTTCAAAGTCATCGGAATCTGGTGGCAAATCAGCTGACACAAAAAAAATGTTAGCAAATCAAACCGCAGGCCAAAAAAAAAAAGAGAAAAAGAAGTCATACCAGTCGAAGATTCTAGATTCATTCCAGAGTCCCTTGGTCCTTCTTCAGGTGCCTCCACAGGATCTGTCACCGCCTCATCGGTCGGAACTTAGGCATCGCCAAGTCTTCCTCTGCTAAAAGAAAACGAGAAAAGCAGAAATAGAAAGCAAATCAGAACATGGAAAAATCCCATGAAAAGAAATGGAAAGAGAAAAAGGAAGAATCATACCTTCACCGACGATCTCTTTTTCTCGGCTTCTCTTTTCTGGAGGCTCGTCAGCATTCTCTGGCACCTCCTCATTGATAGTGAGAGGGACTTCTATATCAGGAGAGTCTTCGTGTTGTTCCTTGCTGCGATGCTGACTCCTCTTCCTCTTACTTCTGTGGGCTCGCTTTCTAGAAGAACCTGCTCCACTGTCAGAGTCAGGTTTCCTACTTGATTCCTCACTGGATGGTTTACCCTTGTCAATAGACTCCATGGAAGCTCTCCTCTGTGCCGCTTGCATCCAAGCATCAAGCTCAGCTTCCTCTTATTATAGCTGCTCTAAAGCCTCATCAGGTATTTCTCGAACAGCTTCAGAAACAATGACGCCCTGGTCACTGAGAAAGCCTATCTTGTGTTTCTCTACAGAAAAGAAGGCCCAAACTTCCTCTCGCCAGATGCCATCCGACTTTCCAAGGCCTTTTTCAGACGATAGCTTCACCTCAAGCTCCTTCGTGGAGAGCCCCTGATATGCCGAAAAGCTCTCTGCGAACCACTTCGTGAAACCGGCAGTCCGGGAAGTCAATAACACAGGATAGGAAATCATGGCTGTAGTGTCTTCAGCACTATAGAAAGCCCATGCGTTTCTCCCGTCCTGTAAACCTCTAAAGTGCTTCATAATGCTTGAAGGCGCTCTAACAACGCCTTGAGAAAAGCCCAATTGCAGAGCAAAGCGAGAAGGTACATATGGCTTAATGTCGATGAAAAGATGTTTGCGGTACACCATCGTGCCGACACGTATGCTGAAAAGCCACTCCCTCTCTGCATTTGTCAAGGAGTAATGCCTTCCTGACCCTGCCGTGGTAGAATCTCGGGAGGCACCAAAGTCAAAAGCCTTATTCCGTAACTCCGGAGAAAGCTTCACTGAAGACTGTCCCATCTCGACGTCCCTGAACCGTCGGATCCTCATGCGGGCAAACAAAAGTGATTCGGATATGGCTTTCCCTTTAGCCAGTCGAATCATTAGAGGATCATCATCCTGTATAGCACCCAGCCGGTGGAGCCAGGAAAATGGTATACAAACCACGAATAGAAGATATGGGCTGAAAATACCCTATTCATGGGAAGCCCAAGACGAACCAAGAAAGCAGCAGCCTGTAGTTCGGTGCACAAGTAGGAGTAAAGAGCCGGCACCAAACTAAGCCGGTCTCCAAACGCCATCTGACAAGCCGGAAAGATACAATGCGGCTTGATGTACATTCCATCTCCTCCAGCAAAAACAGCCTCACCTAGCCAATGAGTGAGGTAAACAATAAGATCCCTCCGCAGTGCAATGTTAGAATAAATGGCATCTGTACTCGTGAAGAAAACCTTCAACTCTTCTTGCATGGCCGAAGTCTTCTTTGAACCAGGATCCTGAGCCCTAGCTTCCTAGGTCGTGCTATCAGAAGACTCCCTACTGTCAAAAAAGTTGGGGATCGAAGAGCCAGAACTCTTCCAACTACTGGATCTAGCTTTCGAGCCCTTTTTCTCCTTCAAGAAATCATAAAAGGCGATAAACTAAAAGTACAGAAGCCTGAACTCCTCCGACTGCTCCTTAAGGACGCTGTCGATCGGCATGAACTCTTCATAAAGTTTGCTAAGGATAGGCAATCCAGTAATGGCGCTCAGCTCCTTTAAAGAAAAACCAATCTCACCATTCGTGACAACGAAGGTATTGGTTTGTGGAAGGAATGACTCCAACATAGCCATGAAGGCCTCGTCGGAAAAGATCACGGTCTCCCTAAAGGCGCGGACCGCATCAAAAGTCCCGGCTTCCTTCAAAACGGCGCCACCAATCAGCAGGACGCGATCAGTCCACGACTTCCACTCGGAGTCAGCACTGAAACAACCACGAAGTAGAAAAGGCTTCACCCAATTGCTGCCGTCACCGTTGAAAATGCCAAGGCCCACCGATCCCAAATCGACCGACGGATAATCAGAGACCTGGTAGCGGCTGGCCGGCATCAAAATGTCCATGTCAGCAGGCGATTTCTCCGCATATCCATGAGAACTGCCAATAAAAACCCTGGTCTTGACTACATTTATCCTCTTCACCCAGCTTGCAGGATCTTCCCTCTTAGAGCATGTGGGAGAAAGGCTCATAATCGAGATGGTGCGATCAAACGTCGACCGGGTAACAACGGCTCTCTTCTCACCATCAGCTCTGTAAGAGAATTGAAAATATCTCCTCTGGTATGTCACGTCGTCAGGGACTGCATCACCAAAGAAGAAGGTAAGCTTGGGCAAAACCCTCTGATCGTCTATCACCCAAGGACAGTTGCTTACCATGATCTTATAAAACTCCTTACTCTTGAAAGCGATCAGTCGCTGCCTCATCTCATCTCTGTTGAGGGAGTCACACTCTTCCAGGTTTCTCTCAACATACTGGACCCTTTCCCAGCCCTGCTGAACGGCCGAATTAGAAGATCTAGCAGATCTCAACATACTGGACTCTTTACCCTTGTTCGTTCTGGAGGAACCACCTGCAAAGGTTGGAAAAGAAAAAGATCAATCATCAAAATGACAGGGTTTCGCTAAAAGAAAATCTGGCAAAATTTTGACATGATTCCGGGGCAATTCCGAAGAAAAAGGAAATATCCTGAAAGAAATAGAAAGCTTGAAGATGGGATCAACATTGTTGCGAGCTCTGAAACTCCAAACTTTCGAAACCTCAAAGTCTCCGCAAAATCAGGAAGGGCCCAACATCGCTGCGAGCACCAAATTCCCAAATTTGCAAAAACTCTTAGGTATGCTATCACATCATGCTACCAATTCAATTTACAAAAAAAATACATGCATGAACATCTTGGTTTGCCAAAAAAATGCATTATCATGATGAGCAAAAAAAAAAAAAGAAAAAAAAGAAAAAAGAAACTTTCTCAAAAAAAAGAGGAGAAAGAAAAGAACAAAAAAAAAGAGGAAAAAGAAAACTTTCTCAAAAAAAGGGAGAGAGAAAAAAAAAGAAAGATCAGAAAAAAAAAGGAAACAGAAAATGGGACTGGCCCACAGGCCACGTGGCCGTATGGTCCAAAAAAAAATAACAAAAAAAAACGTTCGAAAAAAAAAGAAAAATAAAAATTAAAACAGTTGTAAAAAAAAGAGAAAAAAACACGTGGAAAGAAAAAAAAAGAAAAGAAAAGGAAAGAATGAAAAAAAAAACAAAAACTTTCTTTTTTTACCATCCTACTTTCTACAATTGAGTTTTCTTTAGAAAGAGAACTTACTTGAAGCCATTGATGGTGAAGAAGAAGAAAAGCTTGAAGATCCTTGAAGAAGAAAAAGTCTTGGTCTTGGAGTACTCTTGAGATTGTAGCAAAAGAAAGCAATAAGAGCAAGAGATCCAACCTCCTCCTTGCTTTTATAGAAGAGAGCAAACCAAAGAAGGAAACAAGAAAGAGGTAAGTGTTACTAATTAGTAACCTTACCAAAAAGAAAGAAATTAGAAAGATTCTTTCCCAAAAGAAAGATATCTTGAGGGATTCTCTCCTAAAGAAAGATATCTTGAGATATTCTCTCCCAAAATAAAGGAAACATGAGAGATTCTCTCCAAATAAAGATATTCTTAGATATTCTCTATCCAAAGGAGATATTTTTAGATATTCTTTATAAAAATGACACCATATGAGATCTAAGCCATTTCAAAAGCTTAAGGTCCCATGGGTTAGCCCATATGAGCCAGTTTAAACCACCTAGGCACTAATAAATTATTTTTTTAGGCTTTTAGTCAAATAGAAATCCCTCTTACTAAGAGCATACAAAAATGGTTCGATGCCTCTTTTGAGTTGATTGGACCATACAAAAAAGAATTCCAAGCCCATGAGCTTCCAAAAATCAAACCATCCAGCCTCATATACCAAATTGAGCCAAAATCTTGAAATTGAAATTCCACAAAAATCCAAACCAAATCTTGGTCCCCTAACTTGCCACATACAACTTGTTAGGTCACAAGACCAAAATAAAAAACCAAAACCTGATCCCCTAACTTGCCACATATAGCCTGTTAGGTCACAAGATCAAAACCAAAATCGACCCCCCAACATTCCACATACAGCTTATTGGGTCACACCGTCAAAACCAAACCCGACCCCCTAACCTGCCACATACAGCTTGTTAGGTCACAAGGTCAAAAACAAAAACCCA
Source organism: Litsea cubeba (assembly GCA_012931725.1). Classification (NCBI taxonomy): domain Eukaryota; kingdom Viridiplantae; phylum Streptophyta; class Magnoliopsida; order Laurales; family Lauraceae; genus Litsea; species Litsea cubeba. The sequence goes on from CM022944.1 coordinate 65,583,439, forward strand.
AACCCACATCCCTGATGTCATCTTCAAAACATTGTCTCGAGATGGTATGTGATCCCTTTCACTACCATAAAGTTCCCCTGGAAGCTCAAAAGGCCACTCTACCAAAAGAAAGACTGCTCAAAGACTCTTGGTCAAGTCATAAGCTCTCCTTCAAAAATCTCTTCAAGGCACATCGACCACAACAGTTACGCGCTGTACCTCGAGGGGGCATTTGTTGACACAAAAAAATATGTCACTTTGCTTCTCCAAACTCAAGAAAGCCTACATGAAGCTACAACCTGCTATAAATAGGCAATGCTACTTCCAAAAATTAAATCTTGTCAGAATCAAACAAAAACTACAAGATCCTTCAAGACAGTCAAAAGAGGAGTACACAAGAAGTTTCGGGCCTATTTCAAAATCATTTGGCCTAACTTCGCTTCTCCGATAGCTGAACAGGAGCTCTCGGTGGCGACAGTATTAAAGACACCAAATCTTCGATCAGAGCCTATGGATGGTCTCAAAATACGTCCAAAAGGCTCCACGTCAAGTTCCAAGTCAAACCGACAACGTTTGACCCTACATCAACCCTCGAACAGCTAAATCAAGCCTCTCGGCAGCGAGAACCATTGAGGCCATCACTCATCAAAAAGAGCACATGGATGGCTTCAAGATGCTTACAAAGGGCTACACATCGAATTTCAGGTCATTTCGACAACATTTGACCATACTTTGACTCTCGGAAGCCAAATCAGGCCTCTTAGGCGGTGAAGCTCCTTGGGACCATGGTTTCCAAGATAGAGCCTATCGATCATCTTAAAATGACTCCAATAGGTTCCCTGTCAAATTTCAGGTCAATCGGACATCGATTGACCACACATCAAGCCGCGACATCTTCCTCGCGATAAAATCAAGTCTACTAGCGATAGGGCCCATATGGCTTCAAAACTCAAAGAAAAGCCTATAGTTGGTCTTATTTATTGCTCAGGAGGCTTCACCTCAAATTTTAGGTCATTCCGACATCGTTTGTCCCAGTTTCGGCTTCTGACGGAAAATCGACAGCTCTGCGCGACAAAGACTTCGACTTTCCCGGAAAATTAGAAACTTTGGACTTCAAAATGTAAGGATTCTCATCAAGTGTTCTACAGGGAAATCAGGCCAACAAATGTGCAAAAATTTCAGGAAAGATACACAACAAAAAAGAATGGAAAAAGACCTCAAAACGGCCGCAAAACGGGGCAAAAGGGGAAAATTCCCCCCAGGGTCGCAGACCCCCGCGACCCTGGCCTAGGGTCGCAGTCGGCGGGGACCCTGTGTATGGTCACCGGCGACCCTGTGCATGGTCACCGGTGACCATGGAACCCCAGGGTCACCGGGTTTGCCTCGGAAGGCCAGTTTTCCGTCGTCTTTTCCCGATTCGAAGCTTCCAACTCCGTGGATTTTCCAAAATTCATACTTTTGAGGCACCAAATCCTTTGACATCTGTCAAAATCACGGGTCAATCGACAAGAGTATCAAAATCAACATTGATCGCCAACCGGTCAACAAAAAAAGTGCGCTTTCTACCCGACCGATCGAGAAATCGACAGGACAGATGGCACCGACCCGCTGTTGGCAACCAATACCTGTAGTTCATGGTCATCCGATGTCGATCTACATAAAGATCCATCGATGATCATCGCCAGAAGAATCCCAAAAGATATGGCACGGCCCGCGACTCTTCAACTGCTCGGCGACCACTTAATGCGATTAATTGATTGGCTTTATTGCAGTCATTAATTCATTTCTTTGGATGTCAAATCAGAAGCAAGCATCCAGGAGTTACAAGTCAATTGATTCATGGCATTTAACACATGAAACTCCTCTCATCATGGCGATTAAAGGCGATTAAATGCCCTCAAACTCCACCGGCCAATCAGAAGCCAAGGAAAATGAGTTACAAAATAAAGGAATTAAACCCTGTAACTCCTCCCATTATGCGGCTTACTGACAATAAAAGTCCATAAACCCTCCTAAATGGCTACCAAGAGCCTATAAATAGGAGAGCATTCCAAAGAATTCCATATCGAAAAAAAAAAGAACTTCCACGAACAAAGATCCCAGATCAGAAAAAAGTACAAAAATCCAGAGAAAGAAATAGAGAAAACTCTATGAAGTTCCGCACCGGCCACCAGTACAAGGTGACAAAAGTCCCTTGGGGGGTACCCCCCCAAGGTCCTTGCCTTCTCCTTCTACCTCCAATGGCTTAGACATGGGTTTTCAGCCCGTCTACTTAGCTTTTTTTATTGGACAGCCCAATCAGAAGCAAGCATCCAGGAGTTACAAGTCAATTGATTCATGGCATTTAACCCATGAAACTCCTCCCATCATGGTGATTAAAGGCAACTAAATGCCCTCAATCTCCACCGGCCAATCAGAAGCCAAGAAAAAGGAGTTACGAAATAAATGAGTTAAACCTTATAACTACTCCCTTAATGTGGCTTAAATGTGATTAAAGCCCATAAACCCTCCTAAATGGCTACCAAGAGCCTCTAAATAGGAGATCTTTCCAAGAAGAAAAAAGAATTGGAAATCCAGAAGAATACAGATAGAAAATCTGAGAGAAAGAAAAATAGAAAAAACTCTGAGAAAGTTCTGCACCGACCACCACCGCTACAAGGTGACAAAAGTCCCTTGGTGGGTTGCCCCCTAAGGTTCTTGCCTTCTCCTTCTGCCTCCAATAGCTTAGACGTGGCTTTTCAACCCGTCTACTTAGCTTTTTATTGGACATAGGACATCCTCTTGGTCTTTGTCCTCTAAAAATCTGAGACCAAGCCAAGCGAATCAAGAGCATCCTCTATTCTCATCTGCATGGATGATGGCGAAGCCCACATATGGCTTGCAACCGTCAATCTGAACAATTCCCCCACAATCTCCTGAGAAGTTAGATCCTCCTTTTCTTGCTTTTCATTGTAGTTTGTATTTTTTTAAAAGAGACAAAAATCACTACTCTTGTCTTTCATTATTGATAAGAATTCTAAATCGGCTATAACGCAAAAAATCGGCTATAAATGCCAAAATCGGCTATAAACGCCAAAAAATCGGCTATGAATGCTAAAAAAATCGCCTTTCACGGCAAACCAAGAAAATGTCTATTTTTTTAAATATATGTGCAATGGAAAACTTGAAAGAAGTTGATTTCCTTTTTACTTGCGAAGGTCGATCTCCGGATCACCACTTGCAATTCCAAGTAAAATAGAAAATCTGGCACACCCACACAAAAAATGTTGATACCCGCTCTTCTGCCCTTTGGGCACGAAAGGGTCGTACCCCACGGACTCCCACGTCCACCGACCTCGGTAGCACCCGAGCAGATAAGCGCGGTCCATCAAGACCAACCTATTTTTTTAGTCATATCTAATTGCTGGTCATGTTACATTTGCATTTTATTTCTACATAATCACATCTCATAAAATGCAATGTTTCTTTGTGATCATTTGATTTTGTCTCCATGAACTTTCTTAGTTATATCTTTCGTTTTCAAAATCTTTTGATTGCAATATCCTCATATAGATTTGCATTTTGTTCTCATATGGTTATATCACTTGTAGTGCATTTCTATTGATGATCAATTGATTGTGATTACAAAAGCTTTCATAGCTAGATTTTTCATGATCAATTGATATTGGAAAATCATTTGTTTGGATATCATAGTTAGATTATTTTGAAAAACAAATGATTTTTGTTTTCCTTGAACTTACAAGTTATATCTTTTGGTATGGAAAATATGTAATCAATTTGTATGAGCACTTGTATTTATATTTCCTTGATTACAAATTGAGATGTAATATTAGTTCACTTCATGGTTTTCAAAATCACTTGATCATAATTTTATAAATGATTCATTGTTAGATTTTGAATGTTGGAGTGAATTAAAGATCTTTGGAAAATGTTCTACGGTTTACTAGTAATATTTTTAGAAGCGTTTTCCTTGAGTTTATTTCCATGTGCTTATAATTATATCATTTAGAAGGAAATACATGTTACAAGCAATTTGCATGTTTGCTCAACAAAGTTATATTCTTTCAAATGCAAGTTGATTTTATTGTTTTGTCTTACATTGTATGATTGGGTACGGTGTCATTGATTTGCATGGTGTACCTTACTTTGTATATCTTTTCATTAATGCAAATTGATGATTGTTTATGTTCTTTATAGTAAAATTTGAGCTTCTTAGTACATATGTGACTTTGTGTGCTAAACTCATTTGGTATGATCCTCATATCCATTTTCAATCTCATTGTAAGCACAGTACATTTGCTAGAGTGGAGACTTTACATGAGAGATTGATGAATTTTTTAGATGAGTTGGAATTAAACCATTGTGCTTCATAGGTATACCCTTATATGAGATCCATTTTCATCTATTTGCGATCCATGATATCATTCTAACTTTATACCTTCTTGTGCATGCATAGTTATATTCTTTATTGATGATATGGTATGAGTTAGATCATGAGTGTTGATTGATCCTCTCTATACAAATGTCAATTAGTTCAATGTATGGTTGTGCTCTTAAGTTATACTTGTAGATACCATACTAGAACTCTTAAATATATCCTTTATGCTTTCTTGTCATTTTTTTTCTGGATGGTTATGATGTTAATTCAAGTGTGTTTTCTTAACTGATGTCATCTTTATACATGTTTCAACTTCATAGTAGTGTTCTTGATCATATGAACCTCTTTGAAATCCATTCCTTATATTCATAGTTATATCTACTTTTGATGGATCTTATAGATGTTGAATTCATATGATTTGACACTTTGAAAATTGCATGCATCTCCTAGCTATATCCTTTTATGCAATTTATCATGTTCATCATTATGCTCATTAATTATATTTTTAAAGTGATGAATATCCATTTATGATGCTTGATGGAATTTTGTGTTTGTCGCATCCTTGCTCTTAATCATGTTTCATATTCAATTGGTTTCAATTAGTATAATTTTTTATTGATGTTATATCCAATTGATGTCATATCTTGAGAATGTGATAGACCGGTACATTGGATTGAACTTAATAGTAATATATTTTTTGTTCCATGTCATATTCCATTAGCATCATAAGTTTCATGTTTGCCACCTCTCTTGCTCACATAGGTAAATCTCATGACCACTATGTTTATGTGTTTGTAATCTTGGTTGGTTAATGGTTGAGGTAGGCTTCATGTTTTGAACTTCATTTCACTCATCTTGTACATGATAGTCATATTTTATGATTGGATTAAATGATTTCAAAATTTACATAGCATATGATTTTCATAGTTATATTGATTGATGCTATGTTTAGTGAACCTCATAACATCATAAATAGCTCTAATTTGGATTAATCCTAGTAGTTATATTCTTTTTAACTCCATTTTAGAGTGATTGAATTAATAGTCTTATCCTTGAATCTCAATTGGTATTATTTATTCCAATTGGTATCCACGATCGCTTTTCTCTATGACCTTGCTCTTTATTTTGGTAATTTGATCATATTAAGCTCCATAGTCAAAAGTATCTAATCCTTCTCTTGAAGTTAACCCTCAATTGGTTAAACCATCTTCTCATTGCACCAAATAGTTATATCTTTGTCAAAAGGTTGACAAAAGGAGAGAATGGATTGAGGGGGAGTGTAAACCTTCATAGGAAGTATTAGCCTTGATCATATTCACCCTTGTATTGGCTCTTTACCCTTAAAGACTGCTACCCATACATGATACCCTATTATGTATTTCATTTTTGAATTATGTTGTCAATAGGTTCTACTAAAAGGTATTTTCCTTATTTCATGTGTGTAGGTACCTTTGCAATTTAATGTCAAAGGGGGAAAGAATGTACAAGTTGCCTAAGGGGAGATATTGTATGATCTTCTACAAGGAGAGAGAACCCATATCTTGCCAAAGGGAGAGAGAGTGCATGGTCAAAGAGGGAGAGTTGAAAGAAGACTAAGCTTGGGAGTTAAAGAAGATGCTTGTCCAAAGAGAGAAAGATGAAAAGAAAGCTTGAAGAATGATCAAGCATCAAGCATCAAGAAGTTTGAAGAAAAAGAACTAGAGCCCAAGCTAAGTGAAGAAAGCATCCAAGAGATTTCAAGACTTGTCCAGCATAGGGGGAGCTGAAGACTGAGTGTGTAAATTCAATAATGAGTGAGTTGCCATCAAATTGCAAAGGGGGAGATTGTTAGGGATTTTGTATATTGCAATTTGATGGATGCATTTTGATTATCATCATCATTTGAATTTTCACATGAGCTTTGATTTAGAAAAACTCGAAATCTATATTTACACACGCATTGATTTAAGTCTTTTAAATTTCATGTTTCATGCATGTTTTGATTTTAAACATTGGATGCATTGATTTTGAAAAGAAGTTGTAAAGAATCAAGCAAGCCTATGGATTTAAAGTTTCAAATCATTTTAGGCTTTTTATGTTTTACGTTTTTAAACATCTTAGTTTGATTTAAAATCATGATTCCATGCTTGATTTAATGGCCTAAAAAATCTCCAAAGAAATTCTTTTTAAAATATGGAAAAATTGGGATTTTTGTCCTTGGACCCGGTTGACCCAGAGTGTGGTTGGTCGACCGAGCCCGTGGACTCGGTCGACCTACCACACTGTCGGTCAACCGAGATAAGAGCAGTTGAGATTTTGTTAAACGGTCAGATTTATGACCGTTGAAGGGTAGGTCGACCTAGCCCTGTATTGGGTCGACTGAGGACTAGCCGTTGGGCATTTTTTTGGTATAAATACAAGCTCATTCCTTAGCCAAATTTGAGGAACCAAGAGGCCCTCCTTGAGATGTTTTAAGGCCAAACAAAGGGAAACGAGCTAAGGAATGCTAAGGGTCATTTGGAAAGCTAAAGCTTGGATTAATGAAGTTAAATAATCTAAGTAATCTTGCCTATCCTAATCATATGTTTTCATGCTTTGTTTAAATTATTTGTAAATCTTTTCTAGCATGTTAAACTATGATTTGTTGTGTCCTTAACAAGTATATGTTTTGAATTGATTTAGTTGTTTTGGATGCATCACCTTAATTCAAACCAAGTAGTACTCAAATTGGTATATCTAAGTAAATCATGTTTTGAAAACATCTTTGAAACATTTAATATGTAACATGATTCCTATACTTGGTTGAATATTTGGTTGTTGTTTTTCATCATAAGAAAATCACTTTCAAATCTATCTTATGTTTTGGATTCAACAACTTTATAAATCACATGTATTTGGTTTTAAAGTCTTACAACTTGCTTAGCATTGATTGGTATATCATTTTCAAGTTGATTTTTAATTACATGTGATTTGACTCTTAATTTCAATCAAATATATTTTTGTGCTTTACACTTTCAAAATGCTTTTAGCATACATATGTTGAGCTACATTGTTATTTTGATTGAAATCCTTAAGCATCACATGTTTTATTCTTAGAATTTCACAACTTGTTTAGAATACATAGGTATATCTTTTACAAGTTATTTTTAACATGTGATTAGCTTTCTTTCCTCAATCATAAATGTTTTTATGAGCTAAAACTTTCAAAAGCCTTTGGCATACATTTATGAGCTTTTATTCTCAAATTGATTGAGGATATCATACATACATATTATGCATTCATCTTTGCATTCATATTTTGTGTGTGTGAATTAGTTTTTCACTTTCATATCCACTTAATTAAGAGGCATTGTATTGAGCTAAAATGTATCTCCATCAAGTGTATTTTAGACACTACTTAGAGAGAGAACCAACCCTTCAGTTGTATAGGTTATTGCTTAGCCTAAAAAGCATAGTGTAAAGGTTATTGCTTAGCCTTGAAAAGCATAATGTAAAGGTTATTGCTTAGCCTATTGAAAAGCATACATAGTGGAAATCCGGTCGGGTGTAGGAACACAAGCCGGTAGTGGATGTAGGCATTGAGGCCGAACCACTATAGCTCTTTGTATTATGGTGTGTGCTTTGTGATGATTCTTTTTATTAGCTTCCGCACTTTAGTTCTATATCATCACTTGTGACTAATTATTTTAACGAAGTTAAAATTGGTCACTAACTAGTAGCTCACCCTATTCACCCCCCCTCTAGGGTAAGGATCCCAGACTTTCACAAAGAACTAATCCGATGTAGAGAATCAGATCGGACTCTCTGCAAAGCCGATCATGGAATTGATGGTGTTGGCAGCAGAGTGAGAGAGGGAGAGGTGAGACGACGGAAATGGGCACAGTGGAGAGAGGAGGAGGGGAGACGGTTTTCCTTCTCTGGGTGGGCATGATGCAGAGGAAATGTGAAATTTTGGCGGGCACGCCTTGGAGAGAGAGACGAGAGTCGCAACGAGAGGAGATGACAATAGTTGAGAGAGAGATGAGAGAGGGAGCATTGCGGCAAGAGAGATGACGACCGTGGGAGAGACGAGAGAGGGAGAGTTGCAGTGATGACATTAAGTTTAGAATTTGTGAAAGGGGGAAATGTGAAAAAAAGGAGCAGGAGCGGGCCACGAAATTCTCATCTTAGGCCACACGTGCAGATCGCATGATCCAGCTGAGGGCTCCCCTAAGCTCTATATGTATATGTATGTGTATATATATATGTATATGTGTGTAACAATCTTGAATATATGAATATATTTTAAATAAGGTAAAACATTATGAGAAATGAAGTTTGGTCTAGTGGTAAGGAAAACCTCTAGTTACTCCCCCACCCAAGTTCAAATCCTAAGTCTTGCACATTTAAAAATTTTATAATTGAGGGGCGGGGTGGGGCGGGGTACCCGCGGGGCAATCGGGGTATGGCGGGGCGGGGAACGGAGCATATCAATTACCCCGAAGGGCGAGGCGGGTTCGGGGTGGGGTAAAAGAGGGGCGGGTCGGGGGCGGGGAACCCTGATTCCGTACCCGATTTGCCCCGTTGCCATCCCTATGTGTGCTCTATTAGTAGGAGTCTGGATGCTCTGAGGCTTTTACCCTTTAAAAATCCAGAGTAAATAGGAGTACAACTCCACGGTGGGCTCACGTATTAAAATCTAAACCGTTTAAAATAAACACCAAATGAGGGCATTCTTAAATTTTGCATAAGTGGAAATTTCTTTATTATTTGGATTGAGAGTTTGATGAAAAAGTGATAAAATATATGCATAACATTGTGTTAATCACTTTTTTTTATAAAATGGTCAATACAAAATATTTCAATTGATGTGCAGTTTGAGGATGCCCCATATGCGGGCATAAAGTATATTTTACATTTAGGATTTTAACAGGTGGGCCTATGATGAGAGCCTAAAATATACATTTAAGGCCCCTCAATGATGACTTTGTTACACCTTGTAATGGTAGTATTGGTCCATACTTATGTTATTTTATTGTTTGCAAGTATTTTAGGTGAAGAACCAGAATATGGAGCAAAATTGAGCAAAATGAATACAACACAAGATGACCCGAGGCTACTACCTCCAAGTGTCCAGACACCAGCCTAGAAAATCACCATGGAGCCACTGCCTCCGGGCATCCGGACGCCAGCCCTAGAAATCACCACGGAGTCACTGCCCCACTAGACGTCCGAACGCCCGACCTTGGTGAAGTTTCTGCCTTTTTACGTTTTGAAGGGATTTTCTAGCCAAAAGTCTATATAAAGCAAGCCTAAACTCGTTTTTAAAATAACTCACATCTTGGGAGGAGTTCTGGAGGCTAGTTTGGGAGCTTTGGAAGAGCGCTAATGGGGATTTCGTCATAAATTCTTCATCAACTTCTCACCATGCATAACTAAATCTCTTTCTTTGGGTTGCGATGAAGCCCTGGTCTTGTATTTTGGTGATATATAGGTTCTAGGGTTTTACTTTAAATGCTATTTAGTTATATGACATGATGTTATTCATTGATTGGATTTTATTGATGCAATTTCTCTTTCTTTGGTATTTTAATCTTATAGATTCGAATATTAGTCATATAATGATGCTTGAATGAATGTGTTGTTAGATCTAGGATAATCTATGCCATAAAGATAGAGTATGCCCCGATCTATATCCGCATACCTTATTTGTTGACTCTGAAGGTTTGTAACCAGAACAAGTCTTTTTAGCGTTAATAGTGAAACCCTAGGTCTATACTTGCCATTGTGCGAGGTTAGAGCGGATTCGTACCCTGAGATCTTTTCTTTGATTAAATCAAAACCTTGTCTTTTAATTTGTTAATTTAGGAATCAAACTAATACTTTATTTTCTGATAGGATTAGTTTAGGAATCAACAATTTGTCTTCTATTAGGATTAGTTTAGGAATTTAGGAATCAACACAACTTAGCTTTTTTGTCCCAGTTGATACGATACTCGGTTAACATCTTTGCTTTCGCTAGTAGAGATAGTAGCGAGAGATAAATTGTATTTGCAAACCCTGTTTTAGGACAATCAAATTTTGGCGTCGTTGTCGGGGATAATTAGCACGGTTGTTTGTTTCTTTTAATTCTAAGATTAGTTTAGCTTTTTCAAATTTTTTTATATTTTACTTTATCATCTTTTCTCACATCGTTTACTATTCTTACTACAGGGTATTGATTCTAACACAGAGAATCCTAGAGTTTGTGCAGGATCCAGGAGAGTTTTTGAAAGTTAAAGTTCTACTCAATGAAAAGTTCTCCTTTTAACTAAAGCATAGTAAGCCAAGACTTTTTGATTCTTTTCATGTAATTGCAGTAAGTTTTGTGTGTGCATGCTTGGTCGTCGCTCTTGTCATCCAAATTTGTTATCTCTAGACCAAAACTTAGAGCGAGTCCTTAGGGAAATTAGATCATCTAAACACTCTTCTAATTTTTCACACACAAATTCACAAATGGCTGAGGAAAGAAAAGAAGAGGAGGTTCCACCCGGTACACCCCCTCTCCAGCCCTTGAAGGAGCACTATACTCCTTTAGAATATGCGCCACTATGAGAATAAACAATTTTAATAGTGAGGCCCTAAAAATGTTTCTCTTTCCATTTTCACTAAAAAACAAAGCTAAGTATTGGCTGAGTACTTTACCTGCAAACTCCATTACCGCTTGGGCCCAACTGCAACAAAAAATCATAGATAAATACTTCTCTGTGGGCAAAACCAATCAGTGCAGGAGATCCATTACTTCATTCGCCCAAACTAACAATGAACAATTTCATGAGGTGTGAGATAGATTCAAGGATGGGAGGAGGGTGGTGGTTTCGGTGTATGTGGTGGAGAGGTTGAGTGTGTGAGTGAGAGGAAGAAAGAGGGTTTGGAGAGAAAGAGATATGAGGGAGTGGGAGAGAGAAAGGGCTGCCCTAGCCCACGTTTACCACTTTTTTTTATTGGAGTCTGGCGTCCAGTTGCCCTGAGATAGAGAGCAGCGCGCCTGATATGAATTTCCAGACAAGCCGGCACTGCCCGTTTGTGGTCATCTTTTGCGGCGTCCAACTTTTCCAGTCATCTTCTTCGGCGACTTCACCGGAGCTCCGGCGAGCAATTTGTGGGTAAATTTATTTTTAATTTTTTTATTTACTGTTATTTACATTACATTTTGCAATTGTGATAGGTTGTTTTAGCTTTGTTTTTCTTTATTTTTTTGAAATTGTCACTTTAATTTAAAAAAATAAATAAGTAAAGAAAAAGAAATAGATGTTTAGAAGGGGGAGAAGTAAGTCAAAGGCCCCTGTAGATGAGGGCTCCTCCAATCCCTAGCTCCGTAAACTGAATGCATCCACTCCTACCTGTGAACAACTTGATGCGGAATGGGCCAATCGACCCTTAGATAGGCAAACCATGTTTGATGTAATTTTTTGAAACCGACCAAACCACACATTGGGCAGTTCAACAATTACGTCTGCATCAATTGACAGCTTTTTGTGGACCTTTTCCCCCGGTGTACCCCCATTTGGTATGCCTTTTCTATCAAAATTTGGAGATAAAGGGCAATATGGAGATGTCTTGTCCTCTGGCATTGATGGACATGACGTTTCTGTGACTGAGGAGGATATTGCTCATGCCCTGGACTATAACCCCAGTACGGGCAACTTCCCCCATTTTCCAACCACCCCCACTGTGGCCAGTATAACCAATGAGATGTGTGGGGGTTGGTTTAGCAAGGATAACTACACGTGCACTCGTCGTAGTTACCTGCCTCAAAGGATATGGCTGATAGATCAAGTGTTGCATGTAAATGCATTTCCCATACATCACAAGGATGAGAGGAGGGGGGACTTCCTCATGATTTTGTACGCTATCCATGCCGGATACGTGGTATCTCTTCGGCAGATGATTTTTCAGAAGATGTGCAAAGTCTATAAGCTCTTTAAAGAGTCTAAAAAAAATCCGGAGAAGAAGAGGCCTTTGCCTTTTCCTTATTTGCTCACATTGTTATTTCTCCATCGTTTGGAACCAACGGATGTTCCCCATCCCATTCCATCTGATGAGGAGTCTCTCTCGTACTCTGACGTATACGATGAGGTGCGATGGATGGACATAGAGTTGTTGGGATTGGTGTATGCCCTAAAGTCCACTAGCTGCACTCTCATCTTTTGTGACTGGATATTTACTGGTTATTTAATGGAATGACTCTTTTCTCTTTAAACATGTATATATGTATGGTTGTGTAAGGCCCATTGTTTATAGTAAATGAATTAGGTGTGTAGTGCCTACACACAGATAGGTCTGATTCATGGACACTGGAAACAACATATTTGTTCATAACTGAGAGATGGAGTTGGGCACTTCATCTTGGTATAAGTTATAATGAGAGACTCTCCTATATTCAGCGTGACTTACCTAAGTCACGGGAGGACTTTCTCGGATTTATCTCATTAGTGCATATGCAATGCATTGAACAGGACCATTGTAGGTGTGATCTCTAAAATAGTATTATCACTGAGAGAGATCAAGTCCACTCATGCTACTGAGTGACCAGTGCTCTTAATCTTGAGCATTTGTGGATGAACTGACGAAGTCAAGTTCTTGTGCTTTAATTCACTGTGGGTGAGATTCTTTTCATGGGTCAATAGCTCTGTGTTTTGGGTACTCGGACTTGATCAGTTGGGACGTGCAGATGCAATAAAGAATCTATGCCATCTAATGATGGAATGATTGTCCCCTTAGAATTATCCGATTAATCATCAAAATCTAAGATCTTAGTATATGGATGCTCCATATGGATATTGAACTTGTGGGTCGCTTCCTGGACCAAGAGAATGATATCCGGATGATGATTAAGTTAAGGATATGAAGTTCTAAGGTTTAGATGTAATCAAGAAGGTTGATAGTACATGTGATAACCTAACTTGATTATGGATGTTACATAGAGGGGCATTTAGGTCATTTTACTTAGTAGGTCGAAGACAACTGTCATTTTATGACGAGCTTATTATATTATATATTTGTCCCTGGAGTTCAACCATAACTCTTTAGTGGAATGAGTTAAGGTTAAAATGGTCTTAATGTTGCTATGGGTTTAGCATGGACATTTTGGTCATTTTGGGAGCCAAGGGCAAATATGTCTTTTGGTCCCTTCTCTAGTCACTTTCCAAGATTGGCATAGTTTCCTAAGTTGTTTAGATGACATTTGGTTGAATTATTTTAGTGGAAAAATAATTTTGAGTTTAAATTCAAATAGGCCTTTGATGGCATACATGAATTTAATTCTAGATAATTTATTTGTGGGCCATGGTGTGCATTATTATGTGGGACGTCCATAATGGGAAATCCATGGGTAAGGTTTCCAACTTTGAGTAGGCCTCTCTACTTGGAAGGTTGGACTCCTCTTTGGACTAGTATTCCTATAGTAAAGTTTCCTTTTTGAATTACAAACTTAAATTAGTAAGTGTTGTGCAACTAGGATTACTAATTGCCAAAGTTTGTGGGATGTTCCTTTAGTTTCCTTTTCTAATTGGAGTGTTTCTAAAAGGAAATAAATCTTTAGATTATACTTTCCTTTTAGGACATCTATGAGAATTATAAGAGATAACTTTTTAGGAAAGGAATCCCAAAGATTTCTATAAAAAGAAGAAACCCCCCCCCCCCCTTGGACGTCCATAACACATAGAGATCCCCATTCCACACGTCTAGGCCTCTTATCTTCTTCATTGAAGAGAGTTTCAGGTCTGAGATTTTTTCCATAGATAAAAGTTCTCAAATCCCATCTAGAAATCTAGATTAAGATCCCACCATCTTAGCCAATCAGATTTGGAAGTGAAATAGAAGATTGAAAGCAATTCTACTACAGAAAATTTCAGCAAGTTGTTTGCTAATTGCAAGTCTGAGTTCAGCCCTTTGGATCTTTTATTTCAGAGATTTGAAGTCTACCAATCATCAAGGTAATAGTCTTCTTGAATCTCCTTTAATTATACACTTGTCGGTCATGAATTCATGGAGTTATTATGCGATCAATATGGCTGATTGGCACTGCCTAGATCAGATTTTTTAAAATCTATTATGTTACAAATCAGCCATGGGCGTCCTTCCTTAGTGATGTCTAGATCTGAATCGCAGTTTCTTTCAAGAGTGTCCAAGCCATTCTTCGCAGTATGCAGCACGCTAACCCTACTGTGATGCTGGTAGTAGACGCACCTATGGTTGAGCCACCGGTGCCATTTCAAGCCCCTCCTATTGTACACCCTCTTGCGGGGCATGCTGACTCATTTTATAAGTCCTATGCGATCGAGGACCCGTTAAACAAGACCTTAATCCGGGGTCATGGCGTGACGGGCCGGTAAGGATCCTCGAAATTCGATCCAACAGTGACTAATAAGAATCACATTCACCCGAACAAATTACGCGGAAGCATTGTAACAAACATAAACGTCTATAACATGGGTATAAGATGAGAATGCTCAAGACTAGTATCAAAAAGAGAAACATTCTATAGATAGGCCCCAAAGTTAGTTTCAAGTTTAATACAAAAGTCAAGTTAGCCTTTAATTACAATTTCCCAAAAAGAATAAGCCAACAATGGCTACAACAAAATCCCAAAATATAATCTATCCAAAAAGGTGATCGAAGCTCTGAAATCAACCTGACATCTAAGCGACATCATCGGGCTGCCACTCGCCTTCCACAAGAACTATAGGTTCCGCCTTGAAGTGCGCCTCAAGAGCGAGGGGCTCGACATCTGGCACCAAGCAAAAAGGGTCAGACACGACGGTCTGGCAAGCAAATATAACATATAATAGGATGATGAAAAGAGTAAAACATTAATTAAATGAGAGCTACGATTAAAATCCTAAATAACAGAAGTGACAAGATAAAAGATAGACATCTTAAAATATTAATGAATTCCATTGCTATGATAAGTGAAGTAAACAAGAACCATAAGATAAAACATTAAACGTATAAAATATTGGCAAACCACGTAAAGCTAAATTCTCCTGTTACCGAAGTAATGGGAGCAGATAGAACCGTAACCACTACTCGTGGGACCGGAACGAAAATAGTCGTTATCAAACAGAACAGTAGCCACTACACGTGGGACCGGATATAAACCATTGTCATGGTCGGTATAGACAGAATCCAAACTGCAGTTGGCCGATAATTTAAAGATTCCAAGCCGGATGATCAGTCCGACAAGGTAACCTAAGCTTAGTGGTGCCATTAGAGTAAAAGTTCGAAACCTCGAAGTAATACAAATCCGTTCATAAAGTATATTTCCAAATTGATAAGAAAACTACCCCGAACAAAATACATATCTCACATATCGACGAATCTGAGCAAAATAGACGAGTAGTCTTATCAATGTCCATAAATGTGGTAAAGCACTCAAAACATTTAAATTGATTTATAGATGGACTCGGCAAAGCTTTCTAACATGAAATGAATTTAGTGTGTAATGGTTCAAAGGCTTACCATGGTTTGTCTCAACACACACTTAGTCTCCTAATGTCGCTATTAATTGAGGAATTTGGTGCCACTGAAGATCATTAACAATTTAGGAGATAAAGTGTATGTAAAGTCTTGAATAACTTCCCAGGTAATTTAAACATCAAGAAGTTTCATCACCTTCTCAATAAATTTTTCACTATACATAGTAGTTCAAACCAAAGTATCCTTTCCGGGCTTTTATATGTCAAATGAGGATTGAATTGGGCTCCAAACCATGGGAAGACAAGGTCCAAAGAGAAGATGTGAAGTTCTAAGGTTTAGATGTAATCCAGAAGGTTGATAGTACATGTGATAACCTGACTTGATTATGGATGTTACATAGAGGGGCATTTAGGTCATTTTACTTAGTAGGTCGAAGACAACTGTCATTTTATGACGAGCTTATTATATTATATATTTATCCCTGGAGTTCAACCATAACTCTTTAGTGGAATGAGTTAAGGTTAAAATGGTCTTAATGTTGCTATGGGTTTAGCATGGACATTTTGGTCATTTTGGGAGCCAAGGGCAAATATGTCTTTTGGTCCCTTCTCTAGTCACTTTCCAAGATTGGCATATTTTCCTAAGTTGTTTAGATGACATTTGGTTGAATTATTTTAGTGGAAAAATAATTTTGAGTTTAAATTCAAATAGGTCTGTGATGGCATACATGAATTTAATTCTAGATAATTTATTTGTGGGCCATGGTGTGCATTATTATGTGGGACGTCCATAATGGGAAATCCATGGGTAAGGTTTCCAACTTTGAGTAGGCCTCTCTACTTGGAAGGTTGGACTCCTCTTTGGACTAGTATTCCTATAGTAAAGTTTCCTTTTTGAATTACAAACTTAAATTAGTAAGTGTTGTGCAACTAGGATTACTAATTGCCAAAGTTTGTGGGATGTTCCTTTAGTTTCCTTTTCTAATTGGAGTGTTTCTAAAAGGAAATAAATCTTTAGATTATACTTTCCTTTTAGGACATCTATGAGAATTATAAGAGATAACTTTTTAGGAAAGGAATCCCAAAGATTTCTATAAAAAGAGGAAACCCCCCCCCCCCCCCTTGGACGTCCATAACACATAGAGATCCCCATTCCACACGTCTAGGCCTCTTATCTTCTTCATTGAAGAGAGTTTCAGGTCTGAGATTTTTTCCATAGATAAAAGTTCTCAAATCCCATCTAGAAATCTAGATTAAGATCCCACCATCTTAGCCAATCAGATTTGGAAGTGAAATAGAAGATTGAAAGCAATTCTACTACAGAAAATTTCAGCAAGTTGTTTGCTAATTGCAAGTCTGAGTTCAGCCCTTTGGATCTTTTATTTCAGAGATTTGAAGTCTACAAATCATCAAGGTAATAGTCTTCTTGAATCTCCTTTAATTATACACTTGTTGGTCATGAATTCATGGAGTTATTATGCGATCAATATGGCTGATTGGCGCTGCCTAGATCAGATTTTTTAAAATATGTTATGTTACAAATCAGCCATGGACGTCCTTCCTTAGTGATGTCCAGATCTGAATCACAGTTTCTTTCAGTGGTATCAGAGCCACTCCATGTGAAATCATGATCCCATGTTGTGTTTAATTAATCCTAGATTGATTATGGGCATGGTGGCACCCTACTAAAGTTATCTCAAGATTTTTTTATGTGATGCATGTTGTGTGCAAGTTTCATTAACATTGCTGGAATTTAATTTCCAGATTTGTTTAATGATGCACATAGTGTTTTGCATGCACTAACCTCTTTGTTTGCAGCCATATATTGCATCCTTGATGGTTTGCATGATTGTTATGTGGATTTGGATGTTTTTTCATTAGTTGGAAAGTGTACGATTGCGCGTTTAGATATCATAGGAAGTTGTAATTCTTTCTTTACTTTTATTCCAACTAGTCTTGATGTAAGCTTTCTTAAAAGGCATAGGCATCTCCAATGTAATTTGGGGTTTAGTTTTTTATGGGTTTGCTTGTATAAATTTAATTTGTTGGAACAAGCAAGAAGAAGAAAGCTTCAAGCAAGATAAGTTGCAAGTAACCGGATTTCTTAATAGTGGAGGAGACAAGACTTCTTGGTGCAAGATGAGATCTATTTTTGATGTCCTAGTTCGATAAGGATTAGAAGTCCAAAGAGCAGGGAGCCATCAAGGATTGCATACTTTTATTTGCTCTTATATATGGAATGCATGGATGAATGCTTTATATAATTGCTATAATTGTCACCTAGAAACATGGCCACCATTAGGTTCTAAAATTAGCATATTTTTATATTGGATTGTTTTTAGTTTGGCAAATTATTTTAAACAGAACTTAGACCCGCACCTTCTATTTTGTCTAAGGTTTAAAATTGGATAGGGTTTAGTTTATCTTGGTACCAATGGTTTCCAAAAGAGGCTAAACTAAAATCTAATTAGATGCTACCTATGGGTTCCCATAACCCAAGTTAGGTTTTTTTATTCTTTAAAGGGATTTGCTCAAATATTTTAAAGCAAAGGTTATTTATTTTTAAGATGACTTAAATCATTGAGTCATAAATTTAATTAACTAAGTTTGCTAGATTTAAAAGAGTTTTTGAGTAAACAATGTAAAGGTCAAATAGTATAAACCCTAGTGATAAATAATCAAGTGGGATAGGGGTTTTTGGAAAGACCCCACGGCCTTCCATTTTCGGTTCATGTTATCTCATTAAGGTGTTAGTAGGAGCGGCCACCCCTTCAGTGGAGTTCTTTACTAAAGACCGCTTTTGATGGGTTAATGGGTGAACTAATGTGAATATTCGTAATGAGGTGTTAGTAGGAGCGGCCATCCCTTCGGTGGAGTTCTTTACTAAAGATCACTTCTATAGAATGTCAGTGAAGTGTTGGTGGGAGCGGCCATCCCTTTGGTGGAGCTCTTTACTAAAGTTCACTTCTAGAATGGATAAAAGTCACTTCCCTTCGGAGGACTTAAATCATAGACATTTTGGGAAATTTCATAAGAAATGGTAAAACACTTGACATAAGACGGTAATTGTCACACCCCGAAACCGGGCCCTGCAGTGATCCGACCTCGGGGTGCGAAATTTTGGGATAATTTGAAACTTTTTGTTATCTTTCCCAAGATCCGCGTGAATGAGGATAAACAAATTCCATCACGATCAGAGTATATTTTCGCGGAAGCTACACATGGTGTTACGACTCGGAATCCGTGGCCATCGGGTTCCGTGTCGCACGCAACCAATATCACAAAGCCATCAAATAGGCAGACTGGCATAAATCATATATCAAAGCACACTGAGCTGGTAGTAACAAGACTAATTAATTCCCACATGTTCAGATTACAATTAACAACTGTCTTAATTACAAACCCGAGAAAAAGGCTAACAAAGCCATACAAAAATAACCAACTAGTGTCATACTACCCCAAATGTTAGATACAAACTCCGGTGCCAAACTTGACATCTGGATGATATCAGTGGGCAGCCTCTCACGTCAGACCGGCGGTCCCACCGCCTCCTCAGATCAACAGCTAAAAACAGAAAGAGAAGAAACTGGCACCAAACAAAAAGGGTCAGACACGACGGTCTGGCAAGCAAATAAACAAATAATATGAAACAAAAGAACATACATAAAACCTGATGAAATCATCGTAAAACCGAATAAAGAGTCTAGACAATAATGACAATAAAGTATGCTAAAACGATCGAAAGACCGAACATAAGTATCAAAGCAAATAAAGGAACAGTCTCTGAAACATAAGTATCTCGAAAAGATAACAGTCTAATAAAACATTTAATAGTCGGAAATACATTTCAAATCCTGAATAATAGCGACAATATGATAAATGATCGATATCGTAAACATTAACCAAATCAACGCATAAAGAGTATAACCAACAAGAATCATAAAATAAAGTAATATGCAGATAAAACCTTGGCGACCACAAATAGCTAAATCCTCCTATTACCGAAGTAATAAGAGCAGACATAAACGTAGCCACTGAACGTGGTACTAGAAATGGGATCAGAACCGTAGCCATACAAATGGGACCGGCAGATCAAAAATCAGAACCGTAGCCATACAAATGGGACCGGCAGATAAAACCGTTGCCATGGTCGGTACAGACAGAATCCAAGCTGCAGCTGGCGGACAGATTAAAGATCCCAAGCCGGGTGATCAGCCCGACAAGGTGACCTAAGCCTAGTGGTGCCTTTAGTTTTCAAAACTCGAACCGATACGAATCAAACCATAATACTAATCCCTTTGGCTCAGGGGCTCGCACCACATAGCTATGGCCCCGTCTTGCCTCGAGGTTTTATTTTCAAAATCATAGCCTCTTTGGCTCATGGGCTCGCACTACAAAGCTCTGGCCCCGTCTTGCCTCGAGGTTTTTATTTTCAAATACTAGCCTTATCAAAACAATAGTCTCATCGAAGAAATCCCGAATGTGACGAACATACTCCAATCTCTTTTCAAATCGAATCGGAGAAAATATACGAATATCCATGGTAAACCGTTCAAATACACATCAAAGTGATTTGTATAAAATCATACGATCAACCCTTTCGAACATGGGAAACCACATGATTTTATAACAAATCACCGATGCTATTTAAATTAGTTTACCCAAGAATACAAATACAAATACAAATACAAATACAAATACAAATACATGTTCTGACTTGAAATGGAATGGATAGTGGAGAATGACTTAATGCCTTGCCAAGGAACCATCTCAATGCACATTTAACCTTTAAACATTGATTAATAAAAAGTGCGTTTGATGCCAATGAAAATCCATAATATTTAAATGATAAAGTGCGCATTGAGACTCGAACGATTCCCGGGTAATTTCACATACACTCATTCTCACATCATTCCCATTTCACAAATTTCCAAGTATCAAAAGTAATGTCAAAACTCTTAAAAACAGGCCCATAGCTGGCCCTAAACCGAGCCCAAACAGTCTACTCATTTAACCCAAAATAGCCCTTTAAACATGGCTCAAAACAATCCTTAAAACAGTCCAAAACTATTCCTTGAATGGCCCATGAACAAATTCTTCAAATCAGCCCAAAACTAATCTTTGAATGACCTACAAAACAGGTCTTAAAAACAGCCCAAAACAAATCTTGGATGGCCTACAAAACAATTCTTAAAATCAGCCCAAAACTAGTCTTTGAATGACCTACAAAACAGGTCTTAAAAACAGCCCAAAACAAATCTTCGATGGCCCACAAAACAAGTTTAAAACAGCCCAAAACTAAACCTTGAATGGCCCACAAAACAAGTTTTAAAACAGCCCAAAAACTATCCTTGAATGGCCCAAGAAACAAGTCTTAAAACAGCCCAATATTCAATAAAAATTATCAAAACAGGCCCAAGAGTTTAGTAAATAATATCAAAACAGGCCTAAACAAGTGAATGGACAGTGGCCGGGCCCATAGAACTGAGAAGGGGTAACCATTTAAGCCCAAACAACCAAGTAAAACAGCCCGCCCCCAGGCCCAGCTGAAACGAAGTGGAGCAGTAGCCAGGCCCATTAATTGAGAAAAGTAGTAAACAGGCCCTCAAACATATAAAGGGGCAGAGACCAGCGGGTCCTTCCAGCAAGTGGGCTCGTTGCCTGCTGTGAGGGGCTCCAAGGCACGCCCAGTTTGCATTCCTTTCACCTTTTTCCTGTTTTCCGAGTTTCCAATCTTCATTTCAAATTCAAAGTTTCATTGAACACCAAATAAAAAGTCTCATTCCCATAAATAGGCTAAATATAGAGATTAAGCATTGCTCATAGGAAAAATATAGAATCCAAAATTGGCCATTCCATTGTACAGAATTGTTGCAGGAATTTTAACATTAACTAAGATGAGAACACAAATTTAGTAAAGGATTTCCAGCACTCTTAAAACATTAATAAACCAGAATTTTCCATACTATTCTAAGCAAAATCATCTCCAAAACTGAGCATAAATCATACACTACAATCTTCTAAAAATCAAGCTTTAAACAACTAATTAGATCATTCAAATGGAACACATTTTTCAAATCAAAACTATATAAACATAAATAGATTTCAAACACATGCATAGTCATAACTCATTCATTCACTTGCCTTAGCCCAATGTCAAACCAAAAACCTCCTCAAGGATCTCTTCCTACAGCTGAACCGAGCTCTACAAAAAGCCCCAAGAAAGACACCTCAAAATCCAACCAAAATCTTGAAAACAAAGACCCAATTCGAAAATGGGTTTGCATGTTTGAAAAACGGATTATTTAGGAGCTGAAAAGACTCCATTGAAGAGATGAAGAGGAGTTCTTACCTGAAGCTATCCAAACAAGAAGCAAGGAAGAAGAAGAGGTAGTAGTCCAGCTGAAATCCTCAAATAAATGGGTGCAATGGAGAGCTAGGAAGGAGAGGAAGAAGATGGTGCTCTCAGATTTTCAATCCAAGCTCAAATGGCTAACATGCAAGGAGGAGAAAGATGAAAGGAGAGGAAGGTTTTCTCTCTGGTTTCTGAGTTCTGAAACTGAAAATGGGTTGCAGATTTGAAAACGTGAGGGAGATGGGTTGATAAAGTTGAGTGGAAAGTGGGCCCACCAGGTCGAAAACTTGCAATGGCTAAAACATCATCTTGGGGGCCCCGGACGAGATCGATGAAGAAGGATAAAATGATCCTTGAAAAATCTAGTTTCTAAAAAGTATAAATTTGACATAGTTTTGAAATTTCGAAATTTGAGTTCAGATTTGGTGTGAAAAGCCATTTTTGCCCTTTTTCTCGAAAAACGTATTTTCTGATCATCGAATCAAAATGATCAAAACATGAAAGTTGTTAAACTTAATGAGATGAGTCAAAACACACCAAATTCGGAATTTTTAGAAATCAAAAGTAATTTCTCATAAAAACACATATTACAAAGCCGGGTCAAACTAAAGTCAACGGTCCTCAAATCTCCAAGGCTATGGAAAAATCTAGTCAAACTCAAAAATAAAGTCAAACCAACTCAAATCTTGCTTAAAAAACTAAACCACGATTAAAACAATACTAAACAGAGAAATTGGGGGTCGGGGTCTTACAGTAATGACCTCTCCCTAGGAGTTAAGAGTTATTTGTCATATGAGGCCAAACCAATCAGTGATTGGACTACCACTGGATATGTATATCCAGATAGTGATAATCCAAATAAGCATACCTTAATTCAACGTGACTGTAGGCTCGGCCATCCCTTCGATGGAGGGTCTATGAGGAGGTTGAAACACTGATACATTATGATTAGGGTTAAATAATGTAAAAAGTTTTGTGCTTTGTTTTTTCCTTTTATAACAAGCACCATATGCATATTACATATATACTGCCTGTCTAATTATAAACCGTTTCATATCCAGAGAGAGATGGGTAAAGATTCTTTTAGTCCGATGATAAGCATTCTTCGTGAGAACAAACTGACTGGACCTAATTACGTAGATTGGAAGAGAAATCTTGACATAGTACTCACTGCTGAGGAGTACAAGTATGTCTTGTCGGAAATCTATCCTGATATTGATGCTAATTCTACTGATGACCAGTTAGAGGCTGAGAGGAAATGGAAGAAAGCGAATAGCATGGCTAAATGCTACATGCTTGCTTCCATGTCCAACGTGTTGCAAACACAGCACGAGAAAATGGACACAGCCTATGAAATCATGATGTCCTTGTCTAAGATGTTCGCAGACAAAAGCAGGCCAGCTAGGCAAGCTGCTATAAGGACTATCATGAATACTAGGATGGCTGAGGGAACACCTGTCAGACAGCATATGCTCAATATGATGGATTGTTTCAATATAGCTGAGATTCTAGGGGCTGAGATTGATGCAGAGAGTCAAACTGATATGATTCTCGAAACTTTGCCGGACTCTTTCAATCAGTTCAAGCTCAATTTCAATATGAGCAAGATGGACATGACTCTATCTGAGTTAATGAAAGAACTCCAGGCGGCAGAGGCTATCATGAAGCCCAAAGCCCAAGATCACTTTTTCCAGTCTTCCTCTAAACTAAACCCGAAAGGGAAGAAGTTCAAGAAGAAGCAGAATAAGGGAAAAGGACAGAGAAAGGATAATACTGGTAAAAAGAAGGACAAGGGTACAGATGGAAAGCCCAAAGGGAAATGCTTCAAGTGTGGCCTCAAAGGTCATTGGAAGAAAGATTGTCCCAAGTTGCTAGCCTCAATTAAGAGAGGTACATCTTTTTCATACTACATTGAAACTTGTCTGGTGGTTGATTCTACTGATTCATGGATAGTAGACTCAGGAGCCACTAATCATATCTGTAATTCATTGCAGGGGTTTCAAATAATGCAGAAGATTGAGAAAGGAGAGTTTGCCTTTAGAGTTGGAACTGGAGCTAAAGTTTGGGCAGTTGCAGTAGGAGTTGTTTCCTTACATTTTCCATGTGATAGGATATTAGTTTTAATGTTTTCTATGTTCCAGACATGAGGAAGAATTTAATTTCAGTTTCCAGACTAATTGAATTTAATTATTCAGTTTCTTTCCATTCTGGTGTTGATAAAAGTAGAGATGGAAATATTATATGTTCCGGTAGAATGCATGACAACTTATTTTATATATATCCTATTGCTCCGACACTGCATAATGTACAACAAGAAAACTCAACTTCCCTTAAAAGGAATGTATCTTTAATCAATGACACATATCTTTGGCACTTACGTTTGGGTCACATTAACCTAAAAAGGATTCAGAGGTTGGTAGAAGATGGGCCTCTGAGCTCATTAGATTTCGAACTTTTTTCTCAGTGCGAATCTTGTCTCAAGGGAAAGATGACCAAAAGGTCATTCTCTGGAAAGGGACAAAGGTCAAAGGAGTTGTTAGAATTGATTCACACTGATGTGTGTGGTCCTATGAACAAACCGGCTCGAGGAGGGTGTGCGGATTACATTACCTTCACTGATGATTACTCTAGGTATGGATATGTGTACTTAATGCGACGCAAGTCTGAGGCGTTTGATAAATTCAAGCAATTCAAGGCTGAGGCGGAGTTACAACTAGGGAAACATATCAAAGCCCTTCGATCTGATCGAGGTGGCGAGTACCTCCTGGGTGAGCTCAAAGAGTACCTCACACAACATGGGATTGTGTCTCAGTTGTCTGCACCGGGTACACCCCAGCAAAATGGTGTAGTAGAGAGAAGAAACCGTACCCTTCTTGATATGGTAAGGTCCATGATGAGTCATGCAACCCTACCTATATCTTTTTGGGGATATGCCCTAGAGGCAGCAGCATACATTTTAAATCTGGTACCTTCTAAATCAGTACCTAGGACACCGCAAGAAATGTGGACAGGTCGAAAACCTAGTTTAAGACATATCCACATTTGGGGTTGTCCGGCCTATGTACTGAATGATAAAGCTACCAAGCTGGAACCCAGATCGGAAATGTGCTACTTCATTGGGTATCCTAAGGGAATGAGAGGTGGCATCTTTTATCATCCAAAGGAGCAAAAAGTGCTTATCAGCACTCATGCTAGGTACTTGGAGGATGATTGTATGATGTACTAAGAGCTTAGTTATAAAGAAGCCCTTGAGGAGATTCTTCCGGGATCTCCTATAACATCTGTACCAGATCCTGAGACAGTAGATGAACGAGATATTCCTTTTAACACTCCGGAGCCTCGTCGTAGTGGGAGAGTTTCTAGACAACCAGAAAGATATCTAGGAGTGTCTTTTAAGACAGACTCTGAAGATCTGGTTGAGGATCCTACTAGTTATGATGAAGCAGTAACGGATATAGATGCTGAAATGTGGCAGCAAGCGATGAAATCTGAAATGGATTCTTTGTATTCCAATCAAGTCTGGGAACTTATAAATGCACCTGAAGGGATTAAACCCATAGGGTGCAAGTGGATCTACAAGAGGAAGAGAGGAGTGGATGGGAAGGTGGAAACCTTCAAAGCAAGACTGGTGGCGAAAGGATATACTCAGAAAGAGGGTATCGATTGTGAGGAAACCTTTTCACCAGTGGCTATGCTTAAGTCCATGAGGATTCTCTTGGCCATCGCATGTCATTATGACTACGAGATATGGCAGATGGATGTCAAGACAGCTTTTCTTAATGGAAGTCTTGACGAATGCATCTATATGATCCAACCAGAGGGTTTCATTGCTAGTGGCCAAGATAACATGGTTTGTAAACTTAAGAAGTCCATTTATGGACTTAAACAAGCATCTAGAGCATGGAACATCAAGTTTAATCAGGCAGTCAAATCTTTTGGCTTTGATCAAAACATTGATGAACCATGTGTGTATAAGAAAGGAAGTGGAAAAGCAGTTGCATTTTTAGTTCTGTATGTAGATGACATATTGCTCATTGGAAATGATGAAGGTATATTGTCATCCACAAAGTTTGGTTATCCTCTCAATTTCAGATGAAGGATTTGGGTGAGGGCAGCTATATCTTAGGGATCAAGCTTTTGCGTGATCGCAAGAATAAGATGTTAGCCTTATCCCAATCTTCATATATTGAGAAGATATTGGTCAAGTTTAACATGCATGACTCTAAGAAGGGCTTGTTACCTTCCAGACATGGAGTACCACTGTCTCGAGATCAATGTCCAAAGACATCTGAAGAGATAGAGAGCATGACGAGAGTTCCATATGCATCCGCTGTTGGAAGCCTCATGTATGCTATGTTATGTACTAGACCAGATATTTGCTTTGCCGTTGGCATGGTTAGCAGATATCAGTCAAACCCTGAACCTATGCATTGGATAGCTGTTAAGCATATATTCAAGTATCTTCGGAGAACGAAAGATTATATGCTAACCTTTCGAGCAGATGATCTAACGCCTTTGGCGTATACAGATTCTGATTTCCAATCTGATAGAGTTGCCAGAAAGTCTACTTCAGGATACGTCTTTACTCTGTCAGGAGGGGCTATATCATGGAGGAGTGTCAAGCAATCCTGTACTGCTGATTCTACCATGGAAGCAGAGTATGTGGCGGCATCGGAAGCTGCGAAGGAAGCAGTATGGCTCAGAAAATTCCTATTGGAATTGGGAGTTGTTCCTGCAGTGCAAAAACCGATTGTCATGTACTGAACAACACTGGTGCCGTAGCACAGTGCAAAGAGCCCAGGAATCACAAGAAAGGCAAGCACATTCAGAGAAAGTACCAATTGATCAGGGAACTCATTCAGGATGGAGAAATAGTGGTGGAGCATATTGCCTCAGCTAATAGCTTAGTCGACCCATTCACTAAGACTCTTACTGAGAGAGTCTTTACTTCTCATGTTGAGTCTATGGGTGTTAGGGTAGGAAGTAGTGATGTTCAGTGAAAGTGGGAGTTTGTTGGGATTGGTGTATGCCTTAAAGCCCACTAGCTGCACTCTCATCTTTTGTTACTGGATATTTAATGGAATGACTCTTTTCTCTTTAAACATGTATATATGTATGGTTGTGTAAGGCCCATTGTTTCTAGTAAATGAATTAGGTGTGTAGTGCCTACACACATATAGGTCCGATTCATGGACACTGGAAACAACATATTTGTTCATAACTGAGAGATGGAGTTGGGCACTTCACCTTGGTAAAAGTTATAAAGAGAGACTCTCCTGTATTCAGGGTGACTTACCTAAGTCATGTGAGGACTTTCCCGGATTTATATCATTAGTGCATATGCAATGCATTGAACAGGACCATTGTAGGTGTGATCTCTAAAATAGTATTATCACTGAGAGAGATCAAGTCACCTCATGCTACTGAGTGACCAGTGCAATTAATCTTGAGCATTTGTGGATGAACTGACGAAGTCAAGTTCTTGTGCTTTAATTCACTGTGGGTGAGATTTTTTTCATGGATCAACAGCTCTGTGTTTTGGGTACTCGGACTTGATCAGTTGGGACGTGCAGATGCAATAAAGAATCTATGCCATCTAATGATGGAATGATTGTCCCCTTAGAATTATCCGATTAATCATCAAAATCTAAGATCTTAGTATATGGATGCTCCATATGGATATTGAACTTGTGGGTCGCTTTCTGGACCAAGAGAATGATATCCGGATGATGATTAAGTTAAGGATATGAAGTTCTAAGGTTTAGATGTAATCAAGAAGGTTGATAGTACATGTGATAACCTGACTTGATTATGGATGTTACATAGAGGGGCATTTAGGTCATTTTACTTAGTAGGTCGAAGACAACTGTCATTTTATGACGAGCTTATTATATTATATATTTGTCCCTGGAGTTCAACCATAACTCTTTAGTGGAATGAGTTAAGGTTAAAATGGTCTTAATGTTGCTATGGGTTTAGCATGGACATTTTGGTCATTTTGGGAGCCAAGGGCAAATATGTCTTTTGGTCCCTTCTCTAGTCACTTTCCAAGATTGGCATAGTTTCCTAAGTTGTTTAGATGACATTTGGTTGAATTATTTTAGTGGAAAAATAATTTTGAGTTTAAATTCAAATAGGCCTTTGATGGCATACATGAATTTAATTCTAGATAATTTATTTGTGGGCCATGGTGTGCATTATTATGTGGGACGTCCATAATGGGAAATCCATGGGTAAGGTTTCCAACTTTGAGTACGCCTCTCTACTTGGAAGGTTGGACTCCTCTTTGGACTAGTATTCCTATAGTAAAGTTTCCTTTTTGAATTACAAACTTAAATTAGTAAGTGTTGTGCAACTAGGATTACTATTTGCCAAAGTTTGTGGGATGTTCCTTTAGTTTCCTTTTCTAATTGGAGTGTTTCTAAAAGGAAATAAATCTTTAGATTATACTTTCCTTTTAGGACATCTATGAGAATTATAAGAGATAACTTTTTAGGAAAGGAATCCCAAAGATTTCTATAAAAAGAGGAAACCCCCCCCCCCCTTGGACGTCCATAACACATAGAGATCCCCATTCCACACGTCTAGGCCTCTTATCTTCTTCATTGAAGAGAGTTTCAGGTCTGAGATTTTTTCCATAGATAAAAGTTCTCAAATCCCATCTAGAAATCTAGATTAAGATCCCACCATCTTAGCCAATCAGATTTGGAAGTGAAATAGAAGATTGAAAGCAATTCTACTACAGAAAATTTCAGCAAGTTGTTTGCTAATTGCAAGTCTGAGTTCAGCCCTTTGGATCTTTTATTTCAGAGATTTGAAGTCTACCAATCATCAAGGTAATAGTCTTCTTGAATCTCCTTTAATTATACACTTGTCGGTCATGAATTCATGGAGTTATTATGCGATCAATATGGCTGATTGGCACTGCCTAGATCAGATTTTTTAAAATCTATTATGTTACAAATCAGCCATGGGCGTCCTTCCTTAGTGATGTCCAGATCTGAATCGCAGTTTCTTTCAAGAGTGTCCAAGCCATTCTTCGCAGTATGCAGCACGCTAACCCTACTGTGATGCTGGTAGTAGACGCACCTATGGTTGAGCCACCGGTGCCATTTCAAGCCCCTCCTATTGTACACCCTCTTGCGGGGCATGCTGACTCATTTTATAAGTCCTATGCGATCGAGGACCCGTTAAACAAGACCTTAATCCGGGGTCATGGCGTGACGGGCCGGTAAGGATCCTCGAAATTCGATCCAACAGTGACTAATAAGAATCACATTCACCCGAACAAATTACGCGGAAGCATTGTAACAAACATAAACGTCTATAACATGGGTATAAGATGAGAATGCTCAAGACTAGTATCAAAAAGAGAAACATTCTATAGATAGGCCCCAAAGTTAGTTTCAAGTTTAATACAAAAGTCAAGTTAGCCTTTAATTACAATTTCCCAAAAAGAATAAGCCAACAATGGCTACAACAAAATCCCAAAATATAATCTATCCAAAAAGGTGATCGAAGCTCTGAAATCAACCTGACATCTAAGCGACATCATCGGGCTGCCACTCGCCTTCCACAAGAACTATAGGTTCCGCCTTGAAGTGCGCCTCAAGAGCGAGGGGCTCGACATCTGGCACCAAGCAAAAAGGGTCAGACACGACGGTCTGGCAAGCAAATATAACATATAATAGGATGATGAAAGAGTAAAACATTAATTAAACGAGAGCTACGATTAAAATCCTAAATAACAGAAGTGACAAGATAAAAGATAGACATCTTAAAATATTAATGAATTCCATTGCTATGATAAGTGAAGTAAACAAGAACCATAAGATAAAACATTAAACGTATAAAACATTGGCAAACCACGTAAAGCTAAATTCTCCTGTTACCGAAGTAATGGGAGCAGATAGAACCGTAACCACTACTCGTGGGACCGGAACGAACATAGTCGTTATCAAACAAAACCGTAGCCACTACACGTGGGACCGGATATAAACCATTGTCATGGTCGGTATAGACAGAATCCAAACTGCAGTTGGCCGATAATTTAAAGATTCCAAGCCGGATGATCAGTCCGACAAGGTAACCTAAGCTTAGTGGTGCCATTAGAGTAAAAGTTCGAAACCTCGAAGTAATACAAATCCGTTCATAAAGTATATTTCCAAATTGATAAGAAAACTACCCCGAACAAAATACATATCTCACATATCGACGAATCTGAGCAAAATAGACGAGTAGTCTTATCAATGTCCATAAATGTGGTAAAGCACTCAAAACATTTAAATTGATTTATAAATGGACTCGGCAAAGCTTTCTAACATGAAATGAATTTAGTGTGTAATGGTTCAAAGGCTTACCATGGTTTGTCTCAACACACACTTAGTCTCCTAATATCGCTATTAATTGAGGAATTTGGTGCCACTGAAGATCATTAACAATTTAGGAGATAAAGTGTATGTAAAGTCTTGAATAACTTCCCAGGTAATTTAAACATCAAGAAGTTTCATCACCTTCTCAATAAATTTTTCACTATACATAGTAGTTCAAACCAAAGTATCCTTTCCGGGCTTTTATATGTCAAATGAGGATTGAATTGGGCTCCAAACCATGGGAAGACAAGGTCCAAAGAGAAGATGTGAAGTTCTAAGGTTTAGATGTAATCCAGAAGGTTGATAGTACATGTGATAACCTGACTTGATTATGGATGTTACATAGAGGGGCATTTAGGTCATTTTACTTAGTAGGTCGAAGACAACTGTCATTTTATGACGAGCTTATTATATTATATATTTGTCCCTGGAGTTCAACCATAACTCTTTAGTGGAATGAGTTAAGGTTAAAATGGTCTTAATGTTGCTATGGGTTTAGCATGGACATTTTGGTCATTTTGGGAGCCAAGGGCAAATATGTCTTTTGGTCCCTTCTCTAGTCACTTTCCAAGATTCGCATAGTTTCCTAAGTTGTTTAGATGACATTTGGTTGAATTATTTTAGTGGAAAAATAATTTTGAGTTTAAATTCAAATAGGCCTTTGATGGCATACATGAATTTAATTCTAGATAATTTATTTGTGGGCCATGGTGTGCATTATTATGTGGGACGTCCATAATGGGAAATCCATGGGTAAGGTTTTCAACTTTGAGTAGGCCTCTCTACTTGGAAGGTTGGACTCCTCTTTGGACTAGTATTCCTATAGTAAAGTTTCCTTTTTGAATTACAAACTTAAATTAGTAAGTGTTGTGCAACTAGGATTACTAATTGCCAAAGTTTGTGGGATGTTCCTTTAGTTTCCTTTTCTAATTGGAGTGTTTCTAAAAGGAAATAAATCTTTAGATTATACTTTCCTTTTAGGACATCTATGAGAATTATAAGAGATAACTTTTTAGGAAAGGAATCCCAAAGATTTCTATAAAAAGAGGAAACCCCCCCCCCCCCCTTGGACGTCCATAACACATAGAGATCCCCATTCCACACGTCTAGGCCTCTTATCTTCTTCATTGAAGAGAGTTTCAGGTCTGAGATTTTTTCCATAGATAAAAGTTCTCAAATCCCATCTAGAAATCTAGATTAAGATCCCACCATCTTAGCCAATCAGATTTGGAAGTGAAATAGAAGATTGAAAGCAATTCTACTACAGAAAATTTCAGCAAGTTGTTTGCTAATTGCAAGTCTGAGTTCAGCCCTTTGGATCTTTTATTTCAGAGATTTGAAGTCTACCAATCATCAAGGTAATAGTCTTCTTGAATCTCCTTTAATTATACACTTGTCGGTCATGAATTCATGGAGTTATTATGCGATCAATATGGCTGATTGGCACTGCCTAGATCAGATTTTTTAAAATCTATTATGTTACAAATCAGCCATGGGCGTCCTTCCTTAGTGATGTCCAGATCTGAATCGCAGTTTCTTTCAAGAGTGTCCAAGCCATTCTTCGCAGTATGCAGCACGCTAACCCTACTGTGATGCTGGTAGTAGACGCACCTATGGTTGAGCCACCGGTGCCATTTCAAGCCCCTCCTATTGTACACCCTCTTGCGGGGCATGCTGACTCATTTTATAAGTCCTATGCGATCGAGGACCCGTTAAACAAGACCTTAATCCGGGGGTCATGGCGTGACGGGCCGGTAAGGATCCTCGAAATTCGATCCAACAGTGACTAATAAGAATCACATTCACCCGAACAAATTACGCGGAAGCATTGTAACAAACATAAACGTCTATAACATGGGTATAAGATGAGAATGCTCAAGACTAGTATCAAAAAGAGAAACATTCTATAGATAGGCCCCAAAGTTAGTTTCAAGTTTAATACAAAAGTCAAGTTAGCCTTTAATTACAATTTCCCAAAAAGAATAAGCCAACAATGGCTACAACAAAATCCCAAAATATAATCTATCCAAAAAGGTGATCGAAGCTCTGAAATCAACCTGACATCTAAGCGACATCATCGGGCTGCCACTCGCCTTCCACAAGAACTATAAGTTCCGCCTTGAAGTGCGCCTCAAGAGCGAGGGGCTCGACATCTGGCACCAAGCAAAAAGGGTCAGACACGACGGTCTGGCAAGCAAATATAACATATAATAGGATGATGAAAAGAGTAAAACATTAATTAAACGAGAGCTACGATTAAAATCCTAAATAACAGAAGTGACAAGATAAAAGATAGACATCTTAAAATATTAATGAATTCCATTGCTATGATAAGTGAAGTAAACAAGAACCATAAGATAAAACATTAAACGTATAAAACATTGGCAAACCACGTAAAGCTAAATTCTCCTGTTACCGAAGTAATGGGAGCAGATAGAACCGTAACCACTACTCGTGGGACCGGAACGAACATAGTCGTTATCAAACAGAACCGTAGCCACTACACGTGGGACCGGATATAAACCATTGTCATGGTCGGTATAGACAGAATCCAAACTGCAGTTGGCCGATAATTTAAAGATTCCAAGCGGATGATCAGTCCGACAAGGTAACCTAAGCTTAGTGGTGCCATTAGAGTAAAAGTTCGAAACCTCGAAGTAATACAAATCCGTTCATAAAGCATATTTCCAAATTGATAAGAAAACTACCCCGAACAAAATACATATCTCACATATCGACGAATCTGAGCAAAATAGACGAGTAGTCTTATCAATGTCCATAAATGTGGTAAAGCACTCAAAACATTTAAATTGATTTATAAATGGACTCGGCAAAGCTTTCTAACATGAAATGAATTTAGTGTGTGATGGACCGCGCTCCAGATGCCCGAGTTTCCTGCCGAGGTCGGCGGACGTGGGAGTCCGTTTGGTTCCGACCCTTTCGTAACCAGGGGGCAAGGGGGCGTGCATCAACATTTCTTTTTTTTATGGGTGTGCCAGATTTTCTATTTTTACTTGGAATTGCAAGTGGTGATCCGGAGATCAACCTTCGCAAGTAAAAAGGAAATCAACTTCTTTCAAGTTTTCCATTGCACATATATTTAAGAAAAGAGACATTTTCTTGATTTGCCGTGAAAGGCGATTTTTTTGGCATTTATAGCCGATTTTGGCGTTTATAGCCGATTTTTGGCGTTTATAGCCGATTTTTGCGTTTATAGCCGATTTACAATCCTTATCAATAATGAAAGACAAGAATTGTGATTTTTGTCTCTTTTAAAAAAATACAAACTACAATGAAAAGCAAGAAAATGAGGATCTAACTTCTCAGGAGATTGTGGGGGACTCGTTTAGATTGACGGTCGCAAGCCATACGTGAGCTTCGCCATCATCCATGCAGATGAGAACAGAGGATGCTATTGATTCGCTTGGCTTGGCTATAACCTCGGGTTTTTAGAGGACAAAGACCAAAAGGAGGTCCTATGTCCAATAAAAAGCCGAGTAGACGGGCTGAAAAGCCACATCTAAGCCATTGGAGGCAGGAGGAGAAGGCAAGGACCTTGGGGGGGGGGTACCCCCCAAGGGACTTTTGTCACCTTGTTGCGGTGGCCGGTGTAGAATTTCCGCAGAGTTTTCTCTCTTTTTCCTTTCTCTGGATTTCTGTGCTTCTATCTGTCTGTGTGTTTGTGCTTTTTTCTGATGCCTGTCTGCTGTCCTTTCTTCTTGGAGAGCTCTCCTATTTATAGGCTTTTAGGTAGCCATTTAGGAGGGTTTATGGGCTTTTATTGTCATTAAGCCGCATAATGGGAGGAGTTACAAAATTGAATTGTTTATTTTGTAACTCCTTTTTCTTGGCTTCTGATTGGCCGGAGGAGATTGAGGGCATTTAATCGCCTTTAATCGCCATGATGGGAGGAGTTTCATGGGTTAAATGCCATGAATCTCTTGACTTGTAACTCCCGAATGCTTGCTTCTGATTGGGCCGTCCAAAGAAATGGATTAATGACTGTAATAAAGTTAGTCAATTAATCGCATTAAGTGGTCGCCGAGCAGCTGAAGAGTCGCGGGCCGTGCCACGTCTTTTGGGATTCTTCTGTCGATGATCATCGATGGATCTTCATGTAGATCGACATCAGATGACCATGTAATTTCAGGTGTTTGTTGCCAACAGCGGGTCGGTGCCATCTGTCCTGTCGATTTCTCGATCGGTCGGGTAGAAAACACACTTTTTTTGGTTGACCGAGTGGCGATCAATATTGTTTTCGATACTCTTGATGATTGACCCGTGTTTTGGACGGATGTCAGAGGACTTGGTGTCTCAAAAGCATGAATTTTGGAAAGTACCAGAGGCTAGGCTCTTCGAATCGCGAAAAAACGGCGAAAATCGGGGTTTCCGGGGCCTTCCCGGCGACCCCGGGTTCCAAGGTCGCCGGCGACCCTGGCCCAGGGTCGCAGGGGTCTGCGACCCTAGGGGGGTTTTCCCCCTTTTTGTGTCCCGTTTTGTGTCCGTTTTTGCTGTTTTTCGATTCTTTTTTCTCCTGTACTTTTCCTTGACATTTTGACCATTTATTGGCCTGATTTCTTTGTAGGAAACCTGATGAGAATCCTTGCGTTTTATTTTGCAAAGTTTCCAATTTCCTGAGAAAGCCGAAGACTTTGTCGCGCAGAGCTGCCGATTTTCCGTCAGAAGCTGAAACTGGGTCAAACGATGTCGGAATGACCTGAAATTTGGTGTGTGTGAAGCCTCCTGAGCAATAAATAAGACCAACCATAGGCTTTTGTTTGAGTTTTGAAGCCGTTTGGGGTCCTATCACCAGTAGACTTGCTTTTTGTCGCGATGAAGATGTCGCGGTTTGATGTGCGGTCAACCGATGTCCGATTGACTTGAAATTTGACAGGGAACCTATTGGAGTCATTTCAAGATGATCCATAGGCTCTGTCTTGGAAACCATGGTCCCGGAGAGCTTTTCCGCCGAGAGCTCCTTTTTGGCTATCGGAGAAGCGAAGTTAGGCCAAATGATTTTGAAATGGCCCGAAACTTCTTGTGTACTCCTCTTTTGGCTGTCTGGAAGAATCTTGCAGTTTTTGTTTGATTCTGACAAGATTTGATTTTTGGAAGCAGCATTGCCTATTTATGGCAGGTTGCGACTTCATGTAGCTCTTTGGATCTTGAAGTGGCAAAGTGACATTTTTGGTGTCAACAAATGCCCCCTCGAGGTACAGCGACGAGTTGCTTAACTTTTGTAGTCGATGTGCCTCGAAGAGATTTTCGAAGGAGAGCCTGTGACTTGACCAAGAGTCTTTGAGCAGTCTTTCTTTTTGGTATTTGTAGCCTTTTGAGCTTCCAGGGGAATTTTATGGTAGTGAAAGGGATCACGTACCATCTCGAGGCAAAGTTTTGAAGATGAACCTAACAGGCTATATGTGGCAGGTTAGGGGGTCGGGTTTGGTTTTGATCGTGTGACCCAACAAGCTGTATGTGGAATGTTGGGGGATCAATTTTGGTTTTGATCTTGTGACCTAACAGGCTGTATGTGGCAAGTTTAGGGGATCAGGTTTTGGTTTTTGGTTTTGGTCTTGTGACCTAACAGACTGTATGTGGCAAGTTAGGGGACCAGGATTTGGTTTGATTTTTGTGGAATGTCAATTTCAAGATTTTAGCTCAATTTGGTAGATGAGGCTGGATGGTTTTGATTTTTGGAAGCTCATGGGGCTTGGAATTTTCTTTTGTATGGTCCAATCAACTCAAAAGAGGCATGGAACCATTTTTGTATGCTCTTGGTAAGAGGGATTTCTCTTTGACTGAAAGCCCAAAATTATTATTATTATTATTTTTTTTTTTGTGCCTAGGTGGTCAAACCTGGCTCATATGGGCTAACCCATGGGACCTTGAGCTTTTGAAATGGCTTAGATCTCATATGGTGTCATTTTTGTAAAGAATATCCAAAAATATCTCATTTGGATAGAGAATATCTAAGAATATCTTTACTTGGAGAGAATCTCTCATGATCCCTTTATTTTGGGATAGAATATCTCAAGATATCTTTCTTTTGGGAAAGAATCCGTCATAGATTTCTTTTTGGGAGAAAGTCCTTCAAGATATCTTTCTTTTGGGAAAGAATCTTTCTAATCTCTTTCTTTTGGTAAGGTTACTAATTAGTAACACTTATCTCTTTCTTCTTTCCTCCTTTGGTTTGCTCTCCTCTATAAAAGCAAGGAGAAGGTTGGATCTCTTGCTCTTATTACTTTCTTTTGCAATAATCTCAAGAGGGCTTCAAGACCAAGAGCTTTTTTCTTCTTCAAGATCTTCAAGACTTTTCTTCTTCTTCTCCATCAATGGCTTCAAGTAAGTTCCCTTTTTCAAGAAAACTCCATTGTAGGGAAAAAAAAGTTCTTCTTTCTTTTTTTTTTGTTTCTTTCTTTTTCTTTATTTTTTTTTTCTTCACGTGTTTTCCCCTTTTTTTTTTCACACATGTTTTCTTTTTGCTTTCTCTTCTATTTTTTTTTTTTTTTGCATTTTTTTTGTGGGCCGTACGGAAAGATCCGTACGGATCTGGCCGTACGGCCACGTGGCCTGTGGGCCACGGCCTGTGGGCCATCTCCTTTTTTTTTTCTTCCTTCTTTTTTTTTGTTTTGTTTTCTTTCCCTCCTTTTTTTTTTGAGAAAGTTTCTTTTCTTTTCTTTTTTGTTTTCTTTCCCCTTTTTTTTTTGAGAAAGTTTCTTTTCTTTTCTTTTTTGTTTTCTTTCCCCCTTTTTTTTGAGAAAGTTTCTTTTCTTCTTTTTTTTTTTTGCTCATCATGATAATGCCCCTCTTTTTTGGCAAACCTAGATGTTCATGCATGCATTCAATTTGTAAATTAAATTTGTAGCATGATGTGATAGCATACCTGAAAGTTTTCGCAAATTTGGGAATTTGGAGCTCACAGTGATGTTGAGCCCTTCCTGATTTTGCGGAGACTTTGAGGTTTCGAAAGTTTGGAGTTTCGGAGCTCGCAGCGATGTTGAGCCCATCTTCAATCTTTCTATTTCTTTCGGGATAGTTCCTTTTCTTCGGAATTGGCCCCGTCATCATGTCAAAATTTCGCCAGATTTTTTTTTTTTAGCGAGATTCTGTCATTTTGATGTTTGATCTTTTTCTTTTCATCCTTTTCAGGTGGTTCCTCCAGAGCGAAACAAGGGTAAAGAGCCTGCTACAAGCGTACCTCGTCGATCTTCTAGGTCTTCTAATCCGGCCGTTCAGCAGGCTTTTGAGAAGGTCCAGTATGTTGAGAGAAATCTGGAAGAGTGTGACTCCCTCAACAGAGATGAGATGAGGCAGCGACTGATCGCTCTCAAGGGAGAGGAGTTCTATAAGATCATGGTAAGCAGTCGTCCATGGGTGATGGAAGATCAGAGCGTTTTGCCCAAGCCTACCTTCTTCTTTGGTGATGCAGTCCCTGATGACATGACATACCAAAGGAGATGTTTTCAGTTTTCTTTCACAGCAGATGGTGAGAAGAAGACTGTTGCTACCCGGTCGACGTTTGATCGCACCGTCTCGATTCTGAGCCTTGCCCCCACGTGTCCTAAGAGGGAAGATCCTCCAAGTTGGGTGAGAAGGACAAATGTAATCAAGACCGGGGTTTTTGTTGGCGGTTCTCCTGGATATACGGAGAGGTCGCCTGTTGACATGGACCTGTTGATGCCATCCAGCGGCTACCAGGCCTCTGATTATCCGTCGGTCGATTTGAGACCGGTGGGCCTTGGTATTTTCAGTGGTGACGGCAGCAATTGGATCAAGCCTTTTCGACTTCGAGGCCGCTTCAATGCCGACTCCGAATGGAAGTCATGGACTGATCGCGTCCTGCTGATGGTGGCGCCGTTTTGAAGGAAGCCGGGATTTTTGATGCGGTCCGTGCCTTTAGGGAGACCGTGATCTTTTCCGACGAGGCCTTCATGGCTATGCTGGAGTCATTCCTCCCACAAACCAATACCTTCTTTGTGACGAATGGTGAGATTGGTTTTTCTTTGAAGGAGCTGAGCGCCATTACTGGATTGCCCATCCTCGGCAAACTCTATGAGGAGTTTATGCCGATTGACAGCGTCCTCGAGGGGCAGTCTGAGGAGTTCAGGCTTCTATACTTTCAGCTCGTCGCCTTCTATGATTTTTTGAAGGAGAAGGAGGGTTTGAAAGTTAGATCCAGCAGTTGGAAGAGTTTTAGCTCTTCATTCCCCAACTTTTTTGATAGCAGGGAGTCTTCTGATAGCGTGACTCAAGAAGCCGGAGCTCAGGATCCAAGTCCAAAGAAGATCTTGGCCATGCAAAAAGAGTTGAGAGATTTTTGTGCAAGTACAAATGCCATATGTCCTGACATTGCACTGCGGAGAGATCTCGCTGTTTACCTCGCTTATTGGCTTGGTGAGGCTATTTTTGCTGGAGGAGATGGAATGCACATCAGGCCGCATTGTATTTTTCCGGCTTGTTAGATGGCGTTTGGAGAGCAGCTTGCTTTGGTGCCAGCTCTTTACTCCTACCTGTGTACCGAACTGCAGGCTGCTGCTTTTCTGGTTCGGCTTGGGCTTCCCATGAATAGGGTATTTTCAGCCCATATCTTTTATTAGTGGTATGTATACCACTGTCCTGGCTTCCATCGGCTGGGTGCTGCACAGGATGATGATCCTCTGATGACTCGACTGGCTAAGGGCAAAGCCGTGTCCGAATCACTTTTGTTTGCCCGCATGAGGATCCGACGGTTCAGGGACGTCGAGATGGGTCAGTCTTCAGTGAAGCTTTCTCCAGAGTTGCGGAAGAAGGCTTTTGATTTTGGTGCCTCCCGAGACTCTACCAGGGCGGGGTCGGGAAGGCATTATTCCTTGACAAATGCAGAGAGAGAGTGGCTTTTCAGCATACGTGTCGGCACGATGGTGTACCGCAGACATCTTTTCGTCGACATCCAGCCGTATGTACCCTCTCGCTTTGCTTTGCAGTTGGGTTTTTCTCAAGGCGTTGTTGGAGCGCCTTCAAGCATGGTGAAGCGCTTTGGAGGTTTACAGGACGGGAGAAATGCATGGGCTTTCTATAGTGCTGAAGACACTACAGCCATGATTTCTTATCCTGTGTTGCTGACTTCCCGGACTGCCGGCTTTGCGAAGTGGTTCGCGGAGAGCTTTTCGGCATATCGGGGGCTTTCCAAGAAGGAGCTTGATGTGAAGCTGGCATCTGGAAAGGGCCTTGGAAAGTCGGATGGCATCCGGCGAGAGGAAGTTTGGGCCTTCCTTTCTGGAGAGAAGCACAAGATAGGCTTTCTCGGTGACCAGGGCGTCATTGGTTCTGAAGCTGTTCGAGAAATACCTGATGAGGCTTTGGAGCAGCTAGAACAGGAGGAAGCCGAACTTGGCGCTTGGATGCAAGCGGCACAGAGGCAAGCTTCCGTGGAGTCTACTGGCAAGAGTAGACCATCCAGTGAGGAGTCAAGTGGGAAACCTGACTCTGACAGTGGGGCAGGTTCCTCTAAGAAGCGAGTCCGCCGGGGTAAGAGGGGGAGGAGTCATCATCATAGCAAGGGGCAGCATGAGGACTCTCCTAACTTGGAAGTCCCTCTTACTATCGATGAGGATGTGCCAGTGGATGCTGACGAGCCTCCAGAGAAGAGAAGTCGAGAAGAAGAGACCGTCGGTGAAGGTATGATTCTTCCTTTTTCTCTTTCCATTTCTTTTCATGGGATTTTTTCCATGTTTTGATTTGCTTCTCGTTTTCTGCTTTTCTTCCTTTTTTTTTTTAGCAGAGGAAGGCTTGGTGATGCCTGAGGTCCCAACCGATGAGGTGGTGATGGATCCTGTTGAGGCACCTGAAGAAGAACCGAGGGACTCTGGAGTAAATCCAGAATCTCCAATTGGTACGACTTCTTTTG
Source organism: Litsea cubeba (assembly GCA_012931725.1). Lineage (NCBI taxonomy): Eukaryota > Viridiplantae > Streptophyta > Magnoliopsida > Laurales > Lauraceae > Litsea > Litsea cubeba. The sequence continues at coordinate 65,623,826 of CM022944.1, forward strand.
CTCTTTTTTTTTTTGAGTTTGTTACTTGGTTTGCTAACATTTTTTTTTTGTCAGCTGACTTGCCACAGGGTTCTGATGACTTTGAACCATCGATGGACGCAAATGTTGATGATGCTTCCGATGAGTTCATGGAGGAAGAAAGTGTTCCGCCAGTCGTCGAAGAAGGTATTTTGTAGTTATAACCCTGATAATGATTTTCAAATAGGATTATATTCATACCTTTTTGTGTTTCTTTTGGCAGGTTTTGAAGTGACAGAGGAGGGTCCGTCGCTTCCAGAGCAAGGGATGCCAGAGGTTAATCCAGAGGTAGAGACTCCTGGGACCAGTTCTGACAATGTTGAGGAGATTCCTCGTGCTGAGATTCCTTCCCGAGCAGGAGCAGCTTCAACTGGAAAGAGTTCTTTTGTTACTCTTTCAACAGATGATGACATGAGCAGCCGACCAACGGAGTTGGGCGAATCTTCAGCTGGGCCATCTCTTCTTTTTGCGAAGAAGGTGGTGGTGCGAGTTCTGAGCTCTTGGATTGAGACTCTCTTTTCTGGGCACTTGGAAGCCGGATTTAGCATGATCCAGCATGTGCGTGAGATTCTCGGTGATGCTGAAGAGGCTGGTCTGGATGTCACAGATGCCAGGGCGATCGTTAATAGGATCATTGAGCTGGGTGACAAGTGGTTTGAGACCATGGGTTTTCCTGACGATCAGTTCTTCAAGGAGATGTTCTTGGACCCTGCGGATAAGGCTCAATCTGACCTGGATGAGGCTACAGAAAGCAAGAAGCAGGCAGTCCGAGAGAGGAACTTGGAAGAGATAACCATCATTAGGCTGACACATGACCTTAACATCCTTGATAGGGAGGTCGATGAGGCCAGGAAACGTCTTGAGCATCTGCAGGCACAAGTCGCTGCCAAGTGGACTGAAATAACAGAGGCTCGTGAAAGGGAGACTGCTCTGATTCATCGAGTTGCGGATGCCAATCGAGTTCTCAAAAGGAAGTCTGATGAGAACAAACAATGGAAAACCGCTCGAGGGAAGCTTCCCAGTGCAGAAGAAGGGTTACAGCCCACCCCAGCATCTCATGGCAGGTTCCTGAAGAAGCGTGCCTTGGAATCCTTGACGGATGAGGCCAAAAGTTTGCTTAAGGAGCTGAACTCTTGGCTGGAGACCATTTTTGATTGAGCTCCTGTATACAAAAACCATCCTTCTTTCTTTTTTTTGGTACCACTTGTATTTTTTTGGTACTTTTTTTTTTAGTGCTTGTGAACACTTTCTTTTTTTTTTGGTACCACATGTATTTTTTGGTACTCTTTTTTTTTTTGTTATCCCTACGCTCACTTGAATCTTTTTGTGATAAAAGTAATTGCTAAATGGGATGCTCTTTTTTTTTGTTATCCCTACGCTCACTTGAATCTTTTTGTGATAAAAGTAATTGCTAAATGGGATGCTCTTTTTTTTTTGTTATCCCTACGCTCACTTGAATCTTTTTGTAACAAAAGTAATTGCTAAATGGGATTTGATCAAAAGGTTGTCATTTTGTGAAAATCTTTTGTTAAGTGATTGTTTTGGCATGAAAGCCAGGTTTTTGTTTGTGGCATGGAAGCCAATTTTTGGCATGAGAGCCAGCTTTTCTTGTGGCATTGATAGCCGAGTTTTTTTTTTTGTGTGTGGCATCTATAACCAGTTTTGGGTGGCATTAATAGCCGGTTTGTTTTGTTGGCATCTATAGCCGGTTTTTTGAAATCCAAGTTTTTTTTTTTGTTTGTGGCATTGATAGCCGGTTTTGTTTTAGTGGCATCGATAGCCGGTTTGTGGCATTTATAGCCTGTTTTGATGGCTTTTATAGCCGGTTTGGTTTTCAAAAAATGCAAGTATCGACTAAAAGTCGCCTCCCTGCTGAATGTTCTTGCAAGTATCGATGGAATGTCGCATCCTTGCTCATTCGGTTGCGAGTATCGATGGAATGTCGCATCCTCGCGGATTTGGGTGCAAGTATCGATGGAATGTCGCATCCTTGCTTTTCAAAAATTTTGGTTTTGCGGGTACTGACTTGATGTCGTTTTCCCCACGATTTTTGAAATTTGTGGTTTTCTCGAACCTTTGGGTTATGGATATCAACTGAAATGTTGCGTCTCCACAGTTTTTTAGGTTTTTTCGAACCTTTGAAATTTGGGTTGTGGATATCAACTGAAATGTTGCGTCTCCACAGTTTTGTAGGTTTTTTCGAACCTTTGAAATTTGGGTTGTGGATATCAACTGAAATGTTGCGTTTCCACGGTTTTGGATTTTGCAAGTATCGACGAAATGTCGCTTCCCTGCGATTTTGGAAGTGTCGAACGTGGTTCGCTTGCTTCCGATTTGTGCGAGTATCGACTAAGCGTCGCTTCCTCGCGGTTTTTTGAAAAACCATTTTTTTTGTTTAAAGACACGAAGGTCATAAATTTTGACCTAAAACCATTTTGGCGGTAAAAGGCAGGGTGGACTAGGGTGGAAATCCCTGAATCCGGATTTTGTTTCAAACCATGAATTTTGGGTTCAAAGGTTGAAAATTTTGGTCAAGTTAGGGAAAGGTTCCTAAACTTGGATATATATTTTTTTTGAACAATGAAACGATGAAAGTAAGCATTGTTTTAGATTTCTAGAAATTTCAACATTTGATATGAAAATTCTAAAAAAAAAGGGTGGGTTTAGCGAGCGTGTACCTGGAAACCGGTTTTGGCCATACAGGCATTGCTCTTACCCAGTTGGGTAAGTCTTCAAGGGTAGTACCGCTTTAAGAACTTGCCATTGATGGGCAGCATACATCTGTCACCTTCCATGTTTAGGAGTGCGTATGCGCCATTGGAGAAAACTTTGTCGATGACGTAGGGTCCCTCCCATTTTGGCTCAAATTTGCCTTTGGACTTGTGAGCGAAGACCATTGGTCTTTTTACCGCAAGAACCAAGTCACTCTTTTTGTAGGCGCGTTGCCTGACCTTTTTATCGAAAGATCCTGCCATACGTGCTTGGTAAAGTTCAATGCTTTGTTGAGCTTCGAGCCGTCTCTCATCGAGATTGTCCAGCTCATGGAGTCGCAATTTGACATTGCTTTCTTGAGTCATGTCATTTTGCAAGGATACCCTCAAGGAAGGAATTTGTACTTCCAAGGGCACGACAGCTTCGCATCCATAGACCAAGGAGAATGGTGTGCTATGGGTTGGTCCTCGAACGGTAGTTCGATAGGCCCACAAAGCTTCAGACATTTTGTCGCTCCAGTCTCTTTTGTGACTAGAGACCATTTTTTTGAGGATTTTGCAGAGTGTCTTGTTGAAAGCTTCTGCTAACCCGTTTGCTGCCGGATTGTATGGAGTCGAAGGACAGCTTTGGATTTTGTATTTGTCGCAGAACCTGTAGAATCGATGATCCCGGAACTGTGGTCCGTTATCATGGACGAATCTTTTGGGTATGCCGAAACGACAAATGATGTTGGTGCGTAGGAACTGAAGGACTGATGAGGTCTTCATTTCGTTAAACGCAAATGCTTCTGACCACTTGGAGAAGTAATCCGTAGAGGCGAAGATGAAGCGATGACCTTTGCTTGAAGGGGGAGAAATAGGACCTATGATGTCCATACCCCAGGCTTCGAAAGGCCATGAGATCGCTGTAGGATGCAGCCATTCTGGAGGCATGTGAATGTAATCTCCATGAACTTGGCATTGTTGGCAGCGCTTAGCAAATTGCATTGCGTCAGCTACCATGGTAGGCCAGTAATATCCTAACCTTTTTATCTGATCATAGAGCTTAGGTCCAGCCTGATGAGCTCCACAAAGACCAGCATGGACTTCTTTGAGTGTTTCTTTAGCCTCTTGTTGTGACAAGCAGCGTAGAAGTACTCCGTTGAAGGATTTCCTGTAAAGGATTTTTGAAGGAATATCCAAATGGAAGCTTGGGGTTCGCCTTTGGATGCTTACCCATTCTTTTGGATCTTCAGGTAGGATTCCGAACATAATGTAATCAATGAATGGATCCCTCCAGTCGCCGATTGAAGTTTGAAGGATTGAAATCCGACTTCCGACCACTTGGTGGTATTCAGCAACTGCTTGGTGTGTGTTAAGAGGAGGAAGGATTCTCCTTTCGCACACTGTGATTTGCATGTTTTCCCCTTCCTGGATTGCCATGGTTGCGGCAAGTCCGGCTAGGGCATCTGCACGTATGTTTTCACCTCTACGAATATGGGTGATGTGACAGATGTCAAACTTTTGCAGAAGTGACTGTGCCTTGTTGTAGTAGGGCAACAAATCTGGCTTCCTGACTTCAAATTTCTGATTCATCTGGTTGACGATCAGTTGAGAGTCTCCAAAGACTTCCAGCATGGTGATACCGGATTCGATGGCGAGTTCCAATCCTAAGATCAGAGCTTGATATTCAGCTGCATTATTTGTGCATGGTTCCAGTAGCGAGAAAGCGTGTGGAATCATGTATTTGTCGGGGCTAACAAAAAGGATGCCAACTCCCGAGATCAGCTGTCTTTTTTCATTTGTCCTGGTTGCACCGTCAAAGTACATATCCCAGGAGGCACTTTGTGAGAAAGTCTCCACATTGTAGACTGGTTCGTCTGGGAGATCATCTCTGAGTGGAGAATCTTTAGGCAATGGATGCTCTGCGAGGAAGTCCGCTAGAGCTTGCCCTTTGATTGCTTTTTGTGGTACATACCTAATATCAAATTGTGACAGAAGGATGGACCATTTTGCCAGTCGAGCATTGAGAGAACCTGCCTTTGTGACAAGGACCTTCAAGAGGTTGACCCTCGAGACCAGGTAGACTGTGTTGGAAAGCAAGTAGTGACGCAGCTTTTGTACGGCGAACATCACAGCAAGACATTCTTTTTCGACTGGAGAGTAGCGATGCTCTGCACCTACTAGCATGCGGCTGAGGTAATATAGAGCAGCTTCTTTTCTTTGATCATTTTCTTGCGCAAGCAGAGCTCCCAAAGAGTGATCAAGGGCTCTTGTGTACAAGATGAATGGTTTTCCAGTGGTAGGAGCAGCTAACACTGGAGGTTTTGTCAGGTATGACTTGATGTCTTGGAAAGCAGCTTCACAGTCAGCATCCCAGACAAAGTTTACACCTTTTTTCATCAACCGGGAGAATGGACGGCATTTCCCTGAAAGATTGGAGATGAACCGTCTGATGTAGGCCAATCTCCCTTGAAGCCCTTTGATTTCTCTCAAGGTTCTTGGAGAGGGCATTTCTAGAATGGCTTTGACTTTTATGGGGTCAAGCTCTATTCCAGCTTTCCGAACTAAGAATCCGAGGAACTTACCCGACGAGACGCCGAAGAAGCATTTCAATGGATTCATTCGCAGTTTGTGTTTGCGAAGCCGGAGGAAGACTTCTCGAAGGTTTTCGAGATGATCTTCTTTTCTTTTGCTTTTGACGGCGAGGTCATCAACGCAACATTCAACCGTCTTGTGCTGCATATCTTGGAATATTTTCATCATAGCCCTCTGATATGTGGCACCAGCATTCTTCAGACCAAATGGCATGACAGTGTAACAATACACGCCAAATGGGGTTCGAAAGGATGTATGTTTTTCATCCTCAGGATGCATCTTTATCTGATTGTAGCCAGAGAAACCATCCATGAATGTCATTCGCTCGAATCCACAGGTATTATCAATCATTACCTCTGGTATGGGGAACGGAAATTCATCTTTTGGGCATGCGCCATTCAGGTCTCTATAATCAATACAGACCCTGATCTGCCCATTTTTCTTTGTCACGGGGACAATGTTGGCCAACCATTCAGGATGTTGTTCCTTATGGATGAAGCCGACGCTTTTGAGTTTTTGAACTTCTTGTTCAATTTTATCCATCACATCTGGACGGAATCTTCTTTGGCCTTGCTTGACAGGCTTGATGTCTTCTTGAAGATTGAGTTTGTGAACTGCTATTTTGGGGTCTAAGCCTGGCATTTCAGCGTAAGACCATGCAAAGCAATCAACGAACTCACGAAGAAAGGCGATATACTCGGGTAACTCATCATCCTTTATATTCTTGCTTATGAATACAGGACGTGGGTTATCTGGTGTTCCCAAGTCTATCTTTTGAACAGGATCTTCTGTTGGAAGGTTCGAAGGTGGTTCCTCCACAATATTTTCGGAGGCTTCCAGCTCAACGAAACCTTCTGGGGTTTCAAGGGCATTTCCAGACCAAGGTTTTGTTCCTTTCCACGGGTCTTCTTGATCGATAATTTTCCCAAGGCTTGCTATGAGATGATCCCAATCGCCTGTTGAAACCGAGTCGAAGTAGGCTACTTCTTTTGGAGATGAGGATTCTTCTGGGTCAGAAGTCCACACGTCTGTGCCATCGGATAACTCCTCTTCATTTTCGGAGAAATCGTGCCAATTGGATGAGCTTCCTGGATCTTTGTCAGGTGACTCATCAAAGAGATATCCAGGGAGATCGATGTCTTCATGGACTTGAGATGTCGAGGCTTGGTTAGTATATTGACTTTTAAGCCTTTGTGTCAACTGTCTCAAGGGAGTGTCAGGATCATACCCTAACCCGTGTGAAGACTTTTCTACATAGCCGTAGAGTCTCCAATCTTCCAGCTGGCTTTTGGTCAAGACGGGCCCCAATGGCGTGAGAATACCGCGTCCTTCTCCCAAACCGACTGGGTTTTGAGCGTCATAGCCCATTTTCTTCATAATAGCTTGTGCCACAGAACTGTATAAGGATAGTTGAGGCATACCTTTATTTTGGAAAGGTTCAAGCATGGAGTTTGATGAAGAAGCATCCGATCTATGGAAGAAGATCGGCTTTTCCTTTGTTGAAGTTGCTGGAACAACGAAGGAAGCTGACGTAGGATCTTCTATGTCAGAAGTTGTCTCCATTGGAGTAAGAGCAAGCTGAACTTGCTGAGTGTCAGCTTGGCTTGACGATGTGTCGTCTTCTGGCTCTGAACCGTGTCTTGCATGATAGACACGAAAGAGACAACAAATTTGCCCCCAGGCTTTTGCTTTGCCTTCTTCACTTTAGTTGTTATGACCAAAGGCTTTGAAGATTTGAGGGAGATGATGAAGGGAGTTTGCATGCTCTCTTCAGATTTACCGGATGGTTTGTTTTCTTCCGGTGATTGTTGAGGAGCTTTGCCTTTATCTTTCTGGAGATTTTCGGCAAAGGATGATGTGTGCTTTTCCTCTTCTTCTTTTTCACCTTCATACATCTGTGAGTCTGCGAAGTGGACTTCTTTACCTTTGAAGGGTTTTCTGTCCGCAAAGACTCGATGTATCATGCCGTCGTCGCCAACAAACTTGATGCATTGATGTAGAGTTGAAGGGACAACACCATTCTCATGGATCCAAGGGCGTCCGAGAAGGATGTTGTAGCATGAAGGGGTCTTTATTGCATACACTGTGACCTCAGAGATAAGATCACCGATCTGCAACTTGAACCTGATTTTGCCGATAGGCCTTTGAGTACTCCCATCGTATCCAAAGATAGATACAGATGTGTGGCTCAGTTTGCTGGGTGGGATGCCCAACTCTTCAAGAGCCGATGTGGAGATGAGGTTGAGTGCAGAACCTGGGTCGATCTGAACTCTATGCATAGGCATTTCCTTGATATACCCTGTGAAGTACAGGGGTCGGTTATGCCTGGTTTCGCCAAGTAGGAGGTCATCCTTTGTGAAGGCGATGGTTGCACTGGCTGCTTTTTTAACCGAGAGGCATTCAATGCATGATCCCTCAGTTTTCTTCTTTTCTCCCTTTGAGGAGGCTTCTGAGTTTTTGACCCGGTAATCCATTTCAATTTGGAGGACTTGCGGGGCATGTTTGTCGACATCCTCATTCAGCTTTTGTAATTCCGAAATGAGATTATCACGAGTGTGCGGAGACAGTCGCAATAAATCTAGGATGTGCAGACGTGCATGTATGTGCTTGAAATGTTCAATCAAGTCATACTTGAAAGCCTCCTTAGGGCCTACATGTTCATCATTGTTGCCACTAGGGGCGCTTACAACATCTTTTCCCGAAGGATTTACATATGTAAAGGAAGATTGGTTGTAATTTTTGTGGTAGTCCCGGCCAGAGCGGGTGCCTCTACCAACTTCGAGAGCTTCTTGAGAAGGGTCTTCGTTTGGAAGATTCTCTTCAGGATCAAGAGGCTGTCGTTTTTCATTTGCTGAGGATGTATCAGCAGCAGAGTTACCATCCTCAGTGATTGTGTTGCATGGAGCATTTTCCGGGAACAAGTCCTGAACAGCATCCAGTAATCTTTCTTCTTCGTTGACTAATTCATCGTCCCAAGCATCAATGGCTGGGAATTCTTCAGTCAGGAAGGGTGTGAACTTTGAAGTCACAGTCTCAGGAGAAGAAACCTGAGAGGGTGTCATCTCAGTGAAAGTCACGTGAGACGAGGTGGCTCCAGAAGATATATTGCTAGGCGTCGCCGGAGTGTAAGTGCTCTCATCAGACGATGCTTCGGAAGAGCTATAATCCCGAATTATCACATTACAGGAAGCTCTGACGGGAGACGTTGCCTGATCGGAGTCAGACTCATCCTCGGATATGAGAGGACCGTCTATCCAGCAATTTTCTCCATTTTCAGGAGTTAAGGGAGGATGTACCTGATGGTCTTCAGGGACTTCAGGCTCTGGGTTGCGAGGAGGCTCGTTGATGCGGTCTTGCTCTTGTTCTAGAGCGAGTCGCTGCAAGATCCTTGCATATTCTTCAAGATCAGGCATGGGAGCCGGATCTTCTTCTTCATCATCTCTTTGTGGCTCAACATTGTTGATTTCCACTGTAGTAATGAGAGGTGCTGGGTCAGCAGCATTTTCTTGTACAGCTTCTTGGTCTTCTTCATCATCAGACCAGGATCCTTGTGGCTGTAGGGAGTTATACCAGATTACTGGCATAAGATGAGACTCAGGAACCCATTCTTCATCGGAGAGATATTCTCCTGTTTCAAGGGACTCCTCCCACTCATCTGTGTAGTTGGATTCAAATTCATCATCGGTGTCGCTGGACTCGTATCCATCAATGGAGAATCCAACTACCGAATTGCAAGAGTATGATGCCTCCTGCATGGCTTCTTTGAATTGAGGTGGCATGAAATCTGTCACGCCCCCCGGACCGAGGTCCCGCTAAACGAGGCCCTAATCCGGGGACGCGGCGAGGCGGGCCGGAAAATTCCGCCCGCACCCGCTAGTTTCCCACAGGTTTCCGCGGTAAGGATTCACGGAATCCGAACAAATAGTGATGTATAAGGATCACTTTCATACAATGAATTACGCGGAAGCTTTGTAGCAAACATAAAAGTCTCACAAACATGTATAAATTGAGAACGCACGAGACTAGCATCAAAAGAGAAACATTTACTGTGGGCCAAAGTTAGTTAGAGTTGATACAAAAGTCAAGTTAAGCATTAATTACAAACTTTTCCCCCAAAAGAATATAAGCCAACAATGGCCATAACCAAAAACCCAAAATGTATAATATGAAATCCCCAAAATGTGGTCGCAGCTCCAAGACAACCCGACGTCTAATTGACATCATCGGGCTGCCACTCGCCCTCCGCTGGAACTATGGGTTCCGCCTCGAAGTGCGCCTCAACCGCGAGGGGCTCGACATCTGACACCAAACAAAAGAGAGTCAGACACGACGGTCTGGCAAGCAATTACAACAATAATAGAATGAAAGTAAAACAAAGCGTGATAAGAAAGAGCTACGATGAAATCACGGTTAATATCAATGTCGAAGTAAAGATAGAATAAACATCTCGATGGTTTGCAAATCTAATATCATGATGAGTAACATAAATAAATGCCATGAGATGAATATCAATGCATAAAAACAATGGCGACCCACATAGAGCTATATTCTCCTGTTACCGAAGTAACCGGAGCAAACAAACCGAAGCCACTAAACGTGGGACGGAACGACATAGTCGTTATCAGACAGAACCGTAGCCACTAAACGTGGGAACGGGAAATTACCGTTGCCATGGTCGGTACAAACGAAATCCAAACTGCAGCTGGCAAACAAAATAAAGACCCCAAGCCGGATGATCAGTCCGACAAGGTGACCTAAGCCTAGTGGTGCCATTTTAGTGAAAATCCGAAACCTCGAAGAAATGCAATTCCATTTATAAGATACATTTCCAAAGTCGATAGAAAACTACTCCAAACAAATGCATATAGGCGAAGCCACGCAAAACAAGTGAGTAGTTTCATCATATCTAAAGTATGGGTTAATCCACTTCAAACAGTAAAAGCATAGGAGAAGAACTAAAACCAAAAGTCTTTTTATTCAAAGAATGAATGATGGGTCGGTCGACTAAGCGGGTAGTCTCGATATACATTTAATCCCCTTATTGTCATTAGAGAGAGTTATTTGGTGTCACTGAAGATCGTTGACAATCACAAGGGATTAAGTGCACATTCAGACGCAAGGGTTTCCTAAGTGGTATTGGTCCTAGTCCAAGACCCAACTTGCCACGAATTCTAGGCTTGAAAAGGATGAATTGGGCTTCACTTATAGGAGAGAGTCTAGGGCTGGAATGAGCTTGGACAAAGGCCTGAAGTGGGCTTGAAATTATATAGAATGTGCCCTTAAAAGTATAGGTTAAATCCTCTCTTAATCAGGCCCACAACTGCCCTTTTTCCAACACTCAAACAGTCCACTAATCAGGCCCGATTCAGTCCTTAAAACAGCCCAGGATTCAGGTCATAAGACAGTCCAATGTCAGGTCTTGAAATAGCCCATCAATAGGTCTCAAACTGGTCCAAGAACAGGCCTTAAAACAGGCCCAATGGAGCCCTGAGAACAGGCCCAAAAATCTGTCTGAAAACAGTCCAAACCCGAGCCCAGACTGGGCTGGGCTCGCTCGAGCGGACCCAGGTCCGCTCGAGCGGACCCAGGCAGTAGCTGGGTCGCTCGAGCGGACCCAGACAGAACCTGGTCCGCTCGAGCGACCCACTGGGTCGCTCGAGCGGACTGGGCCTGCCCAGTCCAGCCCGAGTGCAGTAATTCCATTTTTTTTTTTGTGTTTCTTCTTCCTTCTTTCTTTGATCATTTCAATTCCTCCTTCCATACATAATTTCTACAACAATCTTGGGCCTCTTCTCATCCTCTACAAACCATTAAACCATCTGATTAACATAATCACTACACTTTTAAATGAAATCCAACTTCTTTCCCATTTCTTTGAGAACCCATTTGAACAAATGAGATAAACTTTCCAAGAAACCAAAGTGAGAATAAATTTCCAATGCAAAGAAGAGCAATAACACACATTAAGATAGCTATTAAGGTGGACCATTAAATCAAAGCAAACCATGACTAAAGAAGATTAGCATAAAAAGAAAGAAATCAAGAAATAGAATCAAATGAGGAAGAACATCATATTAATGTTGGAAAATACTTGCCTTAAGCCAAGATGAACTCAAAATCACTCCTAAAACCACTCCTTAGAGCTTCAAGCTCCAAATCTACAAAAGCCCCAAAATTTCCCAAGAAACCCTAAAACATCAACATTTGTGAAACCTCAAAGAAAACCTTAGAAAATAGGGTTAAAATGCTCCAAATGGAGAGGAAAGCAAAGATCTTGGGTTGGGAAAACTATTGCTCACCTTGAGGGACCCTAACAAAGAAGAAAAGCTTGAATGGAGGGCTTCTCCTAGCTCAAACTCCTCAAGAAAGGTATCCCTAGGAAGCTTGAAGAGGGAGGAAGAGATTGGGGAGATCAATCCTCTAAGCAAACCTCACCAAGTGAGAGTTCCAGATGAGAGAGAGTGAGAAGGGAGAAGAGGAAAGGAACCCTAGCCAAAGACTTGCTGGAATCGAATGAAGAGGAAGAGAGAAAAGCTCTCTTCTTAAGAGACAAGCCAATGTGGGCCCCGAACTTCACAAGACTAAAAATGGTACTTGCGGGCCCCGAACAGAAACGACAAGAAGACGAAAATGATCGGCGAAATTTCTACTTTCCAAAAAGTATATTTTTGGCAAATTCTGGAATTTTCGAAATTTGGGTACAGGTTTTGTGTGAAATGTCTGTTTTGCCCTTTTTCTCGAAAAACGCGATTTCTGATCACAAAAATCAGGTTGGCCAAAACATGAAAGTTGACGATCTAGATGAAAAACATCGAAATACACATAAATGAGGATTTTTCAAGCATTAAGAACAAATTCAACAATCTCACACATAAATCCACGGGCGCCCGGCCCGTGTCACACTTAAGTCAGAGGCTAATCAAACGACCTAATCTAGCTTAATAAAATAAGCTAATCGTCCACTAAACCCACTTATCCACTAATCACGGTTAAAACAAGATTAAATATTCAAACCTGGGTCGGGGTCTGACATCCTCCACCCCTAAGAATCACATTTGGTCCTCCAAATGATCACTAACCTCTGGGAATAACTGAGGATACTTCTTTTGAACTTGCTCACGAAGCTCCCAAGTAGCTTCTTCTGGCCCATGATTCTCCCAACGGATTTTTACCCACTGAATTGTCCTATTCCTCAGTTCTTGCTCTTTGGTGTCGATAATCTCTGCCGGCTTTTCAATGTAGGTGGCATCCTCTCTGACATCTAACGGCTCATGTTGTAGCACGTGCGATGGGTCTGAAACATACTTCCTTAGCATTGACACGTGAAACACGTTATGCACACCCGACAGTTCTGGAGGCAAAGCTAACCGGTATGCCACTTCCCCGATCCGACTCAAGATCTCATATGGTCCAATAAATCTCTTAGACAATTTGCCCTTCTGCCCAAATCTCAATGTCCCCCTGACCGGAGATACCTTCAAGAATACCTTGTCTCCAACTTGGAATTGGAGATCCTTTCTTCGAACATCGGCATAGCTCTTCTGTCGGCTCCTCGCAATCTTCAATCTCTCATGGATAATTCTGACTTTATCACTTGTTTCCTCAACTAAAGATGGACCATGAAAACTGCGTTCTCCGACTTCTTCCCAACACACGGGGGTTCTACACTTCCTGCCATAAAGCGCTTCAAAAGGGGCCATCCCTATGCTGGAATGGTAACTATTGTTATAAGCAAATTCGCAAAGCGGTAGATTCTCGTCCCACTGATTCTTGAAATCAAGGACACAAGCCCTAAGCATGTCCTCGAGAGTCTGAATAGTCCTCTCCGACTGACCATCCGTCTGCGGGTGGTACGCTGTACTGAATTGAAGCTTCGTCCCCATCGATTCATGCAAAGTCTTCCAAAACCTCGAAACAAATCTGCTATCCCGATCTGAAGTGATGGAAACCGGCTGACCATGACGACTAACAATCTCTTTCACAAAAGCCTGCGCTAACGCCAACATGTGCATCTTCTTACCGGTCTTCAACGGAATAAAGTGCGCTGACTTCGTTAGCCGATCCACTATGATCCAAATGGCATTGTTCCCCTTGCTCGTATTCGGTAAACCTGATACAAAATCCATTGTCAGGTGCTCCCATTTCCACTCTGGGATTTCTAACGGCTGCAAAAGGCCAGGTGGTTTCTGATGTTCTGCCTTCACTAATTGACAAGTCATGCACCTCGACACAAAGGCTGCTATCTCTCTTTTCATATTGTTCCACCAAAAACGACTCTTCAAATTTTGATACATCTTCGTACTCCCTGGATGCACTGAATACCTCGTATTGTGAGCCTCTACCATAATGTCATCTTTCAAGTTGTCGACTTTAGGAACGCAAAGTCTGCCACGGAAGTACAAAACTCCATCCAACATCTGAAAATCTGGCCTCTCCGAGATATTCTCCACAATCTTAGCCAAGTCTGGATCTTGCATCTGACTATCCTTAATTTTCTGAATAAAAACTGGCTCGGACACTGTCATGTTTGCCAACACAACTCCTTCTCTCAAAGGTTCGAACTCTACTCCCAAATCCTCAAATTGCTGAAAATTGTAAAATCCATGCAAACTGGCCAAACAAACTGACTTCCTACTCAACGCATCCGCCACTACGTTCACTTTCCCCGGATGATAGATAATCGGAAAATCGTAGTCCTTGATGTACTCCATCCACCTTCTCTGCCTCATATTCAATTCTTTCTGAGAGAATAAATATTGAAGACTACGGTGATCCGAATGCACTTCAAACCTTTCTCCGTACAAGTAGTGTCTCCACATCTTCAACGCGAAAACTATGGCTGCTAACTCCAAATCGTGCGTTGCATACTTCTTTTCATGTTCCTTCAATTGCCTCGAGCCATATGCAATCACATTTCCATTTTGCATCAACACACAACCGAGTCCAACTCCTGAAGCATCCGTGTAGATGACGAAACCACCACTCCCCGAAGGTAAAGTGAGAACAGGCGCTGAAGTTAACCTTTTCTTCAACTCTTCAAAACTAGACTCGCACTTCTCTGACCATACAAACGGCACATTCTTCCGGGTTAACTTAGTCAACGGTGCTGCAATAGACGAAAAGCCTTGAACAAATCTCCTATAGTAACCTGCCAAACCCAGAAAGCTTCTAATCTCTGTCACATTTTTCGGTCTCTCCCAATTGATAACTGCTTCAATCTTTGATGGGTCAACTGCTAGCCCTTCTTCAGAAATAATGTGACCCAGAAAAGAGACTTGCTCTAGCCAAAACTCACACTTCCCAAGCTTCGCATACAACTGATTATCTCTTAACAACTGCAAAGAAGTCCTCAAATGCTGCTCATGATCTTCCCTCGACTTGGAATACACTAGGATATCATCAATGAAAACAACGGTGAACTGATCTAGGTGGGGTGCAAAAATCTTGTTCATGAGAGCCATAAATACCGCTGGTGCATTCGTCAGTCCAAAGGGCATCACCAAAAACTCATAGTGCCCGTATCTCGTTCGGAAAGCTGTCTTCGGGATGTCTGATTCTCTAACCCTCAACTGATGATATCCGGACCTCAAATCTATCTTCGAGAAAAACTTTGCACCTTGCAACTGATCAAACAACTCGTCTATCCTAGGCAAAGGGTACTTATTCTTGATGGTCACTTGATTCAACTTCCTATAGTCTATACACATCCTCAAACTTCCATCTTTCTTCTTGACAAAAAGCACTGGAGCTCCCCACGGGGAAACACTTGGCCTAACAAAGCCCTTATCTAGCAACTCTTGCAATTGCAACTTCAATTCACCTAACTCCGCTGGAGCCATCCTATAAGGAGCAATGGAGATCGGAGCGGTTCCTGGCACCAACTCTATTGTAAACTCAACTTCTCTGATAGGTGGTAACCCTGGAATCTCTTCTGGAAAAACGTCGGGAAACTCACACACTATCGGGATGTTCTCCACCCCTAGGGACTGTTCGTCCTTGGAAACGAAAGCAATAAATCCCTCACAACCTGACCTTAACAACTTAGCTGCCGAAAGAGCTGAAATAAACCTAACTGGGGAAATCCTTTTCTCTCCCTGAAACTTCACTCCGGAGGACGTCCCATCCAACCTAAACACAATGGTCTTACTATAACAATCCATGGAGGCATGATGACCCGCTAGCCAATCCATGCCTAGAATGACATCGAAGTCATGCATCACTAAAGTGATAAGGTCTGCAGGGAAAATGACTTCTCCTATCTTCACTGGACAACCCGGATAAAAAGTACTACACACCACTTGCTTCCCTACCGGAGTAGTAACAGTCAAAACAAACTCTAACTCCCTAACCGGAACACTAATCTTCTTAGCAAACACAAGGGATAAGAAAGAATGGGTAGATCCCGGGTCAAACAACACTTTAGCTTCAACATCACAAATTAGAAGTTTACCTTCCACAACATCACCCGCCGCTTCTGCATCCACTTGATTGATATGATTGAGACGGCCTTGCTGACGCGGTCTGTTCTGATTCTGATTTGGCCTCGCAAGCTGCATATTCCTATTCTGCTGTTGTGGACGGGCATTCTGGTTCTGAGGCTGTTGACGGGGCTGCTGGTTCTGCTGCTGCCTCGGAGGATTCTGAACTGCTTGCTGATTCTGCTGAGGGGCTTGCCTAGGCGGCTGCTGCGGTGCCCTGTTGCCCTGGTTCCTATTGTTTGGGCAATCCTTCACTTGGTGGTCTGAGCTACCACACTTGAAACACGCCCCTGAAAGGCGATAACACTGCTGCGAAGAATGATTCTTGCCACAATGCTCACACCCGCCTTGAGTTGGAGCATTCTGAGGTTTCTTTTGCTTCTTTCCTTGGTAAGACTTCTGTCCACTCTGAAACTGCTGCCTCTTCCTCTGATTGTCCTTGATAATCTGATTGTTTATATCCTCAAACCTGTAGGCCCTCTTGATAGCTTCTTGAAAGGTGGTCGGTGGTACCACACCCAATGCATCTCTCAAAATAATGGGGTTGAGCCCATCCATAAACTTAGTAATCTTTTTCTCCTCGGTGTCCACCAACTCTGGAGCATAGCGAGATAACTTCTCAAACTTCGTGAGATATTCCAAAACAGTCATATCCTCTTGTTTAAGCAACTGGAACTCTGCTGCCTTCTGCTTCTTAATATGTGCTGGGACATATTTCTCACTGAACTGCTGCTTGAAAGTGGCCCAAGCAATCCCATCTGCAATATTCTGATAGCCTTCCTTGACAGTCTTCCACCAAATGTCTGCCAACCCAGTAAACATAGACGCTGCCAAGTGAACCCGCTGTCTGCCAGTACATACAAAGATGTCGAAGATGTTCTCGGTATGAGCCAACCAATCATCTGCCGCCAAAGGTTCTTCCTGACCCGTAAACTCTTTAGGACCCCTTTTTCTAAACTTCTCAAACAGGATATTAGGGTCTCTGTCCCTATGCTGCACTGGTTCCACATTAGCTACTGGTTCTGGCCTTCTACCCAACACTTCAAGCAGTTGCCTTTGCACTTGAGTCAATTCCTCATCCTTCTTGGCCATTTGTTCTTGAAATCGAGCTTGATTATCATTGGCTCGCTGCTGCTGTTCAACTAACATTTGCATGAGTTGTTGGAATTGACCCGTTACCGGGTTTTCGATCTCGCTGTCATGATTGCTACCTGATGCGTTCGCACCTGCCGGAGGTCGACGCGGAGGCATATTGCTGCAAAACAACTTGTTAGTACAGTAAGATATAATAATAAAGCGTTCCCAATCCCAAATCGATGCCAACTAACGGTAATGCTAACGAATCCTTGCCACGTCCTTATGTTTCTAATCCAATTTTAATTGCCTCAAATATTTCTCGCTCTGATACCAAGCCTGTCACGCCCCCCGGACCGAGGTCCCGCTAAACGAGGCCCTAATCCGGGGACGCGGCGAGGCGGGCCGGAAAATTCCGCCCGCACCCGCTAGTTTCCCACAGGTTTCCGCGGTAAGGATTCACGGAATCCGAACAAATAGTGATGTATAAGGATCACTTTCATACAATGAATTACGCGGAAGCTTTGTAGCAAACATAAAAGTCTCACAAACATGTATAAATTGAGAACGCACGAGACTAGCATCAAAAGAGAAACATTTACTGTGGGCCAAAGTTAGTTAGAGTTGATACAAAAGTCAAGTTAAGCATTAATTACAAACTTTTCCCCCAAAAGAATATAAGCCAACAATGGCCATAACCAAAAACCCAAAATGTATAATATGAAATCCCCAAAATGTGGTCGCAGCTCCAAGACAACCCGACGTCTAATTGACATCATCGGGCTGCCACTCGCCCTCCGCTGGAACTATGGGTTCCGCCTCGAAGTGCGCCTCAACCGCGAGGGGCTCGACATCTGACACCAAACAAAAGAGAGTCAGACACGACGGTCTGGCAAGCAATTACAACAATAATAGAATGAAAGTAAAACAAAGCGTGATAAGAAAGAGCTACGATGAAATCACGGTTAATATCAATGTCGAAGTAAAGATAGAATAAACATCTCGATGGTTTGCAAATCTAATATCATGATGAGTAACATAAATAAATGCCATGAGATGAATATCAATGCATAAAAACAATGGCGACCCACATAGAGCTATATTCTCCTGTTACCGAAGTAACCGGAGCAAACAAACCGAAGCCACTAAACGTGGGACGGAACGACATAGTCGTTATCAGACAGAACCGTAGCCACTAAACGTGGGAACGGGAAATTACCGTTGCCATGGTCGGTACAAACGAAATCCAAACTGCAGCTGGCAAACAAAATAAAGACCCCAAGCCGGATGATCAGTCCGACAAGGTGACCTAAGCCTAGTGGTGCCATTTTAGTGAAAATCCGAAACCTCGAAGAAATGCAATTCCATTTATAAGATACATTTCCAAAGTCGATAGAAAACTACTCCAAACAAATGCATATAGGCGAAGCCACGCAAAACAAGTGAGTAGTTTCATCATATCTAAAGTATGGGTTAATCCACTTCAAACAGTAAAAGCATAGGAGAAGAACTAAAACCAAAAGTCTTTTTATTCAAAGAATGAATGATGGGTCGGTCGACTAAGCGGGTAGTCTCGATATACATTTAATCCCCTTATTGTCATTAGAGAGAGTTATTTGGTGTCACTGAAGATCGTTGACAATCACAAGGGATTAAGTGCACATTCAGACGCAAGGGTTTCCTAAGTGGTATTGGTCCTAGTCCAAGACCCAACTTGCCACGAATTCTAGGCTTGAAAAGGATGAATTGGGCTTCACTTATAGGAGAGAGTCTAGGGCTGGAATGAGCTTGGACAAAGGCCTGAAGTGGGCTTGAAATTATATAGAATGTGCCCTTAAAAGTATAGGTTAAATCCTCTCTTAATCAGGCCCACAACTGCCCTTTTTCCAACACTCAAACAGTCCACTAATCAGGCCCGATTCAGTCCTTAAAACAGCCCAGGATTCAGGTCATAAGACAGTCCAATGTCAGGTCTTGAAATAGCCCATCAATAGGTCTCAAACTGGTCCAAGAACAGGCCTTAAAACAGGCCCAATGGAGCCCTGAGAACAGGCCCAAAAATCTGTCTGAAAACAGTCCAAACCCGAGCCCAGACTGGGCTGGGCTCGCTCGAGCGGACCCAGGTCCGCTCGAGCGGACCCAGGCAGTAGCTGGGTCGCTCGAGCGGACCCAGACAGAACCTGGTCCGCTCGAGCGACCCACTGGGTCGCTCGAGCGGACTGGGCCTGCCCAGTCCAGCCCGAGTGCAGTAATTCCATTTTTTTTTTTGTGTTTCTTCTTCCTTCTTTCTTTGATCATTTCAATTCCTCCTTCCATACATAATTTCTACAACAATCTTGGGCCTCTTCTCATCCTCTACAAACCATTAAACCATCTGATTAACATAATCACTACACTTTTAAATGAAATCCAACTTCTTTCCCATTTCTTTGAGAACCCATTTGAACAAATGAGATAAACTTTCCAAGAAACCAAAGTGAGAATAAATTTCCAATGCAAAGAAGAGCAATAACACACATTAAGATAGCTATTAAGGTGGACCATTAAATCAAAGCAAACCATGACTAAAGAAGATTAGCATAAAAAGAAAGAAATCAAGAAATAGAATCAAATGAGGAAGAACATCATATTAATGTTGGAAAATACTTGCCTTAAGCCAAGATGAACTCAAAATCACTCCTAAAACCACTCCTTAGAGCTTCAAGCTCCAAATCTACAAAAGCCCCAAAATTTCCCAAGAAACCCTAAAACATCAACATTTGTGAAACCTCAAAGAAAACCTTAGAAAATAGGGTTAAAATGCTCCAAATGGAGAGGAAAGCAAAGATCTTGGGTTGGGAAAACTATTGCTCACCTTGAGGGACCCTAACAAAGAAGAAAAGCTTGAATGGAGGGCTTCTCCTAGCTCAAACTCCTCAAGAAAGGTATCCCTAGGAAGCTTGAAGAGGGAGGAAGAGATTGGGGAGATCAATCCTCTAAGCAAACCTCACCAAGTGAGAGTTCCAGATGAGAGAGAGTGAGAAGGGAGAAGAGGAAAGGAACCCTAGCCAAAGACTTGCTGGAATCGAATGAAGAGGAAGAGAGAAAAGCTCTCTTCTTAAGAGACAAGCCAATGTGGGCCCCGAACTTCACAAGACTAAAAATGGTACTTGCGGGCCCCGAACAGAAACGACAAGAAGACGAAAATGATCGGCGAAATTTCTACTTTCCAAAAAGTATATTTTTGGCAAATTCTGGAATTTTCGAAATTTGGGTACAGGTTTTGTGTGAAATGTCTGTTTTGCCCTTTTTCTCGAAAAACGCGATTTCTGATCACAAAAATCAGGTTGGCCAAAACATGAAAGTTGACGATCTAGATGAAAAACATCGAAATACACATAAATGAGGATTTTTCAAGCATTAAGAACAAATTCAACAATCTCACACATAAATCCACGGGCGCCCGGCCCGTGTCACACTTAAGTCAGAGGCTAATCAAACGACCTAATCTAGCTTAATAAAATAAGCTAATCGTCCACTAAACCCACTTATCCACTAATCACGGTTAAAACAAGATTAAATATTCAAACCTGGGTCGGGGTCTGACAAAATCACTGAGAGTGAATTTCCTTACCCCCTTTGAAGTCTCTGGAAGGGATGTTTTTGTTACCTCCAGTGAAGCGGTAGAGGAAGCCTCTGCCTTTTCTTTGACCTCTAGTTTTGGCTGGGTCTTCTCTTGCCGTTTGAGCTTGAGGAGAAGTTTCCTAGCCTGCCTTCGCTGTTGAGCTGTAGGCTTTGTTTTCACGACCTCCCAATTTTCATCTTCCAGGAGATCGGGATGTACCCATATCGGTTGTCCGTCTGGTGTCGGGTAAGGAACCAGTTGCTCGGACGCTTGGATTGAGTTTATCACCTTGAAGGAAGTAGTGATCTTCTTTTTCGGTGATTTTGATGTTTGTCCACATGTCACCATGTTGACGGAGGCAGGACCCATAGTTTTTGTCAAAGGTGATGACTCCATTTTTCCACATCTCATTTATTTTCTCTCTCACAACGAAGCACTGATTGAGAGGATGCGAGATCATCTGGTGGTATGGACAGTACCGAGGATCGTTGGTTTTGCCAACATCACCCGGTCTTTTTGGTTCAGGCAAGGTGAGCCTGCCGTTTGCCACAAGAGCCCCGAAGATTTCATCAACATCTTCATCAAACGGGTATTTCTTCTCTACTCGTTCTTTGAAGGCATCAGAGAGTTCAGGTCTCTTACCAATAGCTTTGTTTTCAGCTTTCTTTGGTGGCTGAGGAGCTGACTTGGTCTGCACATTGAGGACCTCTTTCTTCTTTGGTTTTGAGGTCGTAATTGCGGTTGGCTCTTTTCTTGATGATTTCTGACTGTTGAGGTCCTTAATCACCGTTTCAGCTTCCATGGAAGCTTCTAGGAGTTCTCCCAGGTTTTTTGATTTGTTGTCGATGATCATGGAGCGGATTCTGGCTCTCATGTTGTTTCGGCAGATGTCGACTAGCGACGCTTGTGGCAATACATCAGAGCATTTGTATGCCATTGCTTTCCACTTGTGAATGAAGTCATGTTGATTCATTCTCCCCCTGTTTTAGGCTGCACAGCTGAGCCATAGTAGCGGGATGATCTTCACCTTTGAAGTGAGTCAGGAAGCGTGTCTCTAGCATGGCCCAGTTTTGGATTGAGTCCTCCGGCAGAGTGGAGTACCAATCGAAGGCCGTACCTTTTAGGGTACTTGCAAAGAGGCGGATCTTGAGTGCATCTTGATCCGCGATAGCTCCCGTCAGGATCTTGAAGTGGATGACGTGCTGTCTGGCTGATCCTTTCCCCGTATATGTTTGGAGAGTAGGATGCCTGAATTTGGTGGGGAACGGGACCGAGTCCATCCATAAGGGATATGGTGGCTTGATCCCATGCTCCTTGAGTATATCCTCTTCTTTTGCTTTGGCGAGGATACCGTCTACGTCCTTTTTGGTAAGGGCGCGTGACTCATTTTCTTCTCTATTTACCTCGTCGTCTTGATGATTCGGAGGAGGTTCATTGTTCGCCTGATTTTGGAAGGCGAGGAGAAGGTTTTCCATCAGAGTTTCAATCCTCTGCTGGCCCTGTTCCAACTGCTGGATGCGGGTGATCGCATCTTCTGGAGGTGGATTGCGGGGTGGTGGCTCAGAATTTGTAGCCAAGACATTCATCCTTCGTGATTCGAACGAAGAAACTGTCCTGGTGACTGAGCTGGGGCTCATTCTTTTTGAAGAGGAGCTTGAGGAAGGATCACTCTGCTGTCCTTTGCTTGAAGGAGCAGGGGATTCTTCTGAATGTCTTCTTGTCCTGGAGACGCTGCGGGTCATCGGACGTCGGACATGGATTTTTGTTGCTGATTTTTGGCGCCTTCTGGTTTTTCCAACCATATGGACGGCAGCAACTTGGTTGGGTCTTTCTTTTTCGACCCATTTGGGAGAGACTTGAAGTGTGGGAGGCTGGGTCCTTTGCTTCTCTAGTCTCTTTTGTCGGTACGACGCGCGGCGGCGTATACGACGAGCAATTTGAGCTTCGGTCAGCTCTGACTGGGCTTTGACGATGAAGGATGTGCTCCCTCGGGCGCAGCAGCCGAGCCTGTCTTCTTTGTAGCTGGGCAAGGACAGGATGCGAACCCTATCCTTCGCCAGTTGCAGTGAAGCTTTGAATTTTTGACGTTCGGCCCCTGTAGAGATGAAGGGTCGAACTGCAGGTTTGTAGGCCTTAGCAGGTGCTTGTGGAGGCCTTGTGATGCATGACTTGATTTTGGGCTTGTAGGAACAAGCCGGCTCATGCTGGGTTGACTTGGAAGTCGAGTCGGAGATGGGTCTCTCCTCTTTCATGTAGGCAAGAGGATAGAACTGGTTCTCCTTGAGTGGGGCCAGGAATGCTGGCTTAGTGGATGTCTGGGACCTTCTCTGTTTTGGTGAAGGTCTTGGGGACCAAGTCTTAGGGTAGACCTGGTTGTTTGCAGGTTGAGGCTTCGTGGGGCTGCCACGGGCTTCAGGCCTTCTGGTGCTCGCCTTTGGTGTCACGGTA
Organism: Litsea cubeba; assembly: GCA_012931725.1. Taxonomy (NCBI): domain Eukaryota; kingdom Viridiplantae; phylum Streptophyta; class Magnoliopsida; order Laurales; family Lauraceae; genus Litsea; species Litsea cubeba. The sequence goes on from CM022944.1 coordinate 65,646,736, forward strand.
GTGACACGTTGAGAGGCGAGTTTCTGCTTCTTGGAGGGAGCAGTTTGTTCCTCAGGAAGTGGGAATGGTCCCAGCGTCCCAAAGACGATAGTCCGGGGAGTCGAGGTCGACCCGGAGTTCAGAGAGTTGCCGAGGGAGTTGACACTTCGGCAGCTGATGGGGCGCTTGTAGGTGCGCATGGTTTGCTTCTGTTGAAGCATGAGTTGGTGCTTGTTTTCATCGAAAGTAATGGTTAGTGAAGCTGCCATTGTTAGTTTTTCGAAAATTTCTGAAACAAGACCACATCCATTAGTAATCACAAGAATATAATGATCATAAATGGGAAGTTCTATAGTTTCGTCTTTTCAAATTGCTCGAGGTAGATGACCCAAGCAATATGAAGAAGGCAAAATGCCATAGAAGGTACAATTGTTCTGATCGCAGGTATGGTAAGCCCGGAATGGGCATCCCAGTGACTGCTAGAAGCAATTGTGAACTTAAATTCGACTTATCGAGAAGCAGAGCTTGCTCGAGGTAAGAAGAATATAAAGTTGGAGTTACAGATGTGCCGGTCGCAATACAGTAGACCCTGAAAGGGCGTACTAGTACCGCTAGACACAAATGTTTTGAGACCGCATCCATGAGATGAGATTCTCTGTTTTGAAAGGTCAAGATTGGATTCATCAAAGAGAGCAGATGGTATTCCGATCGGAACACGGGCTCAGCGATTTCCGCGAGCGCCAGTGCTCAGAAAGAAATGAACCATAATTTCTCGGATCTGAATCTAAAGATGACGAGTTTTTTTTTTTGAAAAGTCAATATCGGGTTCATCAAAGAGAGCAAAAGGCATTCCAATCTGAACACGGTCTCAGCGATTTCCGTGAGCGCCAGTGCTCAGAAAGGAGAAGACCAAGATTTCTCCAATCTAAACCCAAAATGACGGAAGTTTTTTTTTTTTTTGAAGATTTTGAAGATTTTTTTTTTTTTTTTTAAATCTTTTTTTTATTTTTTATTTTTTATTTTTATTTTTAAGATTTTTTTTTGAAAAATTTTTTTTTTTACTTTTTATTTTAAGATTTTTATTTTTAAATTTTTTTTTTTTAATTTATTTAAAAGACGAGAGAGTACACATAGGCCTCCTAACCCGGTCTTATGAAATCTTGATTGATAGAATTGCCCCCAGGTAAGGGTAGGATTACTTAATGAACCCATTTGGAGGACCCTTGCCTAGAACAGTCAAACTGTCTCCACACTCTGGACAAGGCTTTTCTTTGAATCAACCATGATCAAAGAACACAGTTGGTTTAACCTTAGTGGTCTATGTCTTTTTTTTTATTTTTATTTTTATTTTATTATATATATATTTTTTTAAATGAACTCATCGAAGAGAAACGATGGCCCAAAACCTTAGTCGAACAGGCTCAACATTTCTGCAAGCGCGATGAACGATAGGAACGGATCAAGGTTTCTCAATTTTGAATCCAAATTGAGAAATTTTTTTTTTTATATATATATTATATATATATATATATTTTAGATCTTTAATGAACTCATCAAAGAGAAACAATGGCCCAACCCCTGATCCGAACACGGTCTCAACGATTTCCGTGAGCGCCAATGCCCAGAAGGGAGAGGATCAAAGTTTCTCAATTTTGAATCCAAAATGAAAAATCTGATTTTTTTTTGTTGTTTTTTTTTTAAGAAATTTTTTTTTTGAAAAGAGAAAGAGTGGAAATAAATTCAAAGAATTAGAAATTTCCAAACAAAAAATCTCATCTCAATTTTTTTTTTATGCGGAATTCAACATAGGCCACCAATTATAAAGTAGCCAAGGAATCGAGAAAAGAAATATAAGCATAGAGCAAAATATATGATATGCAAATATTTCATTTCTAGCATCGTGTTCTCAAATAAACGAGTCCCACCGGGTGTGCCAGCTTGATGGACCGCGCTCCAGATGCCCGAGTTTCCTACCGAGGTCGGCGGACGTGGGAGTCCGTTTGGTTCCGACCCTTTCGTAACCAGGGGGCAAGGGGGCGTGCATCAACATTTCTTTTTTTTGTGGGTGTGCCAGATTTTCTATTTTTACTTGGAATTGCAAGTGGTGATCCGGAGATCAACCTTCGCAAGTAAAAAGGAAATCAACTTCTTTCAAGTTTTCCATTGCACATATATTTGAGAAAAGAGACATTTTCTTGATTTGCCGTGAAAGGCAATTTTTTTGGCATTTATAGCCGATTTTGGCGTTTATAGCCGATTTTTGGCGTTTATAGCCGATTTTGGCGTTTATAGCCGATTTACAATCCTTATCAATAATGAAAGACAAGAATTGTGATTTTTGTCTCTTTTAAAAAATACAAACTACAATGAAAAGCAAGAAAAGGAGGATCTAACTTCTCAGGAGATTGTGGGGGACTCGTTTAGATTGACGGTCGCAAGCCATATGTGAGCTTCGCCATCATCCATGCAGATGAGAACAGAGGATGCTATTGATTCGCTTGGCTTGGCTATAACCTCGGGTTTTTAGAGGACAAAGACCAAAAGGAGGTCCTATGTCCAATAAAAAGCCGAGTAGACGGGCTGAAAAGCCACATCTAAGCCATTGGAGGCAGGAGGAGAAGGCAAGGACCTTGGGGGGGGGGTACCCCCCAAGGGACTTTTGTCACCTTGTTGCGGTGGCCGGTGTAGAATTTCCGCAGAGTTTTCTCTCTTTTTCCTTTATCTGGATTTCTGTGCTTCTGTCTGTCTATGTGTTTGTGCTTTTTTCTGATGCCTGTCTGCTGTCCTTTCTTCTTGGAGAGCTCTCCTATTTATAGGCTTTTAGGTAGCCATTTAGGAGGGTTTATGGGCTTTTATTGTCATTAAGCCGCATAATGGGAGGAGTTACAAAATTGAATTGTTTATTTTGTAACTCCTTTTTCTTGGCTTCTGATTGGCCGGAGGAGATTGAGGGCATTTAATCGCCTTTAATCGCCATGATGGGAGGAGTTTCATGGGTTAAATGCCATGAATCTCTTGACTTGTAACTCCCGAATGCTTGCTTCTGATTGGGCCGTCCAAAGAAATGGATTAATGACTGTAATAAAGTTAGTCAATTAATCGCATTAAGTGGTCGCCGAGCAGCTGAAGAGTCGCGGGCCGTGCCACGTCTTTTGGGATTCTTCTGTCGATGATCATCGATGGATCTTCATGTAGATCGAGATCAGATGACCATGTAATTTCAGGTGTTTGTTGCCAACAGCGGGTCGGTGCCATCTGTCCTGTCGATTTCTCGATCGGTCGGGTAGAAAGCACACTTTTTTTGGTTGACCGAGTGGCGATCAATATTGTTTTTGATACTCTTGATGATTGACCCGTGTTTTGGACGGATGTCAGAGGACTTGGTGTCTCAAAAGCTTGAATTTTGTAAAGTACCAGAGGCTAGGCTCTTCGAATCGCGAAAAAACGGCGAAAACCGGGGTTTCCGGGGCCTTCCCGGCGACCCCGGGTTCCAAGGTCGCCGGCGACCCTGGCCCAGGGTCGCAGGGGTCTGCGACCCTGGGGGGGTTTTCCCCCTTTTGTGTCCCGTTTTGTGTCCGTTTTTGCTGTTTTTCGATTCTTTTTTCTCCTGTACTTTTCCTTGACATTTTGACCATTTATTGGCCTGATTTCTTTGTATGAAACCTGATGAGAATCCTTGCATTTTATTTTGCAAAGTTTCCAATTTCCTGAGAAAGTCGAAGAATTTGTCGCGCAGAGCTGCCGATTTTCCGTCAGAAGCTGAAACTGGGTCAAACGATGTCGGAATGAACTGAAATTTGGTGTGAAGCCTCCTGAGCAATAAATAAGACCAACCATAGGCTTTTGTTTGAGTTTTGAAGCCGTTTGGGGTCCTATCACCAGTAGACTTGCTTTTTGTCGCGATGAAGATGTCGCGGTTTGATGTGTGGTCAACCGATGTCCGATTGACTTGAAATTTGACAGGGAACCTATTGGAGTCATTTTAAGATGATCCATAGGCTCTATCTTGGAAACCATGGTCCCGGAGAGCTTTGCCGCCGAGAGCTCCTTTTTGGCTGTCGGAGAAGCGAAGTTAGGCCAAATGATTTTGAAATGGCCCGAAACTTCTTGTGTACTCCTCTTTTGGCTGTCTGGAAGAATCTTGCAGTTTTTGTTTGATTCTGACAAGATTTGATTTTTGGAAGCAGCATTGCCTATTTATGGCAGGTTGCGACTTCATGTAGCTCTTTGGATCTTGAAGAGGCAAAGTGACATTTTTGGTGTCAACAGTGTGTAATGGTTCAAAGGCTTACCATGGTTTGTCTCAACACACACTTAGTCTCCTAATGTCGCTATTAATTGAGGAATTTGGTGCCACTGAAGATCATTAACAATTTAGGAGATAAAGTGTATGTAAAGTCTTGAATAACTTCCCAGGTAATTTAAACATCAAGAAGTTTCATCACCTTCTCAATAAATTTTTCACTATACATAGTAGTTCAAACCAAAGTATCCTTTCCGGGCTTTTATATGTCAAATGAGGATTGAATTGGGCTCCAAACCATGGGAAGACAAGGTCCAAAGAGAAGACTATTAATGAGCCTCGAATGGGTAGGGGACATGGGCCCTAAACCCGCTGTAACCAGGCTTCGAATGGGGCCTTTAAACAGGCTGAAACAGGCCTTAAGTCATGCCTTGAATCAGGCCAAACCAAGCCTCAAAACAGGTCTTAAATCTGGTCTCATCAGGCCCATGAAACAGCCCCCCAACAGGGCTTTAAAACAGTCCCCAACAGGGCCTTAAAACAGGTTAAAACGGGCCTCAAACAGGGCCTTAAACATCTGGGTAAACAGCCCAGAAAATGGGCTAAACAGACCCCATTCCAGAGGCCAGGCTCGCTATAGCGAGCTGGTCCTCTGTCCAGCCCGTCAGGGGTGGTTTTCTGCCCCCTTTTCTGATTCTTTTTCACTTCTTTCTTCTTTCTTCTCTTACATATGTATCTTCCATACCACTTTGGGTCCCTCATGTCTCCATTCAACTCCATTGAACCATCACAATAATTCATTCAAACTCTCAAACAAATCAAATTTTAACAAAGCATTAAACACCATTTAGCTAAACATATTTGATCCAAATCTTTACATTGTTGAAAACAACATCTCAAGGTAAATAAATGAGACTATTTCATGAGCATAGCAAAGTAATCCATCTAATGATCAAAGAGGGGAAATAGAAATGAAGAGAGATGTGTAGAAAAATCCAACATTCACAATGTAGAAGATCAATCAATCTCAATATATGAAAATTTACTTGCCTCAAGCCAAAAGGAAAGAAATCACTCCTCAAACAACTCTCTAGGATCCCAAGCTTCAAATCTACAAAAAACCCCAAAATTTCCCAAAGAAGAACCCTAAAAATCAACATTTGTAAATCTCAAGGGAAAACTCTTGCATGTGTGATGAAAACACTCTAAATGATGAGAAAAACAAAGATTTCAAGATTAAAAAGCCATTGCTAACCTTGAAGAGCCCAAACAATGAAGAGAAGCTTGAAAGAAAGCCTTGCCCTAGCTCAAATTCTTTGAAAAAGACATCTTTGGAAAGCTTGAAAGATGAGGAAGAACCCTAGGAGATCAATCTTCCATGAAATCTTCAAGAGGTAGGTGTTTCAGATGAGAGAGAAAGTGCTGGAAGAGAGGGAAAAACCCTTGAAACGTGTAGGAGAAGATAGAATGAAGGAGAAGAAGAGAGCTCATCTCTTATAAGATGGGTTTGTGGGCCCCGATCTTCACATGGCTGAAAATGGCATTTGCGGGCCCCGAATGAAAACGACGAAGAAGACAAAAACGATCAGCGAAATATCTATTATACAAAAAGTATATTTTTGTCAATTTCTGAAATTTTCAAAATTTGGGTACAAATTTTGTGTGAAAGGTCAGTTTTGCCCTTTTTCTCGAAAAACGCGATTTCTGATCATTAAATCCAAATGGTCAAAACATGAAAGTTGATAGTCTAAATGAAATGAGTCGAAATACATAAAGATTGGGATTTTACAAAAATCAAAGTTAAACCCCAAAGGTTCACACACAACACACGGGCGCCCTGGCCCGCGTCAAGCCTAAGTCAACAACTCTTAAAAGTTCCCAAAGCTATTCAAACATTCTAATCTAGCTTAAGGAAATAAGCTAATCATCCACTAACCCCAATTATCAAGTAATCACGATTAAAATATAATTAAATATTCCAAACCTGGGTCGGGGTCTGACATCCTCCACCCCTAAAAATCACATTTGGTCCTCCAAATGATCACTAACCTCTGGAAATAGCTAAGGGTATTTCTTCTGGACCTGATCACGAAGTTCCCAAGTGGCCTTTTCTGGTCCATGATTCTCCCAACGAATCTTTATCCACTGAATTGTTCTATTTCTCTGCTCTTGCTCTTTGGTGTCAATAATCTCTGCTGGTTTCTCAATGTAGGTGGCATCTTCTCGAACATCCAATGGTTCATGATGTAGCACGTGTGAAGGGTCCGAAACAGACTTCCTTAGCATCGACACGTGAAACACATTGTGCACACCTGAAAGTTCTGGAGGCAAAGCTAATCTATAAGTTACTTCCCAGATACGACTCAAGATCTCGTACGGTCCAATGAATCTCTTAGATAATTTGCCCTTCTATCCAAATCTCAGTGTTCCTCTGACCGGAGATACTTTCAAAAATACTTTGTCTCCAACTTGGAATTGTATATCCCTCCTTTGAACGTCAGCATAACTCTTCTGTCGGCTTCTCGAAATCTTCAATTGTTCATGAATAATTCTGACTTTATCACTAGTTTCTTCAACTAAAGAAGGACCATGAAAACTGCGTTCTCCAACTTCTTCCCAACACACTGGGGTCCTACACTTCCTGCCATACAACGCTTCGAAAGGGGCCATCCCTATTGTCGCGACCCCGGACCGGGTTAGGAAATCCAAATCCGGGATTGGGACTAATGATGCCGCGCCAAGTGCATCTCTTTGGCTAACCCGCACATGGAATTAAGAAAATATTTATCCGTGCTCATGATTTCCCACAGGGTTCCGCGGTGAGGAATATCCATACATATCATCTCACATATAATCATATCAAACATGTATTTGAGATTGCGGAAGCGTGTAGCAAATCATATTAATGCTATTCCATTCCATAAATAAGACTTTTTTATAATTGACACGACAAGATATCAGAATGAGCAATGATCATAAGCATATTTCCCAAAAGTAAAGTTAGTTGTATATACAAAACATCAGTTGATTAATTTCCCCAAAATAATGGTCAACAAAGACCATACAACCAATAAAACCCAAAAGATGATATCACGAGTTCCCAAAATGTGTCGTTCTCAAGGCTAGATCGAATGTCTACATGACATCGTCAGCTTGCCACTCGATTACATGCTACGGTTCACCGACCGCCTCCTCAGGCTCCTCCTCGATGGCAATAAGTTCGGGACCTGAGTACCAAAATAAATGGATCAGACACGACGGTCTGGCAGGTGGGTGAAAAGATATGGCAATAACAAAACAATGATACTTTGCAAGGGTTTAGAAAAACTTGTGTATAAATAATGAATTTCATAAAAGATAAAGCATCATTTATTAAATAACGACATGAATGATATAAAACAATAGAGGTACCAAGAATAAGGAACTGTCAAGATGGCAACCACACAAAGCTACATCCTCTCTCACTAAAGTGAAGAGAGCGCATACCCTACAGGATCATTGACCTCAGTCACACAAGGTGAGGAGGGACAACGATAAAATACTATAATATACATATATATACTCTGCGGGACCACGGTAGCGAACCGGGTAAAAACTCTGCGGATTCCAGACTGCAGCTGACTATCAGGAGGGGAAGGATCTCCAAGTCGGTGGATCAAACTGACAAGGTTGTCGCTCAGTGGTGCTGACTCATAGGTCAAATACGAGAAATCAAATCAAATGCATAGTAAAGGAACGGGGTGCCAATAGGCACAAATACATATTCACATCAGGTTGACACATACAGGTTAGCAAGAGCTAAACACATCACTTCTAATATTCTCGGGACAGTCTAGTCATATCACATAGGTTTCAAATTCCAAATAAGAGTTTGGTTGGAAATCGAGTACGAATGGTTTCTCATATATTTTCGGGCTAGACAATGAGGTTCCCCGAATTGAATCAGTGTGAATAGGGTCCCTTATGTCGGTTGTTGACACCAAAAATGTCACTTTGTCTTTCCAAGATCCAAAGAGCTACATGAAGTCGCAACCTGCCATAAATAGGCAATGCTGCTTCCAAAAATAAAATCTTGTCAGAATCAAACAAAAACTGCAAGATTCTTCCAGACAGCCAAAAGAGGAGTACACAAGAAGTTTCAAGCCATTTCAAGATCATTTGGCCTAACTTCGCTTCTCCGACAGCCAAATCAAGCCTCTCGGCGGTAAAGCTCTCCGGGACCATGATTTCCAAGACAGAACCTATGGATCATCTTAAAATGACTCCAATAGGTTCCCTGTCAAATTTCAAGTCAATCGGACATCGGTTGACCGCACATCAAACCGCGACATCTTCATCGCGACAAAAAGCAAGTCTGCAGGTGATAGGACCCCAAACGGCTTCGAAACTCAAACAAAAGCCTATGGTTGGTCTTATTTATTGCTCAGCAGGCTTCACACCAAATTTCAGGTCATTCCGACATCGTTTGACCCAGTTTCAGCTTTTGACAGAAAATCGGCAGCTCTGCGCGACAAAGTCTTCGGCTTTCTCAGGAAATTGGAAACTTTGCAAAAAAAATGCAAGGATTCTCATCAGGTTTCCTACAAAGAAATCAGGCCAATAAATGATCAAAATGTCAAAGAAAAGTACAGAAGAAAAAAGAATCAGAAAAGAGCAAAAACGGACGCAAAACGGGACCAGAAAGGGGGAAAACCCCCCCAGGGTCGCAGACCCCTGCGACCCTGGGCCAGGGTCGCAGGCCCCTGCGACCCTGGCCCAAGGTCGCAGGCCCCTGCGACCCTGGGCCAGGGTCGCCGGCGACCATGGACCCCGGGGTCGCCGGGAAAGCCCCGGAAACCCCGGTTTTCGCCATTTTTTCGCGATTCGAGAAGCCCAGCCTCTGGTACTTTCCAAAATTCATGCTTTTGAGACACCAAGTCCTCTGATATCCGTCCAAAACACGGGTAAATCATCAAGAGTATCAAAGACAGTATTGATCGCCACCCGGTCAACCAAAAAAAAAAGTGTGCTTTCCACCCGACCGATCGAGAAATCGACAGGACAGATGGCACCGACCCGCTGTTGGCAACAAACACCTGAAATTACATGGTCATCTGATGTCGATCTACATGAAGATCCATCGATGATCATCGACAGAAGAATTCCAAAAGACGTGGCACGGCCCGCGACTCTTCAGCTGCTCGGCGACCACTTAATGCGATTAATTGACTAGCTTTATTACAGTCATTAATCCATTTCCTTGGACGGCCCAATCAGAAGCAAGCATTTGGGAGTTACAAGTCAAGAGATTCATGGCATTTAACCCATGAAACTCCTCCCATCATGGCGATTAAAGGCGATTAAATGCCCTCAATCTTCTCCGGCCAATCAGAAGCCAAGAAAAAAGAGTTACAAAATAAACAATTCAATTTTGTAACTCCTCCCATTATGTGGCTTAATGACATTAAAAGCCCATAAGCTCTCCTAAATGGCTACCAAGAGCCTATAAATAGGAGAGCACTCCAAAGGAATCCAGATCGGAAAAAAGAGACAGACACACAGACAGAGAGAAGCACAGAAATCCAGAGAAAGGAAAAAGAGAGAAAACTCTGCAGAAGTTCTACACCGGCCACCGCAACAAGGTGACAAAAGTCCCTTGGGGGGCACCCCCCCAAGGTCCTTGCCTTCTCCTCCTGCCTCCAATGGCTTAGATATGGCTTTTCAGCCCGTCTACTCGGTTTTTTATTGGACATAGGACCTTCCTTTGGTCTTTGTCTTCTAAAAACCCGAGGTTATAGCCAAGCCAAGCGAATCAAATAGCATCCTCTGTTCTCATCTGCATGGATGATGGCGAAGCCCACATATGGCTTGCGACCGTCAATCTAAACGAGTCCCCCACAATCTCCTGAGAAGTTAGATCCTCCTTTTCTTGCTTTTCATTGTAGTTTGTATTTTTTTAAAAGAGACAAAAATCACAATTCTTGTCTTTCATTATTGATAAGGATTGTAAATCGGCTATAAACGCCAAAATCGGCTATAAACGCCAAAAATCGGCTATAAACGCCAAAATCGGCTATAAATGCCAAAAAAATCGCCTTTCACGGCAAATCAAGAAAAATGTCTCTTTTCTTAAATATATGTGCAATGGAAAACTTGAAAGAAGTTGATTTCCTTTTTACTTGCGAAGGTTGATCTCCGGATCACCACTTGCAATTCCAAGTAAAAATAGAAAATCTGGCACACCCACAAAAAAAGAAATGTTGATGCACGCCCCTGCCCCCCCCGGTTACGAAAGGGTCGGACCCGACGGACTCCCACGTCCGCCGACCTCGGTAGAACCAAGCAGGAGCGCGGTCCATCATCGGTCATGTTATAAATTGGTACTCTTTAGGAATTAGAGACATTCCGGGTCATTATACACATTGACCAATCTAGAAATCCTCACCGAATCTCCATGATGAGGTTTCTCCTTCCTCCGGACTTCATACAACGCCTTACAAGTCCTTACATAGCATTGGGGTTCCAAACAATACCTCCCCAAGCCTAAAAACAATGTTTCAAGTCCTTAGGTATTAACCCATGCCAGACAGGCAGTTCGCTCGAGCGAACGGGGAAGTTCGCTCGGGCGAACTGCTCTCTATTTGGGGTTCGCTCGAGCGGACCGAGATTCGCTCGAGCGGCCGAGGTTCTGTGATAGGTTCGCTCGAGCGATGTGTCAAGGTCGCTCGAGCGAACTGTCCAAAAACTGATTTCTATGTATAGTTCGGCCCTTCTTCTTTCTTTCCTTTCACCCTCTTTTCAGCACCCATTAATCTTACATTTGAGGGTCTCTAAAACATCATTCAAGCCCCATTCAATCCATCATTTACTTCCCTCAACAACCACACCAACCAAACATAACTTCTCCATCACTTCCACCTCATTCAATGCAAGGCAACTCCATTAATAAAAGTCCATAAATGAACACAAATGATCTATAAACAAAACAATAATGCACATGTTTTCCAAGGGGACTATTAATAGAGAATAGCCTATCATTATGCATATTTCCAAAACCATGAAAACCCATAAAGATAAATTAGGTGAAAGCAATGAGTTAGAGTTCAAATCTTAATAATAAGAAATCATGAAATCAATCCATTCATCCACTTGCCTTAGGTCCAATGCTAAGAAAATCAAGCCACTAACACCTCTCCAAGCCAAGACACCAAATCTACACAAAACCCCCAAATACAAACCCTAAAACCATCAAAACCAAACAATACAAAAGGGAAGCTTGCAATAGCCAAGATTAAGTCTCTCTAGGGCTAGGAGAACACAAATCTAGAAGATTGGAAGGATCACTTACCTAAAAGTGTTTCAAATAGGTAGAGAGAGATCACAAGAAGCTCCAATGGTGAAGAATGTCTTCACAAATGATACCAATAGAAAGTCCTTGAGGTGAGGAAGATGATCATGAAGTCCATTCCTTGATTGAGAAGAGCTCTTGAGTTAATTAATGAGAAAGGAAGCAAGAGGAACAAGGGAGAAACCCTAGGGCTGGAACTTCCTCTTCTCCAAGGGTTTAGCAAGAAGGGGGAAAATGAAAAAGAAAGCTCTCCTTATATAGCAAGTGGGGATGAGGCCCACAACTTAAAAGATTTCTCGGCTAAAAACATGGCTTTCGGGGCTTCAAACAGATTCGACGAAGAAGACAAAGTTGATCGGCGAAATTTCTAGTTTCCAAACAGTATATATTTTGCACGTTTTGGTGAAATTGAAATTGGTGTCCAGATTTTGGGTAAAAAGACCATTTTGCCCTCAAATTGCGAAAAGTCAGGTTTAGGGCTCTCGAATGGGAACGATGTCAACATGAAAGTTGTAGGGATTAACAAAAGAAGTCAAATGGGGTTAAAAACATAATTTTTGGAAATCATTGGTAAACCCCAAATCTCACACAATTCGTAGCAAGAACCCCCAAAGGGTCCCATAAGTAAAAGGCTCTCCAAATAACCCAAAGCTATTATAAAAGCTATTCTAATCCCAAACTTAACCAAAACCCGCTAAACACACTTAAAGCTAACGCACAACTTAATTAACTCTAATCGAGGTCTCTCGGGTCGGGGTCTTACATCCTCCACCCCTAAGGACATTTGGTCCCCCAAATGGAAATTAAAACTCACCTCCGGTAGGAGATGTGGGTACTTCTTCTGAACTTGATCCCGTAATTCCCATGTTGCTTCTTCCGGTCCATGATTCTCCCAAAGCACTTTGACCCACTGAATAGTCCGAGTTCTCAACTCTTGTTCCTTGGTGTCAATAATCTGTTTAGGCTTCTCAACATATGTAGCATCTTCTCGGATTTCCAACGGCTCATAACGGAGTATGTGTAGTCTATCGGGGACGTACTTCTTCAACATAGACACATGGAAAACATTGTGTACGCCAAAGAGTTCAGGTGGTAAGGCTAATCTGTAAGCCACATCACCAATCTTACTCACAATGTCATACGGTCCAATGTACCTCCGAGATAGCTTACCCTTCTGTCCAAACCTCAAAGTTCCACGAGTAGGTGACACTTTCAAGAAAACCTTATCTCCCTCTTTGAACTGTAAATCCCTTCTATGAGAATCTGCATAGGTCTTCTGCCTACTCTGAGCCACTTTCAGACGTTCTTGGATCAACTTGACCTTCTCACTTGTCTCACTAACGATAGTCGGACCATGGAAACTGCGAGTGCCAACTTCTTCCCAACAAACAGGTGTCCTACACCTTCTGCCATACAAGGCCTCAAAAGGCGCCATCCCAATACTCGAGTGGAAACTATTGTTGTAAGCGAACTCACACAACGGTAAGACTTCATCCCACTGAGTCTTGAAATCTAACACACAAGCTCGGAGCATGTCCTCAAGTGTCTGAATTGTCCTCTCTGACTGGCCATCGGTCTGTGGGTGATAGGCTATGCTGAACTGTAACTTCGTACCCATAGACTCATGCAGTGTCTTCCAAAATCTTGAGACAAATTTGCTGTCTCTATCGGATGTGATGGAAACTGGTTGTCCATGTTGACTGACGATCTCTGTGACAAACAACTGTGCCAAAGGTAACATATGCATCTTCTTCCCAGTCTTCATTGGTAGGAAATGAGCTGACTTGGTGAGACGGTCCACTATGACCCAAATAGCATCATTACCCTTGCTAGTCTTCGGTAATCCCGAGATAAAATCCATGGTAATGTGCTCCCATTTCCACTCCGGAATCTCTAATGGCCGTAGTAACCCTGGAGGCTTCTGATGTTCTGCCTTGACCAACTGACATGTCATACATCTAGAGACAAAAGCTGCTATCTCTCTTTTCATGTTATTCCACCAAAATCTACCCTTCAAGTTTTGGTACATCTTCGTACTGCCCGGGTGGATAGAATACTTGGTATTGTGAGCCTCGGTCATGATATCATTTCTCAAGTCCTCCAAGTTAGGCACACATAGACGGTCTCGGTAGTACAAAACTCCATCCACAACACGAAAATCCGGACAATCTGCCATATGCTCGGAAATCTTAGCCAACTCTGGGTCTTGCAACTGATTCTCTTTGATCTTCTGAATGAAAGAAGGCTCTGACACTGACAGGTTTGCCAACATGATACCCTCCCTTAGTGGCTGGAAATCTACTCGCAACTCTTCTAACTGTTGTACAACATAAGTCCCCTGAAGACTTGCCATGCTCACTGACTTTCTACTCAAGGCATCTGCAACTACATTCGCTTTCCCCGGGTGATACTTGAATGGGAAATCATAGTCCTTGATATATTCCATCCATCTTCTGTGCCTCATGTTCAACTCCTTTTAAGAAAACAAGTACTGTAGACTACGGTGGTCGGAGTGAACCTCAAACTTCTCTCCATAGAGGTAGTGTCTCCACATCTTCAATGCTAAAACAACTACTGGCAACTCGAGATCATGTGTTGCATAGTTCTTCTCATGATCTTTCAACTACCGGGATCCATATGCAACTACCTTCCCATCTTGCATTAGAACACATCCGAGTCCAACATTGGAAGCATCGGTAAAAATGGTGAAACGGCCGCTCCCTGATGGCAAAGTAAGGACTGGAGCTGTAGTCAATCTCTTTTTCAGCTCTTGGAAACTAGCCTCACACTTGTCTATCCATACATATGGTGTGTTTTTCCTAGTCAACTTTGTCAAAGGTGATGCAATCGACGATGCAAAAACCTCCGATAATACCCTGCCAATCCAAGAAAACTCCTGATCTCTGAAGCATTCTTCAGTCTGTCCTAACTCACAACTGCCTCAATCTTGGACGGGTCCACTGATAATCCTTCCTTCGAGATGATATGACCCAAAAATGTGACTTGGTCTAACCAAAATTCACACTTACTAAGTTTTGCAACCAATTGATTTTCCCTTAAAAGCTGGAGTGCTATCCTCAAATGTTCTTTGTGCTCTTCTTTGGTCTTGGAATACACCAAAATATCATCAATAAACACCACCGTAAACTGATCCAAATACTCTGCAAATATCTCGTTTATTAATGCCATGAAACTGCCGGTGCATTAGTCAAACCAAATGGCATCACTAGAAACTCATAGTGTCCATATCTTGTCCGAAAGGCTGTTTTAGGCACATCTGCATCTCTGACTCTCAACTGATGGTAGCTTGATCTCAAATCAATCTTCGAAAAGTAAGCAGCTCCTTGCAACTGATCGAACAATTCATCTATCCTTGGCAATGGATACTTATTTTTGATGGTCAGTTGGTTCAATCTTCTATAGTCGATGCACATTCTCATCGAACCATCTTTCTTCTTCACAAACAAAACTGGTGCTCCCCACGATGACACACTAGGTCTCACAAAACCTTTGTCCAAAAGTTCTTGCAACTGTATCTTCAACTCTCCTAATTCTACCGGAGCCATTCTGTAAGGTGCAATAGAAATCGGAGCGGTCCCCGGTAACAACTCGATAGTGAAGTCTATTTCTCTAATGGGTGGCAATCCTGGTATCTCCTCCGGGAAAACATCCGGAAATTCACAAATGATTGGGATCTCCTCCACCCCTTGGGACTGTTTATCCTCCGTGATAAATGCCAAATAAGCCTCACAACCACTTCTTAGAAGTCTATTAGCTTTCAACGCTGAAATAAACCCTGCACCAGAACTACTCCTCTCTCCCTGAAACAACACCCCTGCTTGGGTCTCCTTTAGCTTAAAAGTTAGGGTCTTATGGAAACAATCCATAGTAGCATGGTATCCTACTAACCAATCCATCCCTAGGATGACATCAAAATCCTGCATCTCCAATAAAATGAGGTCTGCCGGTAATACTACTTCTCCTATCATGACTGAACAACTAGGGTAAAAAGTTCTACAAATAACTTCCTTACCTAAAGGGGTAGCCACAGTCAAAATGAAACTCAACTCTCTAGCATGCATATCAATCAACTTTGCAAATTTTGGAGATAGGAATGAGTGAGTAGAGCCAGGGTCAAACAAAACCCTAGCGTCAAAACCACAGACGAGAAGTGTACCTTCCACTACATTGCCTTCCGCCTCTGCATAAGCTCTATTGACGGCATAGAGTTATGCCTTCTGTTGTGGCCTGTTTTTTCCTTGTGGTTGCCTGCCCTGCTGTGCATTCCTGTTCTGATTCTGAGGACGCTGATTTTGATTCTGATTTTGCCCTAGCTGACGGGCCTGTTGTTGCTGCTGTGGCCTATACTGCTGTTGTGGTGCCTGTTGCTATAGTGGCCTTGCCTGATTCTGGACTACTAACGCATTCTGAGGTGGTGCCTGACGTTGCACTCCCTGCTGCTGTCTATTCTGTCTATCTGGCCTTGGGCAATCCCTCATCTGGTGGTCCAGCGAACCACATCTAAAACATGCCCCTGTGATAGAACGACATTGGGCATTCCCATGATATTTTCCACAATGGATGCAAGCCCCTAGATTCTGTGCATTCTGTTCTTGCCTTGGCCTCTTATTATGATTATTCCTATGCTGATTGTTCTGCTGCTGGTGGCCTTGAACCTTTCCTTGGTTCTTGATGATTTTGTTATGAAAGTTCTCAAACTTGTATGCTCTTTTGACAGCTTCTTCAAAGGTGACGGGTGGTACAACCCCGGTAGCATCTCTCTCAATAATTGGGTGAAGCCCTTCAAGGAACTTAGTTATCTTCTTTTCCACCGTGTCCACCAACTCTGGTGCATACCTAGACAATCTCTCGAATTTGGTGAGGTATTCGAGGACTGTCATATTCCCTTGCACAAGTTGCTGAAATTCTGCTGCCTTCTGCCTCTTGACATGTGCAGGTACATATTTCTCTCCAAATTACCTCTTGAAGTTAGTCCAAGCTTCTGCATCAGCCATTGTCCTGTATTCTGCCTTGATGGTCTTCCACCATATATATGCTAAGCCCGTGAACATAGAAGCTGCGAGCTGCACTCGTTCTACACCCGTACATGTGAAGATTTCAAATATATTCTCTATGTGCTCAAGCCAGTCATCTGCTGCCATTGGATCCTCGGTTCCCAAGAACTCCTTCGGTCCTTTCTTCCTGAACCGTTCATACAACACATTAGGGTCATTCCCTCTATTGTTCCTCTCTAGCACACCCAACAACTGTGCTTGCATTTGAGCCATTTCCCTAGCATGATCCTCGTCTTTCTTAAGCATCTGTTCTTGCAATCTGATCTGTGTCTCATGTGCATGTGCTTGGAGTCTAGCCTGGTTCTCATTGGCTTGACGTTGCTGGTCTAACATGGCATGCATCATCTGTTAGAATTGGTTCTACATATTGTTATCCTGTGTATCCTCTGCAATAGGCCCTATATTCTCACTGTTACTAGCAACGTGGTTACCGTTTGCTACTCGTTTGCAAGGTGGCATAACACTGCAAAACAATTTGTTAGCACATATAAATCAAGTACAGGGTGGTTACACATTGCTCACACGATTCTATCTAACGAGAGTCTAACGAATCCTCGCCACGTAGTTAAGATTTCTAGTTTCTTTTAATTGCCTGAAACATATCCCGCTCTGATACCAGTCCTGTCGCGACCCCGAACCGGGTTAGGGAATCCAAATCCGGGATCGGGACTAATGATGCCGTGCCACGTGCATCTCTTTGGCTAACCTGCCCACGGAATTAAGAAAATATTTGTCCGTGCACGTGATTTCCCACAGGGTTCCGCGGTGAGGATTATCCATGTTGGAAATAGGGTGGGCCTCTAGGATACGTTTCAAAAACTTTTGACCCACTTGACGCAGGGATCAACTATCCACAAGGCTATAAAACCCAATCCAAGATCTATGTCCTCAATCTCAGTCATCATGATCAGTAAAACAATTTATCTAGAAGATAAAAACAGTAACCAATAAATCTACAACATCCAAGGAAGTAGATTATACCTTTGGATCTCTGTTGTGCTCTAATGGAGAAGTTGCGTCTTTCTTTGATGATGAAACGCTTTCACTAATCAAATAGGGATCTCCAAGACCTCTTGATCTTCCACGCTATGACCCGTATCAGATTCTCCTTTTCTCAAGAAGATGGTGGGATCTCCAAGAGAAAACTACTAGGAACTCTAGGGAGGAACTAGAAAGAGAACTAGAAGAGGGAGAGGAGGAAGAGCATGTGCAACTATTGCACTAGGGAGGCTTGGGCGTGAATCCCAATGTGGATTTATGCATGGGACGTCCAAGGCCTATCCTCCTCTTATTTATAGCTTTTGCAAGCCCAACTTACTAATTTCCATTAGAAGTCTTACTTCCAAAAATTAGTAACTATCTCTTCTTAATTAAAATAGAAGTCTTACTTCCATTAATTAATTAGTAACTTACCATATCATAATTAGAAGTCTCACTTCAAATATGATTAGTAACTTTCCAATTCCTTTCTAATTAAAATAGAAGTCTCACTTCTACTAAAATTAGTAAGTCTACTATTACCACTATTAGAAGTCTCACTTCAAATAGAAATAGTAACTTTCCTTTTAGAGTTCAACTAGAATTAGATACTTTCTAATAATTGGGCTAGCGTGGGGACCACTAGGGATTCCTTAGAAAGCTGGCTCCAACTGGGACACGCGACCCCACATCTCATGTGTAATCCGGGCCCACAGTTAATTGCAAATAACTCCACTATATAAATGCAATTGAACTCCAGTCTTAGGAATATTACATAGAAGACCCTAAACTTCCACATTACCACAAGTAGACCCCTCTATCAATATCCATGGATCAATTGGACCTGTCTTCCAAACTTGATCCATATCTTATTATCCTTGAGCCCCAATTAATTATAATGATCATAGGTACCTTTCCAATTAACTCTTAATCGGAATGGGTGCGCACTTACCAATGATAAATCCATTAATTGGCAGAAGGGGATATTAGAGATAGATTCCTTCTTGACTATTGAATGTTCCCACAGCTCTACTACCATGTACCCAAATCACCGAGGTGTTGGCCTACAGTTGGCCTCACTCATTGGTGACTCAAAGCAAATGAATAGATAGAAACTTGAGTTCATTAATGTCTCAGGATTGAGAGCCTATTGCTAGGGAATTATGAGAGCAGACCTTAAAATAAAGACAGTGTTTATAAGGTGCTTCTCATGGTCCTTCAATACATCCAATGTACCGGCACTATGATCCAGAATCTTCCATTCTGATGATCGAGACAAATCACACTATCTCATAGTGATCAAAGTACTGCAACCTTATCAGTATGAGATGTCCAGTCTCATCACTGGTTGTGAATATATTTTAAGTATAAGATTTGTCATACATGTCTCCCGTATGTGGATCTCATCCATACACATGTATTACATCTAATATACTTGTGGACCCCGGTTCATCTCATGAACCATCATGTCATTCGTATTGGTTATGTGCAAGTATATAATAAATCACCATTCATCTCATGAAAGGAAAGCATGAATATACTGATAAATAAAGAAATTAATCAATTTATTATATCATCTACTGGATTGAGTCCATAAAACTAACAATCTCCCACTTGGGCTCAATGCCAGTTAGAGTTGCATCTCATGCACATCCCTTTTACATATAGCTCAAAGACTTTGGTAGTCAAAGGCTTAGTAAATGGATCTACTAGATTGTCTACAGAGGCTATCTTGGTGATCGTACATCACCTCTCTGCGCAATCTATCTGACCATGTATAACTTCCTCTGTACATGCTTTTTGGCTCTTGGGTTATTTGGACTTAGCGACTGCCCTGCTGTTATCACAGTAAACTGTGATCGGCTGTCCTGCCAAAAATACCACTTCAAATTCCATAAGGAATCTTTTGAGTCAATCTGCTTCCGTAATTGCTTCTCAAGTAATTACAGCATAAACACATACCCAAAAATTGATTTCCTGGAATCCTGATCTGACTAGAAGTCAGTATCTATGTAACCGACTGGAATCAACTCATCACTGCTATAACTCAACATGTGATCTCTAGTCCTTCTCAAGTATTCGAGAACACATCGTACAGCAGTCAATGATAAAGACCTGTGCTAGACTGATATTTGCTGACTAGGCCTATTGCGTGACAGATATCCGGTCTAGTACAAAGCATAGCTTACCATGCCAGAACCTTATCTATGTACACATCATTGGGATAAGCCTTATCATCCTATTTTTTCGGTCTCAATGGAAATTGATTCTTAGGATGTACCTGGCTTTTCCAAAGTCCTTTATTATCAAAAGTCTTAGCCAACCAAAACTTTTACTGTTGACGATATCCCTATATCACTCCTTAGGAGAAGGATGTCGTCGACATATAATACCAGAAAAACTACCCTGCATTCTTGACTTTTCATTTACACATGACTTATCCGGATTCTGATAAAAATCAAGTGACTTGATTTTCTTAGTCAATACGGATGTTCCTGTTTCGGGATATCTGCATGAATCCATAAATGGACTTATGCAGCCTGCAAACTCTTCGCACTTGGTTATTAGCTATAGAACCATCTGGTTACATCATATAGATGTTTTCGTCAAGATTCCCGTCGTGAGACGCTGTCTTGATATCCATTTGCCAAATCTCGTCACCGAGATGAATCGCAATGGATAAGAGTATCCGGATGGAACTCTTCCATCTGGTTCTCATTTTCTTTTGCAGACTCACTTGCACCCAATAGGTTTGCTATTGGCCGGCAAGCCCACAAGTATCCAGATCTGATTAGAGTACAAAGACTCCACCTCAGCTTTCATAGCATCTAACCAACGTCCCAAAACTATGTCATTAACGGCTTTATCATAGTTATAGGGATCTTGTTCCGGTTACACCGGGATTGCCTTGTAAGACTTTCCCTAGACCGAGAACTTGTCAAGGGTCCTGACAATACTCCCACTACGACAAGGCACTGGTGTAACTACTGGGTCAAATATGGCGGATTTTCTTAAAGTTTGGTTATTCTTGGATTTGGAATTGTTCTTTCTTAAATTTCTTCCAAGATAACCATTTCTAAAGATTTCCAGTTAATCTTATAATCTCCCTCCAGAAAACCGCATTGGTGCTGCGAAGCACTTTTTGCTCTCTGGGATTATAGAGCAACCAACCTTTAGTTCCTTTTTGGGATAGAATATAAACATATATACTTCCGACTTCGATTCCAACTAATTTGTCTTATCCTTCAGCACGTGTGCCAGACAACCCTGAAAACGTTGTAGACTAGGCTTTCGCCCTGTCCATAACTCCCTGGGAGTCTCAAGTATAGACTTAGATGGAATGAGGTTTAGTATATATATTTCAGTTTCCATGTCCCAAAATATAGGTAATCAGTAGAAACTTAATCATAGACTTGATCATATTTAAAAGAGTCTTGTTCCTTCTTTCTACTATTCCACTCTGTTGAGGCAAACCAGGAGCAGAGTACTGGGATCAAATCCCATTTACTGATAAGTATCCCATAAACTTAGCGGAGAGATATTCGCCTCATCGATCTCATCGAAGAGTATTTATACTTTTACCTAATTGCTTTTCCGCTTCCGCTCGAAACTCTTTGAACTATTCAAAAAGTCTCGGACTTGCGGTGCATAAGGTATATGTATCCATATCTCGAGTAATCATCGGTGAAAGTGATAAAATACTCGTATCAATCTCTCACTCTAATATTATGAGTCCATACACATCAGTAAACACTAACTCCAATAAATCTTTGGCCCGACTGCCCTTAGATGAGTAAGGGTCTTTTGGTCATTTTGCCTTCCAGACAGGATTTGCAGACAGGCATTGATTCTACCACCAATGAAGGCAAGATACCATCTTTCACTAGCCTGTCAATCCTGTTTAGGTTTATATGACCTAGCCTCTTAGGTGCCAAAGTTTGTTGGATTAGATGAAGGTGACTAACTCTTTAATGATGGTCTATTATTAACATCAGCGTCATGTATCTCATACATTGTGGGAGTTAACAAATAAAAGCCATTGATTACCTTGTCAGAATATATAAGAGTACCGCTCCTCTTTTAAGATGATTTAATTACCAAAAGTAACAGAATAACTCTTATTCATCATACTAGAAATTAAAATTCCGTCTTAAAACGGTACATATAATGTATCTGACAAAAATCAACTTAATATTTGAAAGCAACTAAGTTACTACTCCTACTGACACTGCTTCTGCCTTGGCTTCCGATCCCAGGTTAATACTGATTTCTCCGTCATTAATCCTCCTGGTTACCTGTAACTCCTACAACATATTACTGATGTAATTAGTTGCACCAAAGTCTACAAACCAAGATTCTGAAGTACTAGTTGAAAAACTATATTCAGAAACAAATGACTCAATCATACCTGAGGTCTTTTCCTTTGACAGAAATCGTGGACAATTTCTCCTCCAATGTCCCGTATTACCACAGTGGAAACACTTTCCCTTTGCTCCCTTACCCTTGACCTTGGCCACACCACTAGTGGAACCATGCTCCACCTTAGGACCTTTGATGACTGATTTTTTCTTGCTATCCCGGTCTTTGCCTTTCGGTTTAGACTTAGCAAATGACTTTTCTGTCATGAGGGTAGTTGATTTTTTCTTCATGATTTCCTCAAACACTACCAGCTGACGAGACAGCTCAGCTATGGTCATTTCCAATTTATTATAATTGATCTCGAAATGTTTGAATGAGTCCGGTAGTGATTGAATGATCATGTCGATCTGCGATTCTGTATCAATCATAATCCCCAGTACATCTAACTCATTCAATATAAACTTCATTTGTAACAAATGTTTTTGTACTGGGGTTCCCTCAGCCATCTTTGTCTCCATCAGCACTTTTATAGCAACCTGCCTAGCAGGCCTAATCTGGTCTGCAAACATCTCCTTTAAGTTCGATATAATATCGTATGCTGACTTATAGGATTGATGTTCTTCTTGCAAAACAGTAGACATGGATGCCTGAATAAAACATCTGGCCATCTCATTGTTTTTGGTCCACTTGGTGTAAAAGTTTTTCACAATCTGTGGTGCATCAGGCTCAGGCTCAGGAAGGGGGGGTATTAGAAGGACATATTTGCAATTTGAAGATGTCAAGATAATATCCAGGTTCCTTTTCCAGTCTACATAGTTGGATCCCATCAACTTGTTCTTGTTGAGGATGGTCGCAAGTGGATTGAAAGTATTGGAATTCATGCTGTATAATTTAAAGCACATAACCATACATTCAATGAAAGAATATAAATGACATTAGGGTTTAGTATTCTACCAAATTCATATGGGAATCCTCATAAGCACTGAATTTAGAATACATCGGAATCCCAATCCCTTAGGGCATGCCTCCTTGGGGAGTGCAAATGTCCTTGGATTGGTGCGGATCAAAGTTGTCAAAATTAAGATTAAGACTAACTATCCTTGATCCCCAATCATTCACTATCATCTAGGTATCTCATACCAAATAACGTATGACTCCCGATTATCTTTGGTTTCTAAAATACATGAGGCAAATCCTTGGGGATACTACATCATTATTTTAGTTAAGTGTGACCCACCAACTAATATTGC
Organism: Litsea cubeba; assembly: GCA_012931725.1. Classification (NCBI taxonomy): domain Eukaryota; kingdom Viridiplantae; phylum Streptophyta; class Magnoliopsida; order Laurales; family Lauraceae; genus Litsea; species Litsea cubeba. The sequence goes on from CM022944.1 coordinate 65,669,947, forward strand.
ATGACAACCGCGATGGGCAGCTCCTCCTTGGGGAGTGAACCCCCACCACGTCTCATCAATACTATCCATAGGAGATCCATATCTAGTAACCAGATAAATAAAAGCCCTCCGTGGGGAACGGCCACTCTCTTGGTGGCGCGAGGCTAATACTTTCCTTACAATGGACCTATGGTGGAAAACCATGGGGATTAAATGCCCCGCTCCCACTTAATATTTTAAAATTGAGGATTTCCTTTTAAAGGTATTAAGGCCCACATATATAAATATATGAATCATCAAAACATCTCATGATATGATCTAAGATTGGTTCCAAGTCAAGTTATTTTAAGGAAAGTCCAGTTTCTTAAATTAGTGTTACCAATGTGTCCATCTCATGGGACATCAACACTAATTAGAACTCTTTCCAAAAATTAATTTGATTTGACCAATATTAGTAACTTGCTATGTTTGGATCAGATTTGGAAACATTCTAAATAAAGCATTCAACTATAAATAGAAAATGTTAAAATTAGAAACTAGTCCTCTCCTCCACATGGCCCATGCGGAATAGACTTCTTGGACTTCTAGACTTTCCAAAATTTTGGAATTCCTCAAACTCTTTGGGAAACTCCAAAACACCTTTGGCAATCTTCAAACTCTTTTGATTAGGAGTCCAACTTCACTTTCCTTCTTAGTCTCGGACATCGCCAGAATTTACAAATTTAGAAAATTACATAAATTCCTATGTCTCTATGATGAGACTTACATGATAATCTATTAATGGAAATAAAAGGCTCATAGGGAATTTCACCATGCCTTGCCCTAAACCGGGAAAACAAGGAAACCATGATGCCCTTTACAACTTGCCAAAAATAAACATTCAATCATAAAAGAAAGTAAAAGACTTGTGGGCCATATGGAGAGGACATGATAACCTGCATGTTAGTATCTCATACTAGTAAAGCAACTCACAAAGTCGGGTTACCAAACAATAATGGAAAGACAGGATGCCAAATATTGCCACCACTATGATTCATGCCCCCTACGCAGAGGGGGTCCGGGGGTGTCCCCCGGCGGGGGTCGAGCTGCCCGGTCAGCTCGCGGGGCCCAGGGGGCAGCGCCCCCGAAACAAAAATAAAAATTGAGATCTCATATGTCAGTCTGTTCGGGTCGACTTGCCAGAGGGCTCGGTCGACCGGCCTCAGTGTCTTCGGTCGACCTGCCAGAGGGCTCGGTCGACCTGCCTGACGGAAATCTGCAAGTTGGGTTTTTGTATTTCGTGTCCAACCATCTCCAAAACTCTTCTAAAGATTCCCAATGGCTTCCTACCATCATTCCATCATTGTTAAACCCTTATGTGACTATCCAAACATGGAGATACTAATTGTCCAAGCAAAACCATCAAACTGATCCGTACATAGCTCTTGATCTATCCTCTTCGCATCTCATGCAAAGATTAGAGCAAGCTTACTGATATAACATGATAAGAGATGAGGTAAGGCTCTGATACCAATTGTTGGAAATAGGGTGGGCCTCTAGGATACGTTTCAAAAACTTTTGACCCACTTGACGCAGGGATCAACTATCCACAAGGCTATAAAACCCAATCCAAGATCTATGTCCTCAATCTCAGTCATCATGATCAGTAAAACAATTTATCTAGAAGATAAAAACAGTAACCAATAAATCTACAACATCCAAGGAAGTAGATTATACCTTTGGATCTCTGTTGTGCTCTAATGGAGAAGTTGCGTCTTTCTTTGATGATGAAACGCTTTCACTAATCAAATAGGGATCTCCAAGACCTCTTGATCTTCCACGCTATGACCCGTATCAGATTCTCCTTTTCTCAAGAAGATGGTGGGATCTCCAAGAGAAAACTACTAGGAACTCTAGGGAGGAACTAGAAAGAGAACTAGAAGAGGGAGAGGAGGAAGAGCATGTGCAACTATTGCACTAGGGAGGCTTGGGCGTGAATCCCAATGTGGATTTATGCATGGGACGTCCAAGGCCTATCCTCCTCTTATTTATAGCTTTTGCAAGCCCAACTTACTAATTTCCATTAGAAGTCTTACTTCCAAAAATTAGTAACTATCTCTTCTTAATTAAAATAGAAGTCTTACTTCCATTAATTAATTAGTAACTTACCATATCATAATTAGAAGTCTCACTTCAAATATGATTAGTAACTTTCCAATTCCTTTCTAATTAAAATAGAAGTCTCACTTCTACTAAAATTAGTAAGTCTACTATTACCACTATTAGAAGTCTCACTTCAAATAGAAATAGTAACTTTCCTTTTAGAGTTCAACTAGAATTAGATACTTTCTAATAATTGGGCTAGCGTGGGGACCACTAGGGATTCCTTAGAAAGCTGGCTCCAACTGGGACACGCGACCCCACATCTCATGTGTAATCCGGGCCCACAGTTAATTGCAAATAACTCCACTATATAAATGCAATTGAACTCCAGTCTTAGGAATATTACATAGAAGACCCTAAACTTCCACATTACCACAAGTAGACCCCTCTATCAATATCCATGGATCAATTGGACCTGTCTTCCAAACTTGATCCATATCTTATTATCCTTGAGCCCCAATTAATTATAATGATCATAGGTACCTTTCCAATTAACTCTTAATCGGAATGGGTGCGCACTTACCAATGATAAATCCATTAATTGGCTGAAGGGGATATTAGAGATAGATTCCTTCTTGACTATTGAATGTTCCCACAGCTCTACTACTATGTACCCAAATCACCGAGGTGTTGACCTACAGTTGGCCTCACTCATTGGTGACTCAAAGCAAATGAATAGATAGAAACTTGAGTTCATTAATGTCTCAGGATTGAGAGCCTATTGCTAGGGAATTATGAGAGCAGACCTTAAAATAAAGACAGTGTTTATAAGGTGCTTCTCATGGTCCTTCAATACATCCAATGTACCAGCACTATGATCCAGAATCTTCCATTCTGATGATCGAGACAAATCACACTATCTCATAGTGATCAAAGTACTGCAACCTTATCAGTATGAGATGTCCAGTCTCATCACTGGTTGTGAATATATTTTAAGTATAAGATTTGTCATACATGTCTCCCGTATGTGGATCTCATCCATACACATGTATTACATCTAATATACTTGTGGACCCCGGTTCATCTCATGAACCATCATGTCATTCGTATTGGTTATGTGCAAGTATATAATAAATCACCATTCATCTCATGAAAGGAAAGCATGAATATACTGATAAATAAAGAAATTAATCAATTTATTATATCATCTACTGGATTGAGTCCATAAAACTAACAATCCATACATATCATCTCACATATAATCATATCAAACATGTATTCGAGATTGCGGAAGTGTGTAGCAAATCATATTAATGCTATTCCATTCCATAAATAAGACTTTTTTATAATTGACACGACAAGATATCAGAATGAGTAATGATCATAAGCATATTTCCCAAAAGTAAAGTTAGTTGTATATACAAAAGATCAGTTGATTAATTTCCCCAAAATAATGGTCAACAAAGACCATACAACCAATAAAACCCCAAAGATGATATCACGAGTTCCCAAAATGTGTCGTTCTCAAGGCTAGATCGAATGTCTACATGACATCGTCAGCTTGCCACTCGATTACACACTGCGGTTCACCGACCGCCTCCTCAGGCTCCTCCTCGATGGCAATAAGTTCGGGACCTGAGTACCAAAATAAATGGATCAGACACGACGGTCTAGCAAGTGGGTGAAAAGATATGGCAATAACAAAACAATGATACTTTGCAAGGGTTTAGAAAAACTTGTGTATAAATAATTAATTTCATAAAAGATAAAGCATCATTTATTAAATAACGATATGAACGATATAAAACAATAGAGGTACCAAGAATAAGGAACTGTCAAGATGGCAACCACACAAAGTTACATCCTCTCTCAGTAAAGTGAAGAGAGCGCATACCCTACAGGATCATTGACCTCAGTCACACAAGGTGAGGAGGGACAACGATAAAATACTATAATATACATATATATGTACTCTGCGGGACCACGGTAGCGAATCGGGTAAAAACTCTGCGGATTCCAGACTGCAGCTGACTATCAGGAGGGGAAGGATCTCCAAGTCGGTGGATCAAACCGACAAGGTTGTCCAAGCTCAGTGGTGCCGACTCATAGGTTAAATATGAGAAATCAAATCAAATGCATAGTGAAGGAATGTTGACACCAAAAATGTCACCTTGCTTCTTCAAGATCTAAAAAGCTACATGAAGTCGCAACCTGCCATAAATAGGCAATGTTACTTCCAAAAAATCAAATCTTGTCAGAATCAAACAAAAACTGCAAGATCCTTCAAGACAGCCAAAAGAGGAGTACACAAGAAGTTTCGGGCCATTTCAAAATCATTTGGCCTTACAAAGGGCTACACGTTAAATTTCAGGTCATTTCGACAACATTTGACCAGACTTTGATGCTCGAAAGCCAAATCAGGCCTCTCGGCGGCGAAGCTCCTTGGGACCGTGGTTTCCAAGACAAAGCCTATGGATAATCTTAAAATGACTCCAATAGGTTCCCTGTCAAATTTCAATTCAATCGGACATCGGTTGACCGCACATCAAGCCGCGACGTCTTCATCGCGATAAAAGCAAGTCTACTGGTGATAGGACCCCAAACGGCTTCAAAACTCAAACAAAAGCCTATGGTTGGTCTTATTTATTACTCAGGAGGCTTCACACCAAATTTCAGGTCATTCCGACATCGTTTGACCCAGTTTCAGCTTCTGACGGAAAATCGGCAGCTCTGGGCCACAGTCTTCGGCTTTCTCAGAAAATTGGAAATGTTGCAAAATAAAATGCAAGGATCCTCATCAGGTTTTCTATAGGGAAATTAGGCCAATAAATGATAAAAAATATCAAGGAAAAATACAGAAGAAAAAAGAATCGAAAAACAGTAAAAACGGACACAAAACTGGACAAGGGGGGAAAAACCCCCCAGGGTCGCCGGCGACCCTGGAGCCCGGGATCGCCGGGAGGGCCTCGGAAACTCCGTTTTTCGCTGTTTCTTCGCGATTCGAAGCGTTCGACTCCTCTAATTTTCCAAAATTCATACTTTTGAGACACCAAATCCTCTAACATCCGTCAAAAACACGGGTCAATCATCAAGAGTATCGAAATCAACATTGATCGCCAACCGGTCAACAAAAAAAAAGTGTGCTTTCTACCCGACCGATCGAGAAATCGACAGGACAGATGGCACCGACCCGCTGTTGGCAACCAATACCTGAAGTTACATGGTCATCTGATGCCGATCTACATGAAGATCCATCATTGATCATCACCAGAAGAATCCCAAAAGACGCGGCACGGCTCGCGACTCTTCAACTGCTCGGCGACCACTTAATGCGATTAATTGACTAGCTTTATTACAGTCATTAATCCATTTCTTTGGACGGCCCAATCAGAAGCAAGCATCCGAGAGTTACAAGTCAAGAGATTCATGGCATTTAACCCTTGAAACTCCTCCCATCATGGCGATTAAAGGCGATTAAATGCCCTCAATCTCCTCCGGCCAATCAGAAGCCAAGAAAAAGGAGTTACAAAATAAAGGAATTAAATCCTGTAACTACTCCCATTATGCGGCTTAATGACAATAAAAGCCCATAAACCCTCCTAAATGGCTACCAAAAAGCCTATAAATAAGAGAGCACTCCAAGAAGAAAAAAACACAGAGAGAAAACACACAACAGACTGCAGAAAATCCAGAAACTCAGACAGAAAAAGGCATCAGAAATCCAAAGAAAGAAAGAGAGAAAACTCTACGGAAGTTCTACACCGATCACCGCTACAAGGTGACAAAAGTCCCTTGGGGGGTACCCCCCCAAGGTCCTTGCCTTCTCCTTCTACCTCCAATGGCTTAGACGTGGCTTTTCAGCACGTCTACTTAGTTTTTTATTAGACATAGGACCTCCTTTTGGTCTTTGTCATCTAAAAACCTGAGGTTATAGCCAAGCCAAACGAATCAATAGCATCCTCTATTTTCATCTGCATGGATGATGGCAAAGTCCACATATGGCTTGCGACCGTCAATCTAAACGGGTCCTCCACAATCTCCTGAGAAGTCAGATCCTCCTTTTCTTGCTTTTCATTGTAGTTTGTATTTTTTCAAAAGAGACAAAAATCACAACTCTTGTCTTTCAGTATTGATAAGGATTGTAAATCGGCTATAAACGCCAAATCGGCTATAAACGCCAAAAATCGGCTATAAACGCCAAAATCGGCTATAAATGCCAAAAAAAAATCGCCTTTCACGGCAAATCAAGAAAATGCCTCTTTTCTTAAATATATGTGCAATGGAAAACTTGAAAGAAGTTGATTTCCTTTTTACTTGCGAAGGTTGATCTCCGAATCACCACTTGCAATTCTAAGTAAAATAGAAAATCTGGCACACCCACACAAAAGAAATGTTGATGCCCGCTTCTGCCCCCCTCCGGTTACGAAAGGGTCGGACCCAAACGGACTCCCACGTCCGCCGACCTCGGTAGAACCGAGCGGGCAGAATGCGCCGGTCCATCAAGCTGGCTCCACCCGGTGGGACCCGCTCATTTGAGAACACGATGCTAGAAATGAAATATTTGCATATCATATCTATTGCTCTATGCTTATACTTCTTTTCTTGATTCCTTGGCTACTTTCTAATTGGTGGCCTATGTTGGATTCCGCATCTAAAAAAAGGAGATGAGATTTTTTGGAAATTTCTAATTCTTTGAATTTATTTTCACTCTTTCTCTTTTCAAAAAAAAAAGAAATCAGATTTTTCATTTTGGATTCAAAATTGACAAACCTTGATCCTTTCCTATCGTTCATCGTGCTTGCAGAAATGTTGAGCCTGTTCGACTAAGGTTTTGGGCCATCGTTTCTATTTGATGAGTTCATTAAAGATCTAAAAAAAAAAAAACACAAAAAATCAGATTTTTCACTTTGGATTCAAAATTGAGAAACCTTGATCCTTTCCTATCGTTCATCGCGCTTGCAGAAATGTTGAGCCTGTTCGACTAAGGTTTTGGGCCATCGTTTCTCTTCAATGAGTTCATTAAAGTTCTAAAAAAAAAAACAAAAAATCCGATTTTTCATTTTGGATTCAAAATTTAGAAACCTTGATCCTTTCCTATCGTTCATCGTGCTTGCAGAAATGTTGAGCCTGTTCGACTAAGGTCTTGGGCCATCGTTTCTCTTCGATGAGTTCATTAAAGATCTAAAAAAAAATCATATTTTTCATTTTGGATTCAAAATTGAGAAACCTTGATCCTTTCTTATCGTTCATCGCGCTTGCAAAAATGTTGAGCCTGTTCGACTAAGGTTTTGGGCCACCGTTTCTCTTTGATGAGTTCATTAAAGATCTAAAAACAAAAAACAAAAAAACATATTTTTCATTTTGGATTCAAAATTGAGAAACCTTGATCCTTTCCTATCTTCATCGTGCTTGCAGAAATGTTGAGCCTGTTCGACTAAGGTTTTGGGCTATCGTTTCTCTTCGATGAGTTCATTATAGATCTTAAAAAAAAAAATCAGATTTTTCATTTTGGATTCAAAATTGAGAAACCTTGATCCTTTCCTATCGTTCATCATGCTTGCAGAAATGTTGAGCCTGTTCGACTAAGGTTTTGGGCCATCGTTTCTCTTCGATGAGTTCATTAAAGATCTAAAAAAAAAAAATCAGATTTTTCATTTTGGATTCAAAATTGAGAAACCTTGATCCTTTCCTATCGTTCATCGTGCTTGCAGAAATGTTGAGCCTGTTCGACTAAGGTTTTGAGCCATCGTTTCTCTTCGATGAGTTCATTAAAGATCTAAAAAAAATCAAAAAATCAGATTTTTCATTTTGGATTCAAAATTGAGAAACCTTGATCCTTTCCTATCGTTCATCGTGCTTGCAGAAATGTTGAGCCTGTTCGACTAAGGTTTTGGACCATCGTTTCTCTTCGATGAGTTCATTAAAGATCTAAAAAAAATAAATAAAAAAAAAACAAAAAAGAGACATAGACCACTAAGGTTAAACCAACTGCGTTCTTTGATCATGGTTGATTCAAGAAAAGCCTTGTCCAGAGTGTGGAGACAGCTTGACTGTTCTAGGCAAGGGTCTCCAAACGGGTTCATTAAGTAATCCTACCCTTACCTGGGGGCAATTCTATCAATCGAGATTTTATAAGACCGGGTTAGGAGGCCTATGTGTACTCTCTCATCTTTTAAATAAAACTTTTTCAAAAACAAAATTTTTAAAATTAAAAAATAAAAAATAAAAAATATTTCAAAAAATAAATAAATAAAAAAAAGATTTTTTTTCTTAAAAAAAATCTTGAAAAAAATCTTCAAAAAAAAAAAACTTCCGTCATTTTGGGTTTAGATTGGAGAAATCTTGGCTTTCTCCTTTCTGAGCACTGGCGCTCGCGGAAATCGCTGAGCCCGTGTTCAGATTGGAGTACCTTTTGCTCTCTTTGATGAATTCGATATTAGCCTTTCAAAAAAAAAACACTCGTCATTTTTGGATTCAGATCCGAGAAATTATGGTCCATTTCCTTCTGAATACTGGTGCTCGCAGAAATCGCTGAGACCGTATTTGGATCGGAATACCATTTGCTCTCTTTGATGAATCCAATCTTGACCTTTCAAAATAGGGAATCTCATTTCATGGATGCGGTCTCCAAACATTTGTGTCTAGCGGTACTAGTACGCCCTTTCAGGGTCTACTGTATTCGCGACCGGCACATTTGTAACTCCATCTTTATATTCTTCTTACCTCGAGCAAGCTCTGCTTCTCGATAAGTCGAATTTAAGTTCACAATTGCTTCTAGCAGTCACTGGGACGCTCATTCTGGGCTTACCATACCTGCGATCAAAACAATTGTACCCTCTATGGCCTTTTGCCTTCTTCATATTGCTTGGGTCATCTCCCTCGAGCGATTTGAAAAGACAAAACCATAGAACTTCCCATTTCTGATCATTATATTCTTGTGATTACTAATGGATGTGGTCTTGTTTCAGAAACTTTTCGAAAAAACTAACAATGGCATCTTCACTAACCATTACCTTCGACGAGAACAAGCACCAACTTATGCTTCAACAGAAGCAAACCACGCGCACATACAACGCCCCATCAGCTGCCGAAGCGTCAACTCCCTCGACAACTCTCTGAACTCCGGGTCGACGTCGACTCCCCAGACTATCATCTTTGGGACACTGGGACCATTCCCACTTCCTGAGGAACAAACTGCTCCTTCCAAGAAGCAGAAACTCGCCTCTCAACGTGTCACTACCGTGACACCAAAGGCGGGCACCAGAAGGCGCGAAGCCCGTGGCAGCCCCACGAAGCCTCAACCCTCAAATGACCAGGTCTATCCCAAGACTTGGTCCCCAAGACCTTCACCAAAACAAAGAAGGTCCCAAACATCCACCAAGCCAGCATTCCTGGCCCCACTCAAGGAGAACTAGTTCTACCCTCTTGCCTACATGAAAGAGGAGAGACCCATCTCCAATCTGACTCTCAAGTTAACCCAGCATGAGCCGGCTTGTTCCTACAAGCCCAAAATCAAGTCATGCATCAAAAGGCCTCTGTAAGCACCTGCTAAGGCCTACAAATCTGTAGTTCGACCCTTCATCTCTATAGGGGCCGAACTCCAAAAATTCAAAGCTTCGCTGCAACAGGCGAAGGACCGAGTTCGCATCCTGTCCTTGCCTAGCTACAAAGAAGACAGGCTCGGCTGCTGCGCCCGAGGGAGCACATCCTTCATCGTCAAAGCCCAGCCAGAGCTGACCGAAGCTCAAATTGCTCGTCGTATACGCTGCCGTGCGTTGTTTCGGCAAAAGTGACTAGAGAAGCAAAGGACCCAGCCTCCTACACTTCAAGTCTCTCCTAAATGGGTCGAAAAAGATAGACCCAACCAAGTTGCTGCCGTCCATATGGTTGGAAAAACCAGAAGACGCCAAAAGTTAGCAACAAAAATCCACATCCGACGTCCGATGACCCGCAGCGTCTCCAGGTCAAGAAGACATTCAGAAGAATCCCCTGCTCCTTCAAGCAAAGGACGGCATAGTGATCCTTCCTCAAGCTCTTCTTCAAAAAGAATGAGTCCCAGCTCAGTCACTAGGATAGTTTCTTCGTTCGAATCACGAAGAATGAATGTCTTGGCTACAAATTCTGAGCCACCACCCCGCAATCCACCTCAAGATGATGCGATCACCCACATCCAGCAGTTGGAACAAGGCCAACAGAGGATTGAGACTCTAATGGAAAACCTTCTCCTCGCCTTCCCAAATCAGGCGAACAATGAACCTCCTCCGAATCATCAAGACGATGAGGTAAATGGAGAAGAAAATGAGTCACGCGCCCTTACCAAAAGGACGTAGACAGTATCCTCGCCAAAGCAAAAGAAGAGGATATACTCAAGGAGCATGGGATCAAGCCACCATATCCCTTATGGATGGACTCGGTCCCGTTCCCCACAAAATTCAAGCATCCTACTCTCTCCAAACATATACGGGGAAAGGATCAGCCAGACAGCACGTCATCCACTTCAAGATCCTGACGGGAGCTATCGCGGTTCAAGATGCACTCAAGATCCACCTCTTTGCAAGTACCCTAAAAGGTACGTCCTTCGATTAGTACTCCACTCTGCCGGAGGACTCCATCCAAAATTGGGCCATGCTAGAGACACGCTTCCTTACTCACTTCAAAGGTTAGGATCATCCCGCCACTATGGCTCAGCTGTGCAGCCTAAAACAGGGGGAGAATGAGTCAACATATGACTTCATTCATAAGTGGAAAGCAATGGCATACAAATGCTCTGATGTATTGCCACAAGCGTTGCTAGTCGACATCTGCCGAAACAACATGAGAGCTAGAATCCGCTCCATGATCATCGGCAACAAATCAAAGAACCTGGGAGAACTCCTAGAAGCTTCCATGGAAGCTGAAACGGTGATTAAAGACCTCAACAGTCAAAAATCATCAAGAAAAGAGCCAACCGCCATTGCAACCTCTAAACCAAAGAAGAAAGAGGTCCTCAATGTGCAGACCAAGTCAAAAGAGGTCCTCAATGTGCAGACCAAGTCAGCTCCTCAGCCACCAAAGAAAGCTTAAAACAAAGCTGCTGCTAAAAGACCTGAACTCTCTGATGCCTTCAAAGAACGAGTAGAGAAGAAATACCCGTTTGATGAAGATGTTGATGAAATCTTCGGGGCTCTTGTGGCAAACGGCAAGCTCACCTTGCCTGAACCAAAAAGACCGGGTGATGTTGGCAAAACCAACGATCCTCGGTACTATCCATACCACCAGATGATCTCGCATCCTCTCAATCAATGCTTCGTTGTGAGGGAGAAAATAAAGGAGATGTGGAAAAACGGAGTCATCACCTTTGACAAAAACTATGGGTCTGCCTCCGTCAACATGGTGACATGTGGACAAACATCAAAATCACCGAAGAAGAAGATCACTACTTCTTTCAAGGTGATAAACTCAATCCAAGCGTCCGAGGAACTGGTTCCTTACCCGACACCAGATGGACAACCCATATGGGTACATCTCGATCTCCTGGAAGATGAAAATTGGGAGGTCGTGAAAACAAAGCCTACAGCTCAACAGCGAAGGCAGGCTAGGAAAATCTCCTCAAGCTCAAACGGCAAGAGAAGACCCAGCCAAAACAAGAAGCCAAAGAAAAGGCAGAGGCTTCCTCTACCGCTTCACTGGAGGCAACAAAAACATCCCTTCCAGAGACTTCAAAGGGGGTAAGAAAATTCACTCTTAGTGATTTCATGCCACCTCAATTCAAAGAAGCCACGCAGGAGGCATCATACTCTTGCAATTCGGTAGTTGGATTCTCCATTGATAGATACAAGTCCAGCAACACCGATGATGGATTCGAATCCAACTACATAGACAAGTGGGAGGAGTCCCTTGAAACAGGAGAATATCTCTCCGATGAAGAATGGGTTCTTGATAATCATCTTATGCTAGTAATCTGATATAATCCCCTACAGCCACAAGGATCCTGGTCTGATGATGAAGAAGACCAAGAGGCTGTACAAGAAAATGCTGTTGACCCAGTACCCCTCATTGCTCTAGTGGAAATCAAGAATGTAGAACCACAAAGAGTTGATGAAGAAGAAGATTTGGCTCACATGCCTGATCTTGAAGAATATGCAAGGATCTTGCAGCGTCTCGCTCTAGAACAAGAGCAAGACCGCGTCAACGAGCCTCCTCGCAATCCAGAGCCTGAAGTCCCTGAAGACCATCAGGTACATCCTCCCTTAACTCTTGAAAATGGAGAAAATTATTGGATAGACGATCCTCTTACATCCGAGGATGAGTCTGACTCCGATCAGGCAACGTCTCCCGTTAGAGCTTCCTGTAATGTGATAATTCGGGATTATAGCTCTTCTGATGCATCGTCTGATGAGATCACTTACACTCCGGCGACGCCTAGCAATGTATCGTCTAGAGCCACCTTATCTCACGTGACTTTCACTGAGATGATACCCTCTCAGGTTTCTTCTCCTGAGACTGTGACTTCAAAGTTCACACCCTTCATGACTGAAGAATTCCCAGCTATTGATGCTTGGGACGATGAATTGGTCAACGAAGAAGAAAGGTTGCTGGATGCTGTTCAGGACTTGTTCCCGAAAAATGCTCCGTGCAACACAATCACTGAGGACGGCAACTCTGCTGCTGATACACCCTCAGCAAATGAAAAACGATAGCCTCTTGATCCTGAAGACAATCTTCCAAACGAAGACCCTTCTCAAGAAGCTCTCGAAGTTGGTAGAGGCACCCGTTCTGGCCGGGACTACCATAAAAATTACAACCAATCTTCCTTTACATATGTAAATACTTCGGGAAAAGATGTTGTAAGCGCCCCTAGTGGCAACAATGATGAACATGCAGGCCCTAAGGAGGCTTTCAAGTATGAATTGATTGAACACTTCAAGCACATACCTACACGTCTGCACATCCTAGATTTGTTGCGAATGTCTCGCACACTCGTGATAATCTCATTTCAGAATTACAAAAGCTGAATGAGGATATCGACAAACATGCCCCGCAAGTCCTCCAAATTGAAATGGATTACCTGGTCAAAAACTCAAAAGCTTCCTCCAAGGGAGAAAAGAAGAAAACTGAGGGATCATGCATTGAATGCCTCTCGGTTAAAAAAGCAGCCAGTGCAGCCATCGCCTTCACAAAGGACGACCTCCTACTTGGCGAAACCAGGCACGACCGACCCCTGTACTTCACAGGGTACATCAAGGAAATGCCTATGCACAGAGTTCAGATCGACCCAAGTTCTGCACTTAACCTCATCTCCACATCGGCTCTTGAAGAGTTGGGCATCCCACCAAGCAAGATGAGCCACACATCTGTATCTATCTTTGGATACGATGGGAGTACTCAAAGGCCTATCGGCAAAATCAGGTTCAAGTTGCAGATTGGTGATCTTCTCTCTGAGGTCATAGTGTATGCAATAAAAACCCCTTCATGCTACAACATCCTTCTCGGACGCCCTTGGATCCACGAGAATGGTGTTGTCCCTTCAACTTTACATCAATGCATCAAGTTTGTTGGAGACGACGGCATGATACATCGAGTCTTTGCGGACAGAAAACCCTTCAAAGGTAAAGAAGTCCACTTTACAGACTCACAAATGTATGAAGGTGAAAAAGAAAAACAGGAGAAGCACACAGAACCCTTTGCTGAAAACCTCCAGAAAGATAAAGGCAAGGCTCCTCAATAATCACTGGAAGAAAACAAACCATCCGGTAAATCCGAAAAGAGCAATCAAACTCCCTTCATCATCTCCCTCAAACCTTTAAAGCCTTTGGTCATCACAACTAAAGTGAAGAAGGCAAAGCAAAAGTCTGGGGGCAAATTTGTTTTCTTTTTCGTGTCTATCATGCAAGACACAGATTCGGATTCAGAGCCAGAAGACGACACATCGTCAAGCCAAGCTGACACTCAGCAAGTTCAGCCTGCTCTTACTCCATTGGAGACAACTTCTGACATAGAAGATCCTACGTCAGCTTCCTTCATTGTTCCAGCAACTTCAGTAAAGGAAAAGCCGATCTTCTTCCATAGATCGGATGCTTCTTCATCAAACTCCATGCTTGAACCTTTCCAAAATGAAGGTATGCTTCAACTATCCTTATATAGTCCTGTGGCACAAGCTATTATGAAGAAAATGGGCTATGACGCTCAAAACCCAGTCAGTTTGGGAGAAGGACGCGGTATTCTCACGCCATTGGGGCCCGTCTTGACAAAAAGCCAGCTGGAAGATTGGAGACTCTACGGCTATGTAGAAAAGTCTTCACATGGGTTAGGGTATGATCCCGACACTCCCGTGAGACAGTTGACACAAAGGCTTAAAAGTCAATATACTGACCAAGCCTCAACATCTCAAGTCCATGAAGACATCGATCTCCCTGGATATCTCTTTGATGAGTCACCTGACAAAGATCCAGGAAGCTCATCCAATTGGCACGATTTCTCTAAGAATGAAGAGGAGTTGTCCGATGGCACAGACATGTGGTCTTCTGACCCAGAAGAACCCTCATCTCCAAAAGAAGTAGCCTACCTCAACTCGGTTTCAACAGGCGATTGGGATCATCTCATAGCAAGCCTTCGGAAAATTGCCGATCAAGAAGACCTGTGGAAAGGAACAAAGCCTTGGTCTGGAAATGCCCTTGAAACCCCAGAAGGTTTCGTTGAGCTGGAAGCCTCTGAAAATATTATGGAGGAACCACCTTCGAACCTTCCAACAGAAGATCATGTTCAAAAGATAGACTTGGGAACACCAGATAACCCACGTCCTGTATTCATAAGCAAGAATATAAAGGATGATGAGTTACCCGAGTATATCGCCTTTCTTCGTGAGTTCGTTGATTGCTTTGCATGGTCTTACGCTGAAATGCCTGGCTTAGACCTCAAAATAGCGGTCCACAAACTCAATCTTCAAGAAGACATCAAGCCTGTCAAGCAGGGTCAAAGAAGATTTCGTCCAAATGTGATGGATAAAATTGAACAAGAAGTTCAAAAACTCAAAAGCGTTGGCTTCATCCGTGAGGAACAACATCCTGAATGGTTGGCCAACATTGTCCCCGTGACAAAGAAAAACGGGCAAATCAGGGTCTGTATTGACTATAGAGACCTGAATGGCGCATGCCCAAAAGATGAATTTCCACTCCCCATACCAAAGGTAATGATTGATAATACCTGTGGATTCGAGCAAATGACATTCATGGATGGTTTCTCTGGCTACAATCAGATAAAGATGCATCCTGAAGATGAAAAACATACATCTTTTTGGACCCCATTTGGTGTGTTTTGCTACACTGTCATGCCATTTGGTCTGAAAAATGCTGGTGCCACATATCAGAGGGCTATGATGAAGATATTCCAAGATATGCAGCACAAGACGGTTGAATGTTACGTTGATGACCTCGCTGTCAAAAGTAAAAGAAAAGAAGATCATCTCGAAGACCTTCGAGAAGTCTTCCTCCGGCTTCGCAAACACAAACTGCGAATGAATCCTTTGAAATGCTTCTTCGGCGTCTCGTCGGGTAAGTTCCTCGGATTCTTAGTTCGTCAAAGCTGGAATAGAGCTTGACCCCGTAAAAGTCAAAGCCATTCTAGAAATGCCCTCTCCAAGAACCTTGAGAGAACTCAAAGAGCTTCAAGGGAGATTGGCCTACATCAGACGGTTCATCTCCAATCTTTCGGGGAAATGCCGTCCATTCTCCCGGTTGATGAAAAAAGGTGTAAACTTTGTCTGGGATGCTGACTTTGAAGCTGCTTTCCAAGATATCAAGTCATATCTGACAAAATCTCCAGTGTTAGCTGCTCCTACCACTGGAAAACCATTCATCTTGTACACAAGAGCCCTTGATCACTCTTTGGGAGCTCTGCTTACGCAAGAAAATGATCAAAGAAAAGAAGCTGCTCTATATTACCTCAGCCGCATGCTAGTAGGTGCAGAGCATCGCTACTCTCCAGTCGAAAAAGAATGTCTCGCAGTGATGTTCGCCGTACAGAAGCTGCGTCACTACTTGCTTTCCAACACAGTCTACCTAGTCTCGAGGGTCAACCTCCTGAAGGTCCTTGTCACAACGGCAGGTTCTCTCAATGGTCGACTGGCAAAATGGTCCATCCTTCTGTCACAACTTGATATTAGGTATGTACCACAAAAGGCAATCAAAGGGCAGGCTCTAGCGGACTTCCTCGCAGAGCATCCATTGCCTAAAGATTCTCCACTCAGAGATGATCTCCCAGACGAACCAGTCTACAATGTGGAGACTTTATCACAAAATGCTTCCTGGGACATGTACTTTGATGGTGCAACCAGGACAAATGAAAAAAGACAGCTGATCTCGGGAGTTAGCATCCTCTTTGTTAGCCCCGACAAATACATGATTCCATACGCTTTCTCGCTACTGGAACCATGCACAAATAATGCAACTGAATATCAAGCTCTGATCCTAGGATTGGAACTCACCATCGAATCCGGTATCACCATGCTGGAAGTCTTTGGAGACTCTCAACTGACTGTCAACCAGATGAATTAGAAATTTGAAGTCAGGAAGCCAGATTTGCTGCCTTACTACAACAAAGCACAATCGCTTATGCAAAAGTTTTACATCTGTCACATCACCCACATTCGTGGAGGTGAAAACATACTTGCAGATGCCCTGGCTGGACTTGCCGCATCTATGGCAATCCAGGAAGGGGAAAATATGCAAATCACAGTGTGCAAAAAAAGAATCATTCCTCCTCTTAACACACATCAAGCAGTTGCTGAATGCCACCAAGTGGTTGGAAGTCGGATTTCAATCCTTAAAACTTCAATCAGCGACTGGAGGGATCCATTATTGATTACATTATGTTCGGAATCCTACCTGAAGATCCAAAAGAACGGGTAAGAATCCAAAGGCGAACCCCAAGCTTTCATTTGGATATTCCTTCAAAAATCCTTTACAGGAAATCCTTCAACGGAGTACTTCTACTCTACTTGTCACAACAAGAGGCTGAAGAAACACTCAAAGAAGTTCATGCTGGTCTTTGCGGAGCTCATCAGGCTGGTCCCAAGCTCTATGATCAGATAAAAAGGTTAGGTTATTACTGGCCTACCATGGTAGCCGACGCAATGCAATTTGCTAAGCGCTGCCAACAATGCCAAGTTCATGGAGATTACATTCACATGCCTCCAGAATGGCTGCATCCTACAACGATTTCATGGCCTTTCGAAGCCTAGGGTATGGACATCATAGGTCCTATTTTTCCCCCTTCGAGCAAAGGTCATCGCTTCATCTTCGCCACTACAGATTATTTCTCCAAGTGGTCAGAAGCATTTGCGTTCAACGAAATGAAGACCTCATCAGTCCTTCAGTTCCTGCGCACCAACATCATTTGTCGTTTCGGCATACCCAAAAGATTCATCCATGATAACGGACCACAATTCCGGGATCATTGATTCTACAGGTTCTGCGACAAATACAAAATCCAAAGTTGTCCTTCGACTCCATACAATCTGGCAGCAAACGGATTAGTAGAAGCTTTCAACAAGACACTCTACAAAATCCTCAAGAAGATGGTCTCTAGTCACAAAAGAGACTGGAGCGACAAAATATTTGAAGCTTTGTGGGCCTATCGTACCACCGTTCGAGGACCAACCCATAGCACACCATTCTCCTTGGTCTATGGATACGAAGCTGTCGTGCCCTTGGAAGTACCAATTCCTTCCTTGAGGGTATCCTTGCAAAATGGCATGACTCAAGAAAGCAATGTCAAATTGCTACTCCATGAGCTGGACAATCTCGATGAGAGACGGCTCGAAGCTCAACAAAGCATTGAACTTTACCAAGCACGCATGGCATGATCTTTCGACAAAAAGGTCAGGCAACGCGCCTACAAAAAGGGTGACTTGGTTCTTGCGGTAAAAAGACCAACGGTCTTCGCTCACAAGTCCAAAGGCAAATTTGAGCCAAAATGGGAGGGCCCCTACGTCATCGACAAAGTTTTCTCCAACGGCACATACACACTCGTAAACATAGAAAGTGACAGATGTATGCTGCCCATCAACGACAAGTTCTTAAAGCGGTACTACCCTTGAAGACTTACCCAACTGGGTAAGAGCAATGCCTATACGGCCAGAACCAGTTTTTAGGTACACGCTCGTCAAACCCACTATTTTTAGAATTTTCATATTAAATGTTGAAATTTCTAGAAATTTAAACAATGCTTACTTTCATCGTTTCATTGTTCAGAAATCCAAGTTTAGGAACCTTTCCCTAACTTGACCAAAATTTTCAACCCTTGAACTCAAAATTCATGGTTTGAAACAAAATCCGGATTCAGGGATTCCCACCCTAGTCCACCCTACCTTTTACCGCCTAAATGGTTTTAGGTCAAAACTTATGACCCTCGTGTCTTTAAATAAAAAAAATGGTTTTTTAAAAAGCCGCGGGGAAGCGACGCTTAGTCGATACTCGCACAAATCGGGAGCATACGAACCACGTTCAACACTTCCAAAATCGCAGGGAAGTGACATTTCGTCGATACTTGTAAAATCCAAAATCGTGGAGATGCAACATTTCAGTTGATATCCACAACCCAAATTTCAAAGGTTCGAAAAAACCTAAAAAAACATGGAGACGCAACATTTCAGTTGATATCCATAACCCAAAGGTTCGAGAAAACCACAAATTTCAAAAATCATGGGGAAAAAACCACAAATTTTGAAAAATCATGGGGAAACGACATCAAGTTAGTACCCGCAAAACCAAAAATTTTGAAAAACAAGGATGTGACATTCCATCGATACTTGCACCCAAATCCGCGAGGATGTGACATTCCATCGATACTCGCAACTGAATGAGCAAGGATGCGACATTCCATCGATACTTGCAAGAACATTCAGCAGGGAGGCGACTTTTAGTCGATACTCGCATTTTTGAATACCAAACCGGCTATAAATGCCACAAAACGGCTATAGATGCCACCAAAACCAAACCGGCTATAAATGCCACAAAATGGCTATAGTTGCCACCAAAACAAACCGGCTATCAATGCCACAAAACAAAACCGGCTATCAATGCCACACAAAAAAAAATTGGCTTTAAAAAAAACCCGGCTATAGATGCCACCAAAACCGGCTATCAATGCCACAAAATGGGCTTCCATGCCACAAACAAAATCTGGCTCCCATGCCAAAACAATCATTTGACAAAAGATTTTCACAAAATGACAAGCTTTTGATCAAATCCCATTTAGCAATTACTCTTATCACAAAAAGATTTAAGTAAGCGTAGGGAAAACAAAAAAAAAGCATCACATTTAGCAATTACTTTCATCACAAAAAGATTTAAGTGGAGCGTAGGGAAAACAAAAAAAGAGTACCAAAAAAAATACATGTGGTACCAAAAAAAAAAAAGTGTTCACAAGCACTACAAAAAAAAAGTACCAAAAAAATACAAGTGGTACCAAAAAAAATAGAAGGATAGTTTATGTTACAAAAAAAAAAAAAAAAAATAGGAGCTCAACCAAAAATGGTCTCCAGCCAAGAGTTCAGCTCCTCAAGAAAACTTCTGGCCTCAGCCGTCAGGGATTCCAGGGCACGCTTCTTCAGGAACTTGCCATGAGATGCTGGGGTAGGCTGTAACCCTTCTTTTACACCAGGAAGCTTATCCCGAGCAGTTTGCCATCGTTTGCTCTCTTGAGATTTCCTTTCAAGAACTCGATCGGCATCTGCAACCCGGCGAATCAGAGCACTCTCCCTATCGCGAGCCTCTGTTATTGCAGCCCACTTGGTAGTGACTTGTGCCTACAGATGCTCAAGACGTTTCCTGGGGTCATCGACCTCCCTATCAAGGATGTTAAGGTCATGTGTCAGCCCAATAATGGCTAGCTCTTCTAAGTTCTTCTCTCAAACTATCTGCTTCCTAGGTTGTATAGCCTCATTCAGGTCATACTTAGCCTTATCAGCAGGGTCTAGGAACATCTCCTTGAAGAACTGGTCATCAGCCAAACCCATGGCCTCAAACCATTTGTCACCCAGCTCAATGATCCTATCAACGATCGCCCTGGCACCTGTGACATCCAGACCAGCCTCTTCGGCATCATTGAGAATCTCCTACACATGCTGGATCATGCCAAATCCGGCATCTAAGTGCCCAAAAAGGAGAGTCTCAATCCAAGAGCTCAGAACCCGCACCACCACCTTCTTCGCAAAAAGAAGAGATGGCCCAGCTGAAGATTCGCCTAACTCCGTTGGTCGGCTGCTCATGTCATCACCCGTTGGAAGAGTAACAAAAGAACTCTTTCCAGTTGGAGCTTCTCAGGAAGGAATCTCAGCACGAGGTATCTCCTCAACAGTGTCAGAACTGGTTCCAGGAGTCTCTACCTCTGGATCGACCTCTGGCATCCCTTGCTCAAGTTCTGAAGGAAGGGACGGACTCTCCTCTGTCACCTCAAAACCTGCCAAAGAAACACAAAAGGGTATGAATATGATCCTGTTTGAAAATCATTATCAGGGTTATTACTACAAAATAACTTCTTCGACGACTGGCGGAACACTCTCTTCCTCCATGAACTCATCGGAAGCATCATCAACATTTGCATCCATCGATGGTTCAAAGTCATCGGAATCATGTGGCAAGTCAGCTGACAAGAGAAATGTTAGCAAACCAAGTCACAGACAAAGAAAAGAAAGCAAAAGAAGTTATACTAATTGGAGATTCTGGATTCACTCCAGAGTCCCTCGGTTCTTCTTCAGGTGCCCCGAAAGGATCTGTCACCACCTCATCGGTTGGAACCTCAGGCATCGCCAAATCTTCCTCTGCTAAAAAAAAAAAAAAAAAAAGAGGAGCAGCAGGGAGAGAAAACAAATCAAGACATGGAAAAATCCCATGAAAAGAAATGGAAAGAGAAAAAGGAAGAATCATACCTTCACCGACGGTCTCTTCTTCTCGGTTTCTCTTCTCTGGAGGCGCGTCAGCATCCCCTGGCGCCTCCTTATTGATAGTAAGAGGTACTTCCAAGTTAGGAGAGTACTCATGCTGCCCCTTGCTGCGATGATGACTCCTCCTCCTCTTACTCTTGCGGGCTCGCTTCTTAGAGGAACCTGCCCCGCTGTCAGAGTCAGGTTTCCCACTTGACTCCTCACTGGATGGTCTACTCTTACCAGTAGACTCCACGGAAGCTTGCCTTTGCGCCGCTTGCATCCAAGCACCAAGTTCGGCTTCCTCCTATTCTAGCTGCTCTAAAACCTCATCAGGTATTTCTCGAACAGCTTCAGAACCAATGACACCCTGGTCACCCAGAAAGCCTATCTTGTGCTTCTCTCCAGAAAGGAAGGCCCAAACTTCCTCTCGCTGGACGCCATCCGACTTTCCAAGGCCCTTTTCCAGATGCCAGCTTCACATCAAGCTCCTTCTTGAAAAGCCCCGATATGCCGAAAAGCTCTCCGCGAACCACTTCGCAAAGCCGGCAGTCCGAGAAGTCAACAGCATAGGATAAGAGATCATGGCTGTAGTGTCTTCAGCACTATAGAAAGCCCATGCATTTCTCCCATCCCATAAACCTCCAAAGCGCTTCACCATGCTTGAAGGCGCTCCAACAACGCCTTGAGAAAAATCCAACTACATAGCAAAACGAGAGGGTACATACGGCTGGATGTCGACGAAAAGATGTCTGCAGAACACCATCGTGCCGACACGTATGCTGAAAAGCCACTCCTTCTCTGCATTCGTCAAGGAGTAATGCCTTCCCGACCCTGCCCTGGTAGAGTCTCGGGAGACACCAAAATCAAAAGCCTTCTTCCGTAACTCCGGAGAAAGCTTCACTGAAGACTGCCCCATCTCGATGTCCCTGAACCGTCAGATCCTCAAGCAGGCAAACAATAGTGATTCGGACACGGCTTGGCCCTTAGCTAGCCGAATCATCAGAGGATCATCATCCTGTGCGGCCCCAGCCGGTGAAAGCCAGGATAGTGGTACATGTACCATGAATAAAAGATGTGGGCTAAAAATACCCTATTCATAGGGAGCCCAAGCCAAACCAAAAAAGCAGCAGCTTGCAGTTCGGTACACAGGTAGGAGTAAAGAGCTGGCACCAAAGCAAACTGCTCTCCAAACGCCATCTAACAAGCCGGAAAAATACAATGCGGCCTGATGTGCGTTCCATCTCCTCCAGCAAAAATAGCCTCACCAAGCCAATAAGTGAGGTAAATAGCGAGATCTCTCCGCAGTGCAATGTCAGGACATATGGCGTTTGTACTCGCACAGAAATCTCTCAACTCTTCTTGCATAGCCAAGATCTTCTTCGAACTTGGATGATGAGCCCTGGCTTCCTGGGTCACACTATCAGAAGCCTCCCTGCTATCAAAAAAGTTGGGGAAAGAAGAGCTAGAACTCTTCCAACTGCTGGATCTAACTTTTAAACCCTCATTCTCCTTCAAAAAATCATAGAAGGCGACGAGCTGAAAGTACAGAAGCCTGAACTCCTCAGACTGCTCCTCAAGGACGCTGTCGATCGGCATAAACTCCTCATAGAGTTTGCCAAGGATGGGCAATCCAGTAATGGCACTCAGCACCTTCAAAGAGAAACCAATCTCACCATTCGTCACAACGAAAGTATTGGTTTGTGGAAGGAATGACTCCAACATAGCCATGAAGGCCTCGTCGGAAAAGATGACGGTCTCCCTAAAGGCGCGGTCCGCATCAAAAATCCCGGCTTCATTCAAAACGGCGCCACCAATCAGCAGGACGCGATCAATCCACGACTTCCACTCGGAGTCAGCATTGAAACGGCCACGAAGTCGAAAAGTCTTTATCCAATTGCTGCCGTCACCGCTAAAAGTACCAAGGCCCACCGGTCTCAAATCGACCGACGGATAATCAGAGCCCTGGTAGCCGTTGGATGGCATCAATAGGTCCATGTCAGCAGCCGACCTCTCCGTATATCCAGGAGAACCGCCAACAAAAACCCCGGTCTTGATTACATTTGTCCTTCTCACCCAGCTTGGAGGATCTTCCCTCTTAGAGCACGTGGGGGCATGGCTCATGATCGAGGCAGCGCGATCAAACGTCGACCGGGTAGCAACAGTCTTCTTCTCACCATCTGCTGTGAAAGAGAACTGAAAACATCTCCTTTGGTATGTCATGTCATCAGGGATGGCATCACCAAAGAAGAAGGTAGGCTTGGGTAAAACACTCTGATCTTCCATCACCCATGGACAACTGCTTACCATGATCTTATAGAATTCCTCTCCCTTGAGAGCGATCAGTCGCTGCCTCATCTCATCTCTATTGAGGGAGTCACACTCTTCCAGATTTCTCTCAACAAACTGGACCTTCTCAAAGGCCTGCTGAACGGCCGGATTAGAAGATCTAGCAGATCGACGAGCTACGCTTGTATCAGGCTCTTTACCCTTGTTCGTTCTGGAGGAACCACCTGCAAAGGATGGAAAAGAAAAAGATCAATCATCAAAATGACACGATTTTGCTAAAAAATTATAGCGAAATTTTGACATGATGCCGGGGCAATTCCAAAGAAAAGAAACTATCCCGAAAGAAATAGAAAGCTTGAAGATGGGATCAACATTGCTGCGAGCTCTGAAACTCCAAACTTTCGAAACCTTAAAGTCTCCGCAAAATCAGGAAGGGCTCAACATCGCTGTAAGCTCCAAATTCCCAAATTTGCGAAAACTTTCAAGTATGCTATCACATCATGCTACAATTCAATTTACAAAAAAAATATACATGCATGAACATCTTGGTTTAAAAAAAAATGCATTATCATGATGAGCAAAAAAACAAAAAGAAGAAAAGAAACTTTCTCAAAAACAAAAGGAGAAAGCAGAAAGAAAAAGAACAAAAAAAAAGAAAAGAAACTTTCTCGAAAAAAAAACAGAGAGAAAGAAAACAAAAAAAAGAGGAGAAAAAGGGGCTGGCCAATAGGCCGTGGTCCATAGGCCACGTGGCCGTACGGCCAGATCCGTACGGATCTGTCTGTACGGCCCACAAAAAAAAACATGCAAAAAAAAGGAAAAAAAACGTGTAAAAGAAAAAGAGAAGAGAACACGTGAAAAAAAGAAAAAAAAAGAAAAGAAAAGAAACAAAAAAAAAAAAAAGAAGAAAGAACTTTTTTTCCTACAATGGAGTTTTCTTGAAAAAGGGAACTTACTTGAAGCCATTGATGGAGAAGAAGAAGAAAAGTCTTGAAGATCTTGAAGAAGAAGAATTCTTGGTCTTGAAGCCCTCTTGGGATTGTTGCAAAAGAAAGCAATAAGAGCAAGAGATCCAACCTCCTCCTTGCTTTTATAGAAGAGAGCAAACCAAAGAAGGAAGGAAGAAAGAGGTAAGTGTTACTAATTAGTAACCTTACCAAAAGATAGAAATTAGAAAGATTCTTTCCCAAAAGAAAGATATCTTGAGGGATTCTCTCCCAAAAAGAAATCAATGAGAGATTTTCTCCCAAAAGATAGGATCAATGAAAGATTCTTTGCCAAAGGAAGATAACTTGAGATATTCTCTCCCAAAATAAAGGGAACATTAGAGATTCTCTCCAAGTAAAGATATTCTTAGATATTCTCTATCCAAAGGAGATATTTTTGGATATTCTTTATAAAAAAGACACCATATGAGATCTAAGCCATTTCAAAGCTTAAGGTCCCATGGGTTAGCCCATGTGAGCCAGGTTTGACCACCTAGGCACTAAAAAAAAAATTGGGCTTTTAGTCAAAGAGAAATCCCTCTTACCAAGAGCATATAAAAATGGTTCCATGCCGCTTTTGAGTTGATTCGACCATACAAAAGAGAATTCCAAGCTCCATGAGCTTCCAAAAATCAAACCATCCAGCCTCATATACCAAATTGAGCCAAAATCTTGAAATTGACATTCCACAAAAATCCAAACCAAATCCTGGTCCCCTAACTTGCCACATACAGCTTGTTAGGTCACAAGACCAAAACCAAAAACCAAAACCTGATCCCCTAACTTGCCACATACAGCCTGTTAGGTCACAAGATCAAAACCAAAATTAATCCCCCAACAGTCCACATACAGCTTGTTGGGTCACACGGTCAAAACCAAACCCGAACCCCTAACTTGCCACATACATCCTGTTAGGTCACAAGGTCAAAACCTAAATCCACATCCCTGATGTCATCTTCAAAGCTTTGCCTCGAGATGGTATGTGATCCCTTTCACCACCATAAAACTCCCCTGGAAGCTCAAAAGGCTACAAATACCAAAAAGAAAAACTGTTCAAAGACTACTTGGTCAAGTCACAAGCTCTCCTTCACAAAATCTCTTCGAGGCACATCAACTACAAAAGTTAAGCAACTCGTCGCTGCAGCTCGAGGGGGCATTTGTTGACACCAAAAATGTCACCTTGCTTCTTCAAGATCCAAAAAGCTACATGAAGTCGCAACCTGCCATAAATAGGCAATGCTACTTCCAAAAAATCAAATCTTGTCAGAATCAAACAAAAACTGCAAGATCCTTAAAGACAGCTAAAAGAGGAGTACACAAGAAGTTTCGGGCCATTTCAAAATCATTTGGCCTAACATCGCTTCTCCGGCAGCTGAAAAGGAGCTCCCGGCGGCGAAAGCATCGGAGACACCAAATCTTCAATCAGAGCCGATTGATGGTCTCCAAATACATATAAAAGGCTCCACGTCAAGTTCCGAGTCAAACCGACAACGTTTGACCCTACATCAACCCTCAAACAGCTAAATCAAGCCTCTCGGCGGCGAGAACCACCGAGGCCATCACTCATCAGATAGAGCACATGGACGGCTTCAAAATTCTTACAAAGGGCTACACGTCAAATTTCAGGTCATTTCGACAACATTTGACCAGACTTTGACGCTTGAAAGCCAAATCAGGCCTCTCGGTGGCGAAGCTCCTCGGGACCTGTGGTTTCCAAGATAGAGCCTATGGATCATCTTAAAATGACTCCAATAGGTTCCCTGTCAAATTTCAAGTCAATCGGACATCGGTTGACCGCACATCAAGCCGCGACGTCTTCATTGCGACAAAAGCAAGTCTACTGGTGATAGGACCCCAAACGGCTTCAAAACTCAAAAAAAAGCCTTTGGTTGGTCTTATTTATTGCTCAGGAGGCTTCACACCAAATTTCAGGTCATTCCGACATCGTTTGACCCAGTTTCAGCTTCTGACGGAAAATCGGCTGCTCTGCGCGACAAAGTCTTTGGCTTTCTCAGAAAATTGGAAACTTTGAAAAATAAAATGCAAGGATTCTCATCAGGTTTTCTACAATGAAATCAGGCCAATAAATGATCAAAATGTCAAGGAAAAATAAAGAAGAAAAAAGAATCGAAAAACAGCAAAAATGGACACAAAACGGGACAAAAGGGGGGAAAACCCCCCCAGGGTCGCCGGCGACCCTGGAGCCCGGGATCGTCGGGAGGGCCCCGGAAACTCCGTTTTTTACCATTTCTTCGCGATTCGAAGCGTCCGACTCCTCTGATTTTCCAAAATTCATACTTTTGAGACACCAAATCCTCTAGCATCTGTCAAAAACACGGGTCAATCATCAAGAGTATCGAAATCAACATTGATCGCCAACCGGTCAAAAAAAAAGTGTGCTTTCTACCCGACCGATCAAGAAATCGACAGGACAGATGGCACCGACCCGCTGTTGGCAACCAATACCTGATGTTACATGGTCATCTGATGCCGATCTACATGAAGATCCATCATTGATCATCACCAGAAGAATCCCAAAAGACGCGGCACGGCTCGCGACTCTTCAACTGCTCGGCGACCACTTAATGCGATTAATTGACTAGCTTTATTACAGTCATTAATCCATTTCTTTGGATGGCCCAATCAGAAGCAAGCATCCGGGAGTTACAAGTCAAGAGATTCATGGCAGTTAACCCATGAAACTCCTCCCATCATGGCGATTAAAGGCGATTAAATGCCCTCAATCTCCTCCGGCCAATCAGAAGCCAAGAAAAAGGAGTTACAAAATAAAGGAATTAAATCCTGTAACTCCTCCCATTATGCGGCTTAATGACAATAAAAGCCCATAAACCCTCCTAAATGGCTACCAAAAAGCCTATAAATAGGAGAGCACTCCAAGAAGAAAAAAAACACAAAGAGAAAACGCACAACAGATTGTAGAAAATCCGGAAACTCAGACAGAAAAAGGCATCAGAAATCTAGAGAAAGAAAGAGAGAAAACTCTATGGAAGTTCTACACTGATCACCGCTACAAGGTGACAAAAGTCCCTTGGGGGGTACTCCCCCAAGGTCCTTGCCTTCTCCTTCTACCTCCAATGGCTTAGACGTGGCTTTCAGCCTGTCTACTTAGTTTTTTGTTGGACATGGGACCTCCTTTTGGTCTTTGTCCTCTAAAAACCTGAGGTTATAGCCACGCCAAATGAATCAATAGCATCCTCTGTTCTCATCTGCATGGATGATGGCGAAGTCCACATATGGCTTGCGACCGTCAATCTGAACGGGTCCCCCACAATCTCCTGAGAAGTTAGACCCTCCTTTTCTTGCTTTTCATTGTAGTTTGTATTTTTTGAAAAGAGACAAAAATCACAACTCTTGTCTTTCATTATTGATAAGGATTGTAAATTGGCCATAAATGCCAAAATCGGCTATGAACGCCAAAAATCGGCTATAAACGTCAAAATCGGCTATAAATGCAAAAAAAAAAATCGCCTTTCACGGCAAATCAAGAAAATGTCTCTTTTTTTAAATATATGTGCAATGGAAAACTTGAAAGAAGTTGACTTCCTTTTTACTTGCGAAGGTTGATCTCCGGATCACCACTTGCAATTCCAAGTAAAATAGAAAATTTGGCACACCCACACAAAAGAAATGTTGATGCCCGCTTCTGCCCCCCTCCGGTTACGAAAGGGTGGGACCCAAACAGACTCCCGCGCCCGCCGACCTCGGTAGAACCGAGCGGGCAGAATGCGCCGGTCCATCAAGGAACGGGGTGCCAATAGGCACAAATACATATTCACATCAGGTTGACACATACAGGTTAGCAAGAGCTAAACACATCACTTATAATATTCAGTCTAGTCATATCACATGGGTTTCAAATTCCAAATAAGAGTTTGGTTGAAAATCGAGTACGAATGGTTTCTCATATATTTTCAGGGCTAGATAATGAGGTTCCCAGAATTGAATCAGAGTGAATAGGGTCCCGTATGTCGGTCATAATATAAATTGGTACTCTTTAGGAATTAGAGACATTCCGGGTCCTTATACACATTGACCAATCTAGAAATCCTCACCGAATCTCCATGATGAGGTTTCTCTTTCCTCCGAACTTCATACAACGCCTTACAAGTCCTTACATAGCATTGGGGCTCCAAACGATACCTCCCCAAGCCTAAAAATAATGTTTCAAGTCCTTAGGTATTAACCCATGCCAGACAGGCAGTTCGCTCGAGCGAAACGGGGAAGTTCGCTCGGGCGAACTGCTCTCTGTTTGGGGTTCGCTCGAGCGGACCAAGATTCGCTCGAGCGGCCGAGGTTCTGTGACAGGTTCGCTCGAGCGATGTGTCAAGGTCGCTCGAGCGAACTGTCCAGAAACTGATTTCTGTGTACAGTTCGGCCCTTCTTCTTTCTTTCCTTTCACCCTCTTTTGAGCACCCATTAATCATACATTTGAGGGTCTCTAAAACCTCATTCAAGCCCCATTCAATCCATCATTTGCTTCCCTCAACAACCACACCAACCAAACATAACTTCTCCATCACTTTCACCTCATTCAATGCAAGGCAACTCCATTAATAAAAGTCCATAAATGAACACAAATGATCTATAAACAAAACAATAATGCACATGTTTTCCAAGGGGACTATTAATAGAGAATAGCCTATCATTATGCATATTTCCAAAACCATGAAAACCCATAAAGATAAATTAGGTGAAAGCAATGAGTAAGAGTTCAAATCTTAATAATAAGAAATCATGAAATCAATCCATTCATCCACTTGCCTTAGGTCCAATGCTAAGAAAATCAAGCCACTAACACCTCTCCAAGCCAAGACACCAAATCTACACAAAACCCCCAAATACAAACCCTAAAACCATCAAAACCAAACAATACAAAAGGGAAGCTTGCAATAGCCAAGATTAAGTCTCTCTAGGGCTAGGAGAACACAAATCTAGAAGATTGGAAGGATCACTTACCTAAAAGTGTTTCAAATAGGTAGAGAGAGATCACAAGAAGCTCCAATGGTGAAGAATGTCTTCACAAATGATACCAATAGAAAGTCCTTGAGGTGAGGAAGATGATCATGAAGTCCATTCCTTGATTGAGAAGAGCTCTTGAGTTAATTAATGAGAAAGGAAGCAAGAGGAACAAGGGAGAAACCCTAGGGCTAGAACTTCCTCTTCTCCAAGGGTTTAGCAAGAAGGGGGAAAATGAAAAAGAAAGCTCTCCTTATATAGCAAGTGGGGATGAGGCCCACAACTTAAAAGATTTCTCGGCTAAAAACATGGCTTTCGGGGCTTCAAACAGATTCGACGAAGAAGACAAAGTTGATCGGCGAAATTTCTAGTTTCCAAACAGTATATATTTTGCACGTTTTGGTGAAATTGAAATTGGTGTCCAGATTTTGGGTAAAAAGACCATTTTGCCCTCAAATTGCGAAAAGTCAGGTTTAGGGCTCTCGAATGGGAACGATGTCAACATGAAAGTTGTAGGGATTAACAAAAGAAGTCAAATGGGGTTAAAAACATATTTTTTGGAAATCATTGGTAAACCCCAAATCTCACACAATTCGTAGCAAGAACCCCCAAAGGGTCCCAGAAGTAAAAGGCTCTCCAAATAACCCAAAGCTATTATAAAAGCTATTCTAATCCCAAACTTAACCAAAACCCGCTAAACACACTTAAAGCTAACGCACAACTTAATTAACTCTAATCGAGGTCTCTCGGGTCGGGGTCTTACACCTATGCTTGAATGGTAACTGTTGTTGTAGGCGAATTCACAGGAGGTAAATTCTCATCCCATTGACTCTTGAAGTCAAGTACACAAGCTCTAAGCATGTCTTCAAGGGTCTGAATAGTCCTCTCCGACTGACCATCGGTTTGCGGGTGATATGCTGTGCTGAATTGAAGCTTCGTTCCCATCGATTCATGTAGGGTCTTCCAAAATCTCGAAACAAATCTACTATCTCGATATGAAGTAATGGAGAACGGCTGACCATGACGACTGACAATCTCCTTCACGAAAGCTTGTGCCAAAGACAACATGTGCATTTTCTTCCCGGTCTTCAAAGGAATAAAGTGTGCCGACTTCGTTAACCGATCTACTATGATCCAAATAGCATTGTTCCCTCTGCTTGTAGTCGGTAGACCCGAGATGAAATCCATAGTCAGGTGTTCCCATTTCCACTTTGGGATTTCTAATGGCTGCAAAAGACCAGGTGGTTTCTGATGTTCTGCCTTCACCAATTGACAAGTCGTGCATTTGGATATGAAGGCTGCTATCTCTCTCTTCATATTGTTCCACCAAAAATGACTCTTCAAATTTTGGTACATCTTCGTGCTCCCAGGGTGTACTGAATACCTCGTATTGTGAGCTTCTACCATAATGTCATTCTTCAAATTATCAATCTTTGGAACACAAAGCCTGCCACGAAAGTACAAAACTCCATCCATGATTTGAAAATTTGGGCGTTCTGAGATGTGCTCCACAATTTTAGCCAAGTCTGGATCTTGCATCTGACTATCCTTGATTTTCTGAATGAAGACGGGCTCGGACACTGTCATATTTGCTAACATAACTCCTTCCCTCAAAGGTTGGAAATCCACTCTCAATTCTTCGAATTGCTGAAAGATATAGAATCCTTGCAAACTGGCCAAACAAACTAATTTTCTACTCAATGCATCGGCCACTACGTTAACCTTCCTCGGATGATAGATGATTGGAAAATCATAGTCTTTGATGTACTCCATCCACCTTCTTTGCCTCATGTTTAATTCTTTCTAAGAGAACAAGTATTGGAGACTATGGTGATCCGAATGAACTTCAAATTTTTCTCCGTAAAAATAGTGTCTCCACATCTTCAACGCAAACACTATCGCTGCCAACTCCAAATCGTGCGTCGCATATTTCTTCTCGTGCTCCTTCAATTGCCTCGAGCCATATGCTATCACATTCCCATTTTGCATCAAAACACATCCAAGTCCTACACCTGAAGCATCCGTATAGATAACTAAACCACCACTCCCCAAAAGTAAGGTGAGGACAGGTGCTGAAGTTAACCTCTTCTTTAATTCCTCAAAACTAGCTTCACATTTCTCTGACCATACGAACGGCACATTCTTTTGGGTCAACTTGGTCAATGGTGCTGCAATGGATGAAAATCCCTATACAAATCTCCTATAGTATCCTGCTAATCCCAAAAAACTCCTAATCTCAGTCACATTCTTCGGCTTCTCCCAATTGATGACCGCTTCTATCTTTGCTGGATCAACTGCTAGTCCTTCTCTAGAGATGATGTGACCAAGAAAGGTGCTCTAGCCAAAACTCGCATTTCCCAATCTTCGCATACAACTGATTATCTCTCAACAACTGCAACGAAGTCCTCAAATGCTGCTCATGGTCTTCTCTTGCTTTGGAATACATTAGTATGTAATCACTAAAGACGACTGTCAACTGATCTAGATAGGGTGCAAAGATCTTGTTCATAAGGGCTATAAATACCGCTGGTGCATTCGTCAGTCCAAAGGGCATCACCAAAAATTCATAGTGCCTGTATCTAGTCCGAAAAGTTGTCTTCGGGATGTCTGATTCTTTAACTCTCAACTGATGATATCCAAATCTCAAATCTATCTTCGAGAAAAATTCTGCTCCTTGCAACTGGTCAAACAACTCGTCTATCCTTAGCAAAGGGTACTTGTTCTTGATGGTCACTTGGTTCAATTTTCTATAGTCTATACACATCCTCAAGCTTCCATCCTTCTTCTTGACAAATAGAACTGGGGCTCCCCATGGTGAAACACTTGGCCTAACGAAGCCTTTGTCTAGTAACTCTTGTAACTGTAATTTCAATTCTCCTAACTCTGCTGGAGCCATCTTGTAAGGAGCAATGGAGATCGGAGCAGTCCCTGGCATCAACTCTATTGTGAACTTAACCTCTCTGACAGGTGGTAAACCTAGAATCTCTTCCGGAAAAATATCAGGAAATTCACACACTACTGGGATGTTCTCCACCCCTTGGGACTGTTCAACCTTGGTGATAAATGCAATGAATCCTTCACCTCCTAATCTCAACAACTTAGCTGCAGAAAGAGCTGAAATAAACCTAGCCGGAGAAACCCTTTTTTCTCCCTGAAATTTCACCCCGGAGGATATCCCATCCAAGCTAAAAGCAATGGTCTTGCTATAGCAATCCATAGAGGCATGATGTCCCGCTAACCAATCCATGGCTAAAATGACATCGAAGTCATGCATAACTAAGGTAATAAGGTCTGCAGGGAATATGACATCTCATATCTTCACTGAACAACTAGGGTAAAATGTACTACACACAACTTGTTTCCATACCGGAGTAGTAACAGTCAAAACAAATTCTAACTCTCTAGCAGGCACACTAATCATTTTAGTAAACACATGAGATATGAAAGAGTGAGTAGATCCCGGATCAAACAACACTTTAGCTTCTACTTCACAAATTAAGAGTTTACCTTCCACAACATCTCCCGCTGCCTCAGCGTCCACTTGGTTGAGGTGATTGAGGCGGCCTTGCTGACGCGTTCTATTCTGATTCTGATTCTGCCTTCCTTGCTGCACATTCCGATTCTGTTGCGGTGGACGGACATTCCGATTTTGTGGTTGTTGACGGGGCTACTGATTCTACTGCTGTCTTGGTTGATTCTGAACTGCCTGCTGGTTCTGTTGAGGTGCCTGCCTTGGTGGCTGCTAAGGTGCTCTATTGCTTTGATTTCTATTATTTGGGCAATCTTTCATTTGGTGATCTGTGCCACCACACTTAAAACACGCACCAGTAACTCTATAGCACTGCTGAGAAGGGTGATTCTTGCCACAATGCTCACACCCACCTTGAGCTGGAGCATTCTGCTGCTTCTTCTGTCTCTTGGCTTGATAAGATTTCTGCCCTCCTTGGTATTGCTGCCTCTTCCTCTGATTATCCTTGATGATCTGATTGTTGATGTCTTCAAATCTGTAAGCTCTTTTGATAGCCTCTTGGAAAGTAGTCGGTGGTACCACACCTAATGCATCCCTCAAAATGATAGGATTAAGTCCATCCATGACTTGGTGATTTTCTTCTCTTCCGTATCCACAAGCTCCGATGCATAACGAGACAATTTCTCAAACTTGGTAAGATATTCAAGAACGGTCATGTCCTCTTGCTTGAGCAACTGAAACTCTGCTGCTTTCTGCTTTTTAACGTGTGCAGGAACATACTTCTCACTGAATTGTTGTTTGAAGGTGGCCCAAGCAATCTCATTCTCAATGTTCTGATAACCTTCCTCAATGGTTTTCCACCAAATATCTGCCAGTTCGGTGAACATGGACACTGCTAGAAGAACTTGTTGCCTGCCTGTGCATGTAAAGATATCGAAGATGTTCTCCGTATGGGCTAACCAGTCATCAGCTGCCAAAGGATCTTCTTGTCCTGTGAACTCCTTAGGACCTCTCTTTCTAAACTTCTCAAACACGACATTAGGATCCCGGTCTCTGTTCTGCATAACTTCCATATTAGGCATTGGTTCTGGTCTCCTACCCAAAACTTCAAGCAACTGGCTCTGAACCTGTGTCAATTCTTCGTCCTTCTTTGCCATCTGCTCCTGGAATCTTTCTTGATTCTCGTTTGCCCTCTGTTGTTGTTCAACTAACATCTGCATGAGCTGCTAGAATTGACCTGTCATCTGATTCTCAACCCCATTGTCATTGTTACTGCCTGATGCATTCGCATTCACTAGAGGTCTGCGTGGAGGCATAGTGCTACAAAACAACTTGTTAGTACAACAAAAATATAATAGATAAGGCGTTCCCAAACCCAATCGAAGCTAACTAACGGAAATTCTAATGAATCCTTGCCACGTCCTTATGTTACTAATCCAATTTTAATTGCCTCAAACATTTCTCGCTCTGATACCAAGCCTGTCACGCCCCCGGACCGAGGACCCGTTAAACAAGACCTTAATCCGGGGTCGTGGCGCGACGGGCCGGAAAATTCCGCCCGTACACGCTAGTTTCCCATAGGTTTCCGCGGTAAGGATCCTCGAAATTCGATCCAACAGTGACTAATAAGAATCACATTCACCCGAACAAATTACGTGGAAGCATTGTAGCAAACATAAGCATCTATAACATGGGTATAAGATGAGAACGCTCAAGACTAGTATCAAAAAGAGAAACATTCTATAGATAGGCCCCAAAGTTAGTTTCAAGTTTAATACAAAAGTCAAGTTAGCCATTAATTACAATTTCCCAAAAAGAATAAGCCAACAATGGCTACAACAAAATCCCAAAATATAATCTATCCAAAAAGGTGATCAAAGCTCTAAAATCAACCCGACGTCTAAGCGACATCATCGGGCTGCCACTCGCCTTCCACAAGAACTATAGGTTCCGCCTCGAAGTGCGCCTCAACAGCGAGGGGCTCGACATCTGGCACCAAGTAAAAAGGGTCAGACACGACGGTCTGGCAAGCAAATATAACATATAATAGGATGATGAAATGAGTAAAACATTAATTAAACGAGATCTACGATTAAAATCCTAAATAACAGAAGTGACAAGATAAAATATAGACATCTTAAAATATTAATGAATTCCATTGCTATGATAAGTGAAGTAAACAAGAACCATAAGATAAAACATTAAACGTATAAAACATTGGCAAACCACGTAAAGCTAAATTCTCCTGTTACCGAAGTAATGGGAGCAGACAGAACCGTAGCCACTACTCGTGGGACCGGAACGAACATAGTCGTTATCAAACAGAACCGTAGCCACTACACGTGGGACCGGATATAAACCATTGCCATGGTCGGTACAGATAGAATCCAAACTGCAGTTGGCCGATAATTTAAAGATTCCAAGCCGGATGATCAGTCCGACAAGGTAACCTAAGCTTAGTGGTGCCATTAGAGTAAAAGTTCAAAACCTTGAAGTAATACAAATTCGTTGATAAAGTACATTTCCAAATCGAAAAGAAAACTACCCCGAACAAAATACATATCTCACATATCGACGAATCCGAGCAAAATAGACGAGTAGTCTTATCAATGTCCATAAATGTGGTAAAGCACTCAAAACATTTAAATTGATTTATAAATGGACTCGGCAAAGCTTTCTAACATGAAATGAATTTAGTGTGTAATGGTTCAAAGGCTTACCATGGTTTGTCTCAACACACACTTAGTCTCCTAATGTCGCTATTAATTGAGGAATTTGGTGCCACTGAAGATCATTAACAATTTAGGAGATAAAGTGGATGTAAAGACTTGAATAACTTCCCAGGTAATTTAAACATCAAGAAGTTTCATCACCTTCTCAATAAGTTTTTCACTATACATAGTAGTTCAAACCAAAGTATCCTTTCTGGGCTTTTATATGTCAAATGAGGATTGAATTGGGCTCCAAACCATGGGAAGACAAGGTCCAAAGAGAAGACTGTTAATGAGCCTCGGATGGGTAGGGAACATGGGCCCTAAACCCACTGTAACGAGGCCTCGAACGGGGCCTTTAAATAGGTTGAAACAGGCCTTAAGTCAGGCCTTGAATTAGGCCAAACCAGGCCACAAAATAGGTCTTAAATCTGGTCTCATCAGGCCCATGAAACAGTCCCCCAACAGGGCTTAAAAAAAATCCCCAACAGGGCCTTAAAACAGGTTAAAACGGGCCTCAAATAGGGCCTTAAACATTTGGGTAAATAGCCCAGAAAATGGGCTAAACAGACCCCATTCCAGAGGCCTGGCTCGCTATAGCGGGCCCAAGCTCACTATAGCAAGCTGGGCTTCTGCCTGACATTCGCCAGGCAGAGGACTGGCTCGCTATAGCGAGCTGGTCCTCTGTCCAGCCCGCCATCAGGGGGTGGTTTTCTGCCCCCTTTTCTGATTCTTTTTCACTTCTTT
The DNA here is from genome assembly GCA_012931725.1 of Litsea cubeba. NCBI lineage: Eukaryota > Viridiplantae > Streptophyta > Magnoliopsida > Laurales > Lauraceae > Litsea > Litsea cubeba. The sequence continues at coordinate 65,706,088 of CM022944.1, forward strand.
CCTCTTTCTTCTCTTACATATGTATCTTCCACACCACTTTGGGTCCCTCATGTCTTCATTCAACTCCGTTGAACCATCACAATAATTCATTCAAACTCTCAAACAAATCAAATTTTAACAAAGCATTAAACACCATTTAGCTAAACATATTTGATCCAAATCTTTACATTGTTGAAAACAACATCTCAAGGTAAATAAATGAGACTATTTCATGAGCATAGAAAAGTAATCCATCTAATGATCAAAGAGGGGAAATAGAAATGAAGAGAGATGCATAGAAAAATCCAACATTCACAATGTAGAAGATCAATCAATCTCAATATATGAAAATTTACTTGCCTCAAGCCAAAAGGAGAGAAATCACTCCTCAAACAACTCTCTAGGATCCCAAGCTTCAAATCTACAAAAACCCCCCAAAATTTCCCAAAGAAGAACCCTAAAAATCAACATTTGTAAATCTCAAGGGAAAACTCTTACATGTGTGATGAAAACACTCTAAATGATGAGGAAAACAAAGATTTCAAGATTAAAAAGCCATTGCTAACCTTGAAGAGCCCAAACAATGACGAGAAGCTTGAAAGAAAGCCTTGCCCTAACTCAAATTCTTTGAAAAAGACATCATTGGAAAGCTTGAAAGATGAGGAAGAACCCTAGGAGATCAATCCTCCATGAAATCTTCAAGAGGTAGGTGTTTCAGATGAGAGAGAAAATGCTGGAAGACAGGGAAAAACCCTTGCTCCAAAACGTGCAGGAGAAGATAGAATGAAGGAGAAGAATAGAGCTCATCTCTTATAAGATGGGTTTGTGGGTCCCTATCTTCACAAGGCTAAAAATGGCATTTGCGGGCCCTGAATGAAAACGACGAAGAAGACAAAAACGATCAGCGAAGTATCTATTATCCAAAAAGTATATTTTTGTCAATTTTTGAAAATTTTGAAATTTGGGTACAGATTTTGTGTGAAAGGTCAGTTTTGCCCTTTTTCTCGAAAAACGTGATTTTTGATAATTAAATCCAAATGGTCAAAACATGAAAGTTGATAGTCTAAATGAAATGAGTCAAAATACATAAAAACTGGGATTTTACAAGAATCAAAGTTAAACCCCAAAGGTTCACACACAACACACGGGCGCCCCGGCCCGCGTCAAGCCTAAGTCAACGACTCTCAAAAGTTCCCAAAGCTATTCAAACATTCTAATCTAGCTTAAGGAAATAAGCTAATCATCCACCAACCCCACTTATCAACTAATCATGATTAAAATATAATTAAATATTCCAAACCTGGGTCGGGGTCTGACACCCAATACGAAGCAATCATCCAATCAGCAGGCCCTCCAGTCCCATCAGGTGGCTTTTGAGTCCCACTTTGAGGACTTTGCCACTCATACTACAGACTCTCTCTTTGAAATGAGATCCCTAATGAGAGGCCTGCGTGGCCTTTCCCCTCCCCGTAGAGATGATCACATGCACGATGGAGGTGGGGGGGGGGGGGGCTGGCCATAACGGGGATGGTAGGAAGATTGAGGCTCTTTCTTTTTCCTTTTAGGTGACCATTTGACTTTAGTGTATATATATTGTCTTATTTTTCTTTTTATTAGATTTCTTTCCAATATTTGTGTTTCTGGATTGTCGCTAACATTTTGCAGGTTCTTTAGTGCAAGTTGGGGGGTCTACCCTACTTTTCTTTTATGTGTATCTATGTTTAGCGGGACCCAGGTGATATCCCTCCTTTCACTTTACTTTTCATGTCCTTTACATTTTATTTTTTATGTTTAACATTGTGGACAATGTTAGGTCTAAGTTAGGGGGTGGGGTATTAAATTTTGAGTTAGTTTCATTAGTTCCTTTTTCTTGTATTAAAAAAATAGTTAAATTTTTGCTCCTTTTGTTAGTTTTTTGGGGGATTTATAAGAGGATTTTTATGAAACGAGGATACCTTGATTTTTGGAACATTTTATTTTGTGTGAAAAAAGAGAAAAAGGGTTCACTATCTTGTTTTTAGGAAAGAGTTTTTGAGAAATTGTTGAATTGTTGATCTCTCACTTAACACGTATTATATAGAAAATTTGAAATGTGAAGCTATGATTTCCATACTTGTGAGAACTTCAAAATAATTATGATGGAAAAATGACCCTTGGTTATACAATGTCCTGGTTCGACTGAGTGGATTTATCCATAAATCGGTGAATTAATTCAGGCAGATGGAAAAGGGCTGTCTATTGTTGGGGACTGTATTGAAAAAAAAAACACAAAAAAATGTGTTTAGTTAGAAGTCTTGAAAAGAATAAAAAGTTTTGTGACTAGTTTGGGTTCGTAACCTTTTTAACCTGAGCCAGTAAGCACATAGGGGTATTTACATACCTAGTGCCCTAAAGCCATCTGGTTTGGGAGTCATTGGCCTAATGCTTGTTACATGGGTTAATTAGAAAGCTTAAAGGACCTAGGCATTGCACAGTCACATATGTGAGTTAGAAAAAAAAATTCACTAAAATAGTGTTGTCACGGCCTTTGAAAAACAATAGTGTGAACGCCACCATAAATGCCTTGAGATGAATCATGTTATCTTTTGTTGAGGTTTGGTGGCCTAGAATTTTGAAAGAAGAAGAAGAAGATGTGTTTTCATGGAAATTCTTAGTGGGTCGTTTTATGCTTTCATGCTTCTATATGTACACAATTTTCACCATGTACGATCAATTTTTCCAGCAAGATTTTGAGGATTTCTGACCAACAGCTAGGATTTGTGAACCAACTTTGAAATGTTTATTGGAAACTCCATAATCAAGAATATCCAGTGTTCCTAGACATCATTTTGGAAAAGACCCCCTACTTTTGTGTTTTAGGAATTTTGTGGGTAGATTAACTACAAACCCTCACGAGACTATAACTCGTCCTCTAGGGGAACTTAGAGGTTTAAAGGCTTGCTGCACATGCTAAGTGCAGCCGTGCTCCCTACAAAAGTGGCCTTAGTTAGTTTTTCCTTTTATTTTAGCTTTGCTCGAGGCTTAGCAAAGTGTAAGTTGGGGGTGTGATGAGAGCCTAAAATATACATTTAAGGCCCCTCAATGATGACTTTGTTACACCTTATAATGGTAGATTTGGTCCTTACTTGTGTTATTTTATTGTTTGCAAGTATTTTAAGTGAACAACCAGAATATGGAGCGAAATGGAGCGAAATGAGAACAACACAAGACGACCCGAGGCTATTGCCTATGGGTGTCCGGACGCCAGGACGCCCGCCCCAGAAATCACCAAGGAGTGAAAGTCCGGGGTCCGAACCCTAGAGGGGGGGGGGGGTGAATAGGGTGAGCTTTAAATTAGTGACCAATTATGACCAATTTTAACTTCTTTAAAATAAATCAGCCACTAGTGATGATTATGAAACTAAATGCACAAGCTAACAAAAACAATCACCATAAAAGCATGCACCATCACACCAAGATTTATAGTGGTCCGGCCTTAATGCCTACATCCACTACCGGCTTGAGATCCTACACCCCACTGGATTTCCACTATCTATGCTTTTTCAATAGGCTAACCAATAACCTTTACAAAGATGTTTTTCAAGGCTTAACAACAACCTATCAATGTGCTTTTCTAGGCTAAGCAATAACCTTTACACTATGCTTTTCTTAGGCTAACCAATAACCTTTATAAGAAGAAGATTTTCTCTCAAAGTAGTGTCTACACAAACACTAGAAGAGATACAATTATAGCTCAAATACAATGCCTCTAATTTAGGCGGATATGAAATTTAAAAACAAACTCACACAACACTCGATGCAATGCAAAGATAAATGCTCATGGTGTGTGTGTGAAAAGCTTCAATCAAGTTTAAAAAATAAGCCCAATCAATATATGCTTAAAGCATTTAAAATTTTAAGGTACATAAAAAGTTTTGATTGAAGAAAAATGCAAATCACATGTATAAATACTAACTTGTTGATGATATGGAAATCACAAGCTCAAAAGTTGTATAAAACTATTTAATTCTAAACATGTGATGTATGTGCATAGTTGTTTTCAAAACAAACTAGTTTATCTAAGGATCTAAAGTGATTGAAAACAACAAATGAGGATTCAACCAAGTAAATGAATCATGTTATAAAAGAAATCAAAGATTTTGGCAAAGCATGATTAATGAAGTTTTTAAAACAAACTTGGATTGAATCAAGGTGAAGAATCCAACACAAATAAATCCAAGGTTAAATATGATAAAGGATTCAACACATCATAGTTATCTTGCTAAAATTCATTTACCAATGATTTAAACAAAGCATATAACATATGATTTAGAAAAGTAAAGCTTACTTAGAGATTTAACTTAATGATTCCAAGCTTTAGCTTTCCAAATGGCCACTTGGTCTCTCTTAGTTCATTCCCCTTTCTCTCGTCTCCAAACACCTCAAAGAAGCCTTAAAAGTTCCTCAATTTTTTTCAAGGGATGAACCACTATTTATAGTAAAAAAGTGACTTTTGGTGAGTCCCCGATCGACCTGGTATAGAGCTTGGTCGACCTGGCTCAATGGTAAAAATCAAACCATTTGAAAAGAGCTCAACGACTCTTTTCCCGATCGACATGCGGTGAGCTCGGTCTACCAGGGTCCCTTGGGCCGGTCGACTGAGCACACTCTGGGTCGACCGGGTCCAGGGAACATTTTCCCCAAAAGTTGCATATTTAAAATGAATTTCTTGGGAGGACTTTGGGAAATGGAATCAAGCCTGAAAACATGTTTTAAATCAAACTAAGATTTTTTAAAAACATGAATCCTAAAATGCATAAGATGATTTGAAAGTTTTAAAACCATAGGCTTGCTTGATTCAAAACTTATTTTGAAAAATAAATGCATCCAATGTTTAAAATCAAAACATGCATGAAACATAGTTCTGAAAGATTTAAAACAATGCATGTGAAAATATAAGATTTCAAGAATTTCAAAATCAGTGCATGTGTGAGAATTCAAGTGATGACTAAAATGATAATACATCCATCAAATTGCAAAACACAAAATCCCTAACACGGAGCCGCTGCCTTTGGACGTCCAGACGCCCGACCCGGGTGAAGTTTCCGCCTCTCCGCATTTTAAAGGGATTTTTTTGGCCAAAAGTCTATATAAAGCAAGCCTAAACTCGTTTTTAAAATAATTCACATATTGGGAGAAGTTCTAGAGGATGGCTTGGGAGCTTTGGAAGAGCGCTAATGGGGATTTCATCAGAGATTCTTCTCTACCTCTCGCCATGCGTAACTAATTCTCTTTCTTTGAGTTGCAATGAAGCCCTAGCCTTGTGTTTTGGTGATGTATAGGTTCTAGGGTATTATTTTAAATGCTATTTGGTTATATGACATGATGTTATCCATTGATTGAATTTTATTAATGCAATCTTTCTTTTTTGGTATTTTAATCTTGTAGATTCGAATACTAGTCATATAATGATGCTTGAATGAATGTGTTGTTAGATTTAGGATAATCTATGCCATAGAGATAGGTTATTCACAATCTACATCCACATACCTTAGTTGTTGACTCTGAAGGTATGTAACCAGAATGGGTTTTTTTTTTTAGCGTTGATAGTGACTCGTACAAGTTTGGTAGGTTTAACATCATGCACGAATTGTAACAAAAGATATATAAAATTAATGGTATGTAGATAATTAACAAAATAAAAGAAACGAAACCTTAATATCTAAAATAAAATAAGGAAGGAATTAATCATGACAAAAAAGTTGACCCGTGGAAGTTGGAACATCAGGTTCTCAACTTTAAGAACCAAAACTGTTGGTTATGTCGGGACTTCAAGTGTGATTTAGAACTTCAGTTCATCACATGAATTAGAACTACAAGTTCTATCGAAGTTCTCAGTTTGAAGCAAGACTTCCGGTTCTATCAAATCTTCATGTTTGAAGTAGGCCTTCTAGTTCTAATGATGTTTCAAGCACGGATCAGAACTTCTAGTTATGTCAAATCTTCATTCTTAATTTCATGACTTTGTCATAAGATATGGTTTATTTGGGTCTGAAGAAAAAACTTTAAGTTTGATTTATGGATATGAATCTACATGTTCAATCAGTATTCAAACTTCTAGGATTGCTGGTCGATAGATCAGTGAACTTCGGGTTCAAATATATAACTTCTACTTTTATTTTGTGATCCATTCACATAAATAGTAATGATAAATTCAATTCAATTAAAACAAAGCATACAAGATAATGAACAATACACAAACACTATGATTACTGTAAACAAGCTGTTGGAATTTGAGATGCCTTGAGAAGTCTTATGAAGCATTGAAGTGTTTAGTATCTCAAGTATCATTTTGTGTTGGAATTATTGTCAACACCATGTCACAAGTATGGTGTTGATAGTGTGGTATTGATAGAGCTTCAAAGAGAAAACAGAGCTAAAATAGTTCAGGAATCAGAATTCCTGAAGCAGTGTGGCCGGTCGACCGAGGACCCCACGCGGTCGACCGGGCAAGACAGTTAGCTCCCAGTTATTTTGTGCCACAGTGTGTCGCCGGTCGACCGGGAACCCCATGCGGTCGACCGAGCACGGGAACCAGAATTGCGCAGAAATAGAAGTTTTGCACGAAAATTCAGGAAACTTATGTATTTCGTTTGGGACTCTTTCTAAACGAATTCTAGCCTAATTTGAATACTCTTTAGGGTTACCATAACCTATATAAAGGCTTGCTAAGTTCGTTTTCAGTAGTAGAGAAGAGAAGAGAGAACAAAAGAGAAGGTTTTTGGAGAGAAGAGTGATTGGAGAAGGAGTTGCTGCTGTGTGTTGTTGTGCTGCAAGTTTCTACAGCAAATTGGACGAAAATATGCTCATGAAGATGGTGATTCGTCCATAGATAAGTGTCTCTCTTTTTATGCTTTAAATTTCAATTTGTAAGTGATTGAGAGAGAGAGATTGTAGAGGGGAAGGGCTGTAGAAAAGTTCTCTACTTTAATTCTGTAGAACATCAAGTTGGTGCTTGGTGTTAGGGGTTTGGTGATCCTATCTGTTGCTGCAGATAAATTGTAAAGGGAGTAGGTGCTTCCTAGATAGTTGGTGCTATCTGAAACTTAAGGGTTGGTGCTCTTTGTCGTTGGTGCGACTAAATAGATTCAGACCTGTTCCGGATCGGTGTTCGGACAGTCTTTGAACCGTGGACGTAGCCTTTTGGTGAACCACGTTAAATCTGGTGTCCTTGTGTGATTTGATTTGCTTTTGTTGTTAAATTGGACCTGTTTTTAAGGGATCACTGATTCACCCCCCCTCTCAGTGATCGCGATATCTAACAATTGGTATCAGAGTGCCAAGGCTCCCTTGATAATCTTAACACGCTAAGGGTGATCTCTTGTCAAATCACATGGCAACCAATACAGGGAATAAGAAAGCACCTTTGTTTGATGGTTCTAATTACTCCTTCTGGAAGATCAGAATGCAGGCCTTCATCAAATCACTTGGCTATGATGTTTGGGAGACCGTCAGAGTCGGTTACAATATTGCCATCGTACCCACTGATGCTGCAATGAAGAAGTTAGCAGACAACGACTCCAAGGCGCAGAATGCACTCTTTAGTGGCCTTGTGGACAGCGAGCTGGTCAAAGTAATTGCATGCAAAACAGCCAAGGAAATATGGGACAAGTTGAAAAGCATTCATGAAGGAGATGAGAAGATCAAAGAAGCGAAATTGCAAACTCATCGCTCTCAATTCGAGTCTCTTCGCATGGAGGAAAGCGAGAATGTTGATTCCTATATGCAACGAGTGAATGAAGTCACGAATGACATTCGTGGACTAGGGGAGGAGATTAAAGAACCAGCCATCGTCAAAAAGGTTCTAAGATCTCTTCTTCCCCGGTTTGATTCAAAAGTCTCAGCCATAGAAGAAGCCAAGGATCTGAATGAATTTACCATGGATGAGTTGCATGGTTCACTCACTGCCTATGAGATGCGCATAGGTAAGACGTCTTCATCTGATAGAGAAGCGGCCTTCAAAGTTCAGAAAAAGGGAAAAGAGACTGCTGATCATGATGCTGATATTGATGATGATGAGCTTGAGGCTCAATTAGTTAGAAAGCTGAAGAAAGGAAGCAATGGAAAGTACAAAGGGAAGCTACCCTTTAAATGCTTCAATTGTGGCGGTGTTGGTCACTTTGCTGCGAAGTGTCCGCTGAAAGAAAACAATGATGATGACTCTTATGTTGATAAGAGTAAATGGAAGAAAAATTTCAGAAAGAGGGGCAAAGCAAAAAGCTTCATCAGTCAATAAAATGACAGCACGTCTGAAACTTCAGACGATGATGAATCAGCCGAGGGAACTGAAGCTCTCTTCATGGTTACTGTTGAAAAAGAAGAGGAGCAAGAGCCGGAAGAGGAAGAGGAGGCTGAGGTCAATCTTGAAGAAGAACTCATTGCCGCACTTGAGGAGCTTAGCATGGAACGAAAAACAAGTAAGAAAAATCTGAAACTTCTTCATGAATCTGAAAGCTCAGTTATTGCTTTGAAAAATCAAGTTGAAGAATATAAAAGAAGTGGTGAAACTTGAGAATGAAATCCTTGGAGCAAGGACTGAAAATATACAAATGAATCAAAAGCTCAAGGAATTCCAAGCAATCAATGGAACATTGAAGCTAAATGAAATACTGAAAGTTCAAAGGCCCTCTCACTTCAAATTTGGTCTCGGATTTGAGAATGGAGAATCCTCTAAGATTACACCTCCTGAAAAGACAAAACCTGTGAAGCCCACCCAGCCTAGAAAAGAGTCCATTCATGTGAGAAAGGAAATGAAGTCTAACCAGCCACAAAGAAGATTCAAATTTTATGGTTATTGTTATCATTGCATTAGATATGGACATAAAAGGGCTGAATGCAAATTCTATGTTAGAAACAGCCCATTTGTGACTAGGAACCCTTTTTCAATCCTAAACAGCCACAAAATTGAGTGCTATAAGTGTCATAATTATGGACACTTGACTAGGGATTGTAGGTTGCCTATTGCTAACCAATTCCAGGTTGAAAAGAAACCCAAGTTAGTTAAGCCATGGAGGGCAAAGAAAAGGGAAGATAATTCTAAGGAATCTCTCATTGTGCAAATGGCATTCAATACACAAAAGAAGGCAGCACCATGGGTCCTTGATAGTGGCTGTTCAAGCCATATGACAGGTGATAAGGAAAAATTCGTCAAATTACAGCACTATGAAGGCGGATCAGTGAAGTTTGGTAACAATGATGGTGCCAAGATCTGCGGAAAAGGTGTTGTTCAGCTAAAGGCAAACAAGATCAGATCAGACGAGGTCTTATATGTGTCTGGACTGAGACACAACTTGCTTAGTGTGAGCCAGATCTGTGACAAAGGCCACGAAGTTGTCTTCACTAAGAATGGGTTTGCTATCAAGAAGTGTAGCAACGGCAAAACAGTGGCTACTGGATCTAGGACTGCTGGAAATCTCTATACATTGTCAGATGGAGCTGAAAAGACTTGCTTGATGAGTCGGACAGAGGAAAGTTGGTTGTGGCACAAACGCCTTGGGCATCTAAACTTTGATAACATGTCAAAGATTTACAATTCAAAGGCTGTCAGAGGTATGTCTACAGTTGAAAAGCCTTCCAACCCCATTTGCGATTCTTGCCAAAAGGGAAAGCAAACGAGGGTAATGTTCAAGTCAAAGGAGCATCATTCAAAGAAACCTCTTAAGCTAGTGCACACTGATCTCTGTGGACCGATGCGAACTCAAAGCACCAATGGAGATAAGTATTTTATGTTATGCATTGATGATTATACTCGTATGACATGGGTATTGTTTCTTAAGCATAAACATCAAGCACTTGATCGTTTTAAAGTGTTTAAAGCACAGGTTGAAAATATGCTTGGAAAACGTATCAAGATTTTAAGGTCTGATCGAGGCGGTGAATTCACATCTGAAGAGTTCACTAACTATTGTGAGCACCATGGCATTCAAAGACAATATTCAGCCCCTAGAACTCCACAGCAAAATGGAGTTGTGGAACGGAAAAATCGCACCGTGCAAGAGATGGCTCGCACAATGCTAACTGAGAGCAAGCTAGCTGACAAATACTGGAAGGAGGCAATCCATACGGCTGTATACATTCAGAATCGATGCTTGATCAGGCCACATGAAGACAAAACTCCTTATGAGCTATGGTTTGGGAGAAAAGCAACAGTCAAGCACTTCAGAGTCTTCGGTAGCAAGTGTTACATCAAGCATCTTGAAAAAAATCCGGGCAAATTTGAAGAAAGAGCTGATGAAGGTATATTTCTGGGTTACTCCTCCTCTAGTAAGGCTTACAGATGTCTTAACAAAAGAACCAGAAAAATCATAGAAAGTGCCGATGTTAGAATTGATGAAAACCGTGAATCAAAGAATGTAACTCATTATGACAGTCCAGTTTATGAGGACTCGAGTGAGATTGATGATGAAGTGGTTGAACCTAATGATTCCGAGAAATCAAAGGATGACTCAGAGGATGCTACACCTAGAAAGAAAATCACTTGGGTAGAGCAACACCCTGATCAAATCATTGGAGATCCTGAGGCCGGTGTTAAAACAAGACAAAGTGTAGTTAGCAATTACTCACTTGTGTCCACCATTGAACCCAAGACTGTGGCTGAAGCCAGTCTCGATGAAAGTTGGTTGAAAGCTATGCATGAGGAGTTGGAGCAAATTGAGAAGAACTCCACATGGGAACTAGTTTCTAGACCTACCGATAAGAATGTTATTGGTACTAAATGGGTCTTTCGGAATAAGCTGAATGAAGATGGTCAGGTCATACGAAACAAAGCAAGGTTGGTTTGTAAAGGCTATGCTCAAGTTGAAGGCATAGATTTTGAAGAGACCTTTGCACCGGTGGCTCGTCTAGAAGCCATTCGTATGTTTCTTGCACTGGCTGCATACAAAACCTTCAAGGTATTTCAGATGGATGTAAAGTCAACTTTCTTGAATGGATTACTTGAAGAAGAGGTCTACATTGAGCAACCGGATGGTTTTCTCATTAGCAAAAATTCAGACCTAGTGTGCAAGTTGAAAAAGGCTCTTTATGGGCTGAAACAAGCGCCAAGGGCGTGGTATGCAAGGCTGGACCTCTATCTCCGCAAGATCGGCTTTGGAAAAGGACTGGTTGATAGCAATCTTTATGTCAAAACAGAGTTGAGCAAACAGCTGGTTGTCATTATTTATGTCAATGACATAATCTTTGGTGGCAATGATGAGGAAATGTGCAGGAATTTTGCTAAGGAGATGAAGAAAGAATTTGAGATGTCAATGCTTGGAGAACTAAAGTTCTTCCTTGGTTTACAAGTTCAGCAGCTAAAACATGGTATCTTCATATCACAGATGAAATACATCAAGGAAATGCTGAAGCGTTTTAACATGGAAGACAGCAAGCCAGTGAGCACACCAATGACAACGAACACAAAGCTAAGCAAAGATGATAAGGGTTCGTCCGTTGATCACACCACTTATCGTTCTATGATAGGAAGCTTGCTTTATTTGACTGCTACAAGACCGGATCTTCTGCAAGCAGTATGTATGGTGGCTCGATTTCAAGCATCACCAACTGAGACGCACCTTACAGCAGTAAAAAGGATATTTCGATATCTAAAAGGTACCATGGAGCTTGGTATTTGGTATCGTAAAGGCAAATCCTTCACTCTTGTTGCATACTCTGACTCCGATTGGGCTGGATGTATAGATGATCGCAAGAGTACAAGCGGTGGTGCATTTTATCTTGGTGAAAGGTTGGTGGCATGGCACAGTAAGAAACAAGATTCAGTATCCCTTTCTACAGCGGAAGCGGAATATATTGCAGCGGAAACTTGTTGTACGCAAGTGTTATGGATGCGGCAAATGCTCTCTGATCTAGGAGTTCCGACAACGGATCCTACGCCGATCCTCTGTGACAACACAAGTGCAATTCACATCTCTAAGAATCCTGTTCAGCATTCTAGAACGAAGCATATTGCAATCCGCTATCACTTTCTCAAGGAAAAGGTTGCAGACGGTGAGGTAAAGTTGGAATATGTTCCAACTACTGAGCAAGTTGCTGATATCTTCACAAAACCTCTGCCAAAGGAAGTCTTCGAGTATCTCTGGAAAAAAATAGGAGTTACTCACTCTCCTAATCCTTAGGAGTTGTGCTTGAAAGGGGGAGCAATGTATTCCTTGAATATCTTATTCGCTCCTTGGTTGGTCCCTTTGGACTTGTTGTCAAAGGGGGAGAAAGTCTTATGCTAGGAGAAAGCTATGCTAGGAGACGTTATGCGAAGAAGTTATGCTATGATAGCTTGGGGGAGATTGGTATCAAGAATGTGAAGATCTTGATTCTGTTGGTTTCTTAAGACAGGGGGAGTCTATGGTTCTGAAGAAGCTTCATGAAGGTCAACTGGTTCAAAGTGTTCCAAGTGTTGAAGTTCCAAGTGTTGCCAACAATTCCAAAGGGGGAGATTGTTGGAATTTGAGATGCCTTGAGAAGTTTTATGAAGCATTGAAGTGTTTAGTATCTCAAGTATCATTTTGTGTTGGAATTATTGTCAACACAATGTCACAAGTATGGTGTTGATAGTGTGGTATTGATAGAGCTTCAAAGAGAAAACAGAGCTAAAACAGTTCAGGAATCAGAATTCCTGAAGCAGTGTGGCCGGTCGACCGAGGACCCCACGCGGTCGACCGGGCAAGACAGTTAGCTCCCAGTTATTTTGTGCCACAGTGTGTCGCCAGTCGACCAGGGACCCCATGCGGTCGACTGAGCACGGGAACCAGAATTGCGCAGAAATAGAAGTTTTGCACGAAAATTCAGGAAACTTATGTATTTCGTTTGGGACTCTTTCTAAACGAATTCTAGCCTAATTTGAACACTCTTTAGGGTTACCATAACCTATATAAAGGCTTGCTAAGTTCGTTTTCAGTAGTAGAGAAGAGAAGAGAGAACAAAAGAGAAGGTTTTTGGAGAGAAGAGTGATTGGAGAAGGAGTTGCTGCTGTGTGTTGTTGTGCTGCAAGTTTCTACAGCAAATTGGACGAAAATATGCTCATGAAGATGGTGATTCGTCCATAGATAAGTGTCTCTCTTTTTATGCTTTAAATTTCAATTTGTAAGGGATTGTAGAGGGGAAGGGCTGTAGAAAAGTTCTCTACTTTAATTCTGTAGAACATCAAGTTGGTGCTTGGTGTTAGGGGTTTGGTGATCCTACTGTTGGTGCAGATAAATTGTAAAGGGAGTAGGTGCTTCCTAGATAGTTGGTGCTATCTGAAACTTAAGGGTTGGTGCTCTTTGTCGTTGGTGCGACTAAATAGATTCAGACCTGTTCCGGATCGGTGTTCGGACGGTCTTTGAACCGTGGACGTAGCCTTTTGGTGAACCACGTTAAATCTGGTGTCCTTGTGTGATTTGATTTGCTTTTGTTGTTAAATTGGACCTGTTTTTAAGGGATCACTGATTCACCCCCCCTCTCAGTGATCGCGATATCTAACACAAGCATCCTAAACTAATTGCATGCATTTTAATAAATTGAATTTAAGGATGGTTCAGATACCACTAACTTTATTTGAAGAAAAAATACCATCATTTTCTGAACCACTGGATTGTCCTTTTGATGCTGCGATCGCATATATCTTCTTGCAAGGACTCTGTAGGCACAAACGGATCGTCGATTGGAGTCCAGATGCCGATATATCGCAATCTGAAGTTTCAACAGTGATCAACACAGGAAATCCACAGAGAGAACCCGTGCACGGTCGACTTTCTTATCTCTTCGGATTTCATGTAGAACAAGAAGACCATGGTTTTCTTCCTTCTCCTAGAGCTTCGTGTAGAGAGACATACTTTGACACATATTTTCTATGTAATATGACCAAGATTTGTTAGCACAGATGTTCAAATTAGCCTGAAAACACCTATATAGTTTGTCTTTAACACCAACGAATCACGAGATGTCGAAGTCGAAGCCGACAATGCCGAACCCAAGATAATGAAAGAAGAAAACCGTATAAGGTTTCTTGATGTGACTGAGAAGAACTTGAGTTGCGATGACTGATATCACGATATTAGCCATCTCTAATACCATAACAGAATATGAACAGAGAAGAAAGTAAGATAAAGTTAGATAATGTAATTCATGCCGATAACGTGTTGTAAAATAAAGCACCAAGAGGGAGAGAGTAATAGAGAGGAAGAGAGAGATTCTTTATTATCTCAAGTGTATACAAATATAAGGGAGGAGGCCTATTTATAGGCAAAATAACCTCCTCATTGAGGAACCCTAACTACAATAGGATTCCCAACTCATGTTATGTGGGCATCCATCCACCCATGATACTTATCTTATAACATGGAATGCATATATGCTAATTAGTTTTGTGCTTGACCCGGGCTGTGAGTTCATTAGTCCTGTGTTATAGGACTAGTTTGTTTTTCTCTTGACTTGATGGCCTCCCTCGGTAAGTAGGTCTCTTTCCTATATTGTATATTTTGTGACTTAAGTTTAATAAAAAGACTTCTCTTACCTTCAAAAAAATATTAATTACGATGGGGTATTACATGACCTTTTTCTTTTTTGTTGCTACCAGAGGGTTCCCAACCTTTGGGCTGCACTAATCCCTCCGGGCCAAGAGGGAAGCCGGGTAAACTCCCCTATAGCCCCATTGTGGTAGTGTAGCTTTGAACCTACAACCTCTGGGTACAAACCGTGGTCCTAGGCCAACTGAGCTACCCCTTGGGGTTAGGTCTTACACGACCTAAATATAAGCTTTTGTGGATAGTCAATCAATATGACCAGGATAAGCTTCCTACTTCCAAAAATCCATATTAAAATCCCGGATCCAACCCTAAATCCCACATGAAAATCCTACATTTGCCCCAACATCCAATTTCCTGGTTGAGTCTACCTGTGAAGCAAAAATTCTAGGTCCGCTAATGATAAATTCTAGGTCCGCTAATGATGATGGTGATGGTGGCAGTGTTGATCGTGATGAGGATGTCAGGTGGCCGCGATGATGATGGTTACCATCACAGCGGTAGTGATAATGGTGTCCCACCAGGTCATATCCTGAACATTGGATTAATTTAGTGGTGATCGGATTGATTGATGAAGACTACACTTTCTATGGGCTCGACGCCCGATTAGTGTGTCATAGAGAGGAGAATAATGGCAGAAGTGTTGGCACTCGGTCCTTCCCTCCCTCTTTCGTTACAATATAATGAGTGGAGCCCTCCAAACAAATATACGAAGAAAATTACAGTTGACAATAGCATGAGCAAATCCACATTGCTAGATTGAAATACTTAATTATTTTCATTAAATAGGATATAGATAAGAAATAAATGAGTGACAAGTAAGCTTTACATCAGGGCATGAATAGACCAAATGTGAGTAATCCAAAAAAGAACAGAAATTCTCTGCAACTATACATATGAGAAACCCAAACAAAAATCACTATTTCGCGGCACATGCATCATATCATTTATACATGGATACTAAATGTAAGTGCCTAAAAACTTATGGACTTGATGATATGGATTAGGATGGATGATAAGCCTCTTTGAAGGTGGAGAGATGTCTGGAACCTGCAAGGGGAAGAGGAACAGAGCAGTCAAAGACCCTGGCTGTAGTCAGCGCAAGGCTCTCTGATGCCTAAGTTAGTTTAGGAACTCAACAGTAGGATGGAGATTTTTAAGAGAGTTCAGGGTGTTAGAGATATTATATTGTCTATTTTTGTATCTTTCTTTTATGTCATACCTGAGCTTCTCTATTTATAGGAGAAGTTGGGTGAGGAGTCCCATGATTCTGACGGTGCTTTTGAGAAGTACGGTCCCATGATCACCTTTTCTTAATTGCAGTCCCATCAGCCCACCTTTCATTATATCCCATCGGACTTCTGCCTGGGACCCCACCCTGATGTAGATATGGCTGCTGGATGCCGTTTTATCAGAGAGCATGGGTGGCAAGGATGGGTAATCAGTCCCACTTGCACGTGCCTCGGTCTAATCACACGTCCCATGACATGGTTAAGCTTCCGTAGAAGTTCAGTTGTCAGTGCCTGTCTTGGCTAGCCTTCTGGCACTATTGTCGAGATACGTGACCTAGGCCAGGACCCAGCGCCGAGCTTAGGAATGACCGAGGTCGAGAGCAACCTTGATCTCGGCTGGCGCCCTGGCACTGTTGTCGAGGTGCGCATGGCCGAGGTCAAGACGTGATTAGTTGGTACCGTTACCGAAGCTAATGTAATCTCGGTATCTTAGAAAAATCCCCACACAATTGCCTCCAAGCTTTTGACTTCTTAGTGTTCTTTAACTCTTTGAGGTCAGAAGCTGTATGATGGGAGAAACTTCTGGGGTAGTAGACTTTCATCTCGGTGTTGGCTGCTGACGTCTAATCTCATTCGATGTCGTTTCGCCTGCCTGAGGTAATAAGTGGCGTACCTTGATTAATGTGGAAGATCTATTGACGGCACCACGTGTCACCATCCAGACGGTCACCCAATCATTTCAAGAGGCGTGTGCCGTTTTGAGGAGGCGCATGCAGTACTCGAAGCTATGCGTATGGTACCCGATGCGACACTTGGCACGTGCTATTTTGGAATTCGAAAGGGCGCCCTTTCTCTATAAAAATAGAGGGCTAGGGCTTCTTGTAAGTCCTGGATCCTTACCCTAGAGGGGGGGTGAAAAGGGTGAGCTACTAATTAGTGACCAATTATGACCAATTTTAACTTTTTAAATTAACTAGTCACTTGTGATGATTAACAAACAAAATGCGGAAGCTAATAAACAAAATCACCACATAGCATGCACCATCACACAATCATTTATAGTGGTTCGGCCACAATGCCTACATCCACTACCGGCTTGTGTTCCTCACACCCCACCGGATTTCCACTATGTATGCTTTTCAATAGGCTAAGCAATAACCTTTAACACTATGCTTTTCAAGGCTAAGCAATAACCTTTACATTATGATTTTCAAGGCTAAGCAATAACCTATACAACCAAATGGTTGGTTTGTTGGAATTTGAGATGACTTGAGTAGTCTTTGAAGAATTGAAGGAATTAATATCTCAAAGTATTGTTTTGAGTTGGAATTCTTGTCAACACATTGTCACAAACGTGATGTTAAAAGGCTGGTGTTGATAGAGCTGAAAAGAAGAATCAGAGTTGAAACAGTCAGGAATTCAGAATTCCTGAAGCAGAGCATGCGGTCGACCGGGCACCCCATGCGGTCGACCGAGCAAAGAGAAACCTGCAGAAAAAGTTTCAGGCACCTCTCAGTTATTTTCGTGACACAGTGTGTCTTCGGTCGACCGGGACCCCGGGATGTCGACCGAGCGCGATAATTGACTGCTTACAGACTGTGTATGATGTCGACCGAGCAAGCCAGGATGTCGACCGAGCCCGGGAACCAGAGTTGCGCAGAAACAGAAGTCTTGCACGAAAATTCAGCACTCTTATCTAATTTGTTTGGGACTCTTT
This sequence comes from Litsea cubeba, assembly GCA_012931725.1. Lineage (NCBI taxonomy): Eukaryota > Viridiplantae > Streptophyta > Magnoliopsida > Laurales > Lauraceae > Litsea > Litsea cubeba. The sequence goes on from CM022944.1 coordinate 65,723,550, forward strand.
CTAAACGAATTGTAGCCTGTTTTGAATACAATTAAGGGTTAACATAACCTATAAAAAGGCATGTATGGGTCGTTCTAAAGATACACCAGAAGAGAAGAGAAAAGAGAGAAGAGAAGAGAGAAGAGGTTGCTGTGTTGCTGTGTTGCTGTGTTGCTGCATTATCAGACGTTTTCTACAGCAATTGTGGACGAGATTATGCTCTTGAAGATGGTGATTCGTCCATGAGTTAAGTGTCTCTCTTTATGCTTTAATTTCAATTTGTAAGGGATTGAGAGAGAGAGAATTGTAGAGGGGAAGGGCTGTAGACAGAGTTTATCTTCTATTCTGTTTTTACATCAAGTTGGTGCTTGGTGTTTGGGGTTTGGTGATCCTATCTGTGGGTGCAGATAAATTGTAAAGGGAGTCGGTGCTTCCTAGATAGTTGGTGCTATCTGAAACTAAGGGTTGGTGCTCTTTGTCGTTGGTGCGACTAAATATATTCAGACCTGTACCGGATCGGTGTTCGGACGGTTTTGATCCGTGGACGTAGCCTTTTGGTGAACCACGTTAAATCTGGTGTCATAGTGTGGTTTGACTTGTTTTGTTAAATGAATTGGACCTGTTTTTAGAAATCACTGATTCACCCCCCCTCTCAGTGATCGCGATATCCAACAATTGGTATCAGAGCGAGGCTCCCTTGATCAGTTTAATACGCTAAGGGTGATCTCTTGTCAAATCACATGGCAGTCAATACAGGGAATATGAAAGCACCTATGTTTGATGGTTCTAATTACTCTTTTTGGAAGATTAGGATGCAAGCCTTCATCAAATCTCTTGGCTATGATGTTTGGGAGGCTGTCAGAGTCGGTTACAATACTGCCACCGTACCCAATGATACTGCATCGAAGAAGTTGGCAGACAACGACTCCAAGGCGCAGAATGCACTCTTTAGTGGCCTTGTGGACAGTGAGCTTGTCAAAGTAATTGCATGCAAAACAGCCAAGGAAATTTGGGACAAGTTGCAAAGCATACATGAAGGTGATGAGAAGATTAAAGAAGCCAAATTGCAAACTCATCGCTCTCAATTCGAGTCTCTTCGCATGGAGGAAAGCGAGAATGTTGAATCGTATATGCAACGAGTGAATGAAGTCACGAATGATATTCGTGGACTATGGGAGGAGATTAAAGAGCCGGTCATCGTCAAAAAGGTTCTAAGATCTCTTCTTCCCCGGTTTGATTCAAAAGTCTCAGCCATCGAAGAAGCCAAAGATCTGAATGCATTTTCCATGGATGAATTACATGGTTCTCTAACTGCCTATGAGATGCGCATAGGAAAGACGTCTTCATCTGATAAAGAAGCGGCCTTCAAAGTTCAGAAAAAGGCAAAAGAGACTGTTGGTCATGATGTTGATTCTGATGATGATGAGCTTGAGGCTCAATTTGTTAGAAAGTTGAAGAAAGGAAGCAATGGCAAGTACAAAGGGAAGCTACCCTTTAAATGCTTCAATTGTGGAGGTGTTGGTCACTTTGCTGCGAAGTGTCCGCTAAAAGAAGACAATGATAATGACTCTTATGCTGAAAAGAGTAAAGGAAAGAGAAATTTCAGAAAAAGAGGCAAAGCTAAAAACTTTCTATGTCAACAAGATGACAGCACGTCTGAATCTTCAGACGATGATGAATCAACCGAAGCTCTCTTCATGGTCACTGTTGAAGAAGAAGAAGAGCTAGATCCGGAAGAGGAAGAGGAGGCTGAAGTCAATCTTGAAGAGGAACTCATAGCCGCACTTGAGGAGCTTAGCATGGAACGCAAAACAAGTAAGAAAAATCTGAAACTTCTCCATGAATCTGAAAGTTCTATTATTGCTTTGAAAACTCAAGTAGAAGAATATAAAAGAATGGTAGAAGTCCTTGAAAACCAAATAAGTATCAAAAAGGAAGAGGCTATGAAACTTGAAACTGAGATCGCTAGAGCAAAGGCTGAAAATTTGGAAAATAGCAAAAAACTCAAAGCGCTCCAAGCGATTGAAGGGACTATGAAACTCGATGAACTACTGAAAGTTCAAAGACCTGCCCACTTCAGATTTTGTCTAGGATTTGAGAAAGGTGAATCCTCTAAGATTGCACCTCCTGAAAAGAAAGAGTTTGTGAAGCAAGTCACTGCACCTTCTAACTCTATGAAGCCCACTCAACCTAGAAAGGAGTCCATTCCTGTTAGAAAGGTAATGAAGACTAACCAGCCACAAAGAAGATACAAATTCTATGGTTATTGCTTTCATTGTAATATGTTTGGACATAAAAGAGACGATTGCAAATTCTATGTGAAATACAGCTCACTTGTGACAAGGAACCCTTTTTCAATCTTAAGTAGCCACAAAATTGAGTGCCATAAGTGCTATAATTATGGACACTTGGCTAGGGATTGTAGGTTGCATATTGCTAACAAATTTCAGGTTGAAAAGAAACTCAAGTTAGTCAAGGCTTGGAGAGCAAAGCAAAGTGCAGAAAGTCCCAAAGAATATCTCATTGTGCAAATGGCATTCAATACACAAAAGAAGGCAGCACCATGGGTCCTTGATAGTGGTTGTTCAAGCCATATGACTGGTGATAAAGAGAAATTCATCAAATTACAGCACTATGAAGGCGGTTCAGTGAAGTTTGGCAACAATGATGGTGCCAAAATCTGCGGAAAAGGTGTTATTCAGCTTATGGCAAACAAGATCAGATCTGAAGAAGTCTTATATGTGTCTGGATTGAGACACAACCTGCTTAGTGTGAGCCAGATCTGTGACAAGGGTCACGAAGTTATCTTCACAAAGAATGGGTTTGCCATCAAGAAGAGTAGCAACGGCAAAACAGTGGCAACTGGATCAAGAACTGCTGGAAATCTCTATACATTGTCAGATGGAGCTGAAAAGACCTGCTTGATGAGTCGGACAGAGGAAAGTTGGTTATGGCACAAACGCCTTGGGCATCTAAGCTTTGATAACATGTCAAAGATTTGCAATTCAAAGGCTGTAAGAGGCATGTCTACAGTTGAAAAGCCTTCCAATCCCATTTGCGACTCTTGCCAAAAGGGAAAGCAAACGAGGGTTATGTTCAAGTCAAAGGAGCATCATTCCAAGAAACCTCTTGAGCTAGTGCACACTGATCTCTGTGGACCGATGCGAACTCAAAGCACCAATGGAGATAAGTATTTCATGTTATGCATTGATGATTATACTCGTATGACATGGGTATTGTTTCTTAAGCATAAGCATCAAGCACTTGATCGTTTTAAAGTGTTTAAAGCACAGGTTGAAAATCAATTGGAAAAACGTATCAAGATTTTAAGGTCTGATCGTGGAGGCGAGTTCACATATGAAGAGTTCACTAAATATTGTGAACATCATGGCATTCAAAGACAGTACTCAGCCCCTAGAACTCCACAGCAAAATGGAGTTGTGGAACGGAAGAATCGCACCGTACAAGAGATGGCTCGTACGATGCTAAGTGAAAGCAAGATGGCTGACAAGTATTGGAAAGAGGCAATTCATACGGCTGTATACATTCAAAATCGATGCTTGATCAGGCCACATGAAGTCAAAACTCCCTATGAGCTATGGTTTGGAAGAAAAGCAACAGTTAAGCACTTCAGAGTCTTCGGCAGCAAGTGTTACATCAAGCGGCTCGAACAAAATCCGGGCAAATTTGAAGAAAGAGCTGACGAAGGTATATTTCTGGGTTACTCCTCTACTAGCAAGGCATATAGGTGTCTTAACAAAAGAACCAGAAAAATCATAGAAAGTGCTGATGTGAGAATAGATGAGAATATTGAACAAAAGAATGCAACTCATAATGACAGTCCAGTTTATGAGGACTCGAGTGAGATTGATGATGAGATGGCTGAATCTAATGATTCTGAGAAATCAAAGGATGACTCAGAAGATACTACACCTAAGAAGCACAGCACTTGGGTAGAGCAACACCCTAAGGATCAAATCATTGGAGATCCTAAGGCAGGCGTTCAAACTAGACAAAGTGTAGTTAGCAATTACTCACTTGTGTCCACCATTGAACCCAAGACTGTGGCTGAAGCCGGTCTCGATGAAAGTTGGTTGAAAGCTATGCATGAGGAGTTGGAGCAAATTGAGAAGAACTCCACATGGGAACTTGTTCCTAGACCTACTGATAAGAATGTTATTGGTACTAAATGGGTCTTTAGGAATAAGCTGAATGAAGATGGTCAAGTCATTAGAAACAAAGCAAGGTTGGTTTGTAAAGGCTATGCTCAAGTTGAAGGCATAGATTTTGAAGAGACCTTTGCACCGGTGGCTCGTCTGGAAGCTATTCGTATGTTTCTTGCATTGGCAGCATACAAAACCTTCAAGGTATTTCAGATGGACGTAAAGTCAGCTTTCTTGAATGGTTTACTTGAAGAAGAGGTCTACATTGAGCAACCTGATGGTTTTCTCATCAGCAAAAATTCAGATCTAGTGTGCAAGTTGAAAAAGGCTCTTTATGGATTGAAACAAGCGCCAAGGGCATGGTATGCAAGGCTGGATCTCTATCTCCGCAAGATCGGTTTTGGAAAAGGAATGGTTGATAGCAATCTGTATGTCAAAACTGAGTTAAGCAAACAGCTGGTTGTCATTGTTTATGTTGATGACATAATCTTTGGTGGCAATGATGAGGAGATGTGCAGGAATTTTGCAGAAGAGATGAAGAAAGAATTTGAAATGTCGATGCTTGGAGAACTAAAGTTCTTTCTTGGTTTACAAGTTCAGCAGCTGAAACATGGCATCTTCATATCACAAATGAAGTACATTAAGGAAATGCTGAAACGGTTCAATATGGAAGACAGCAAGCCAGTGAGCACACCAATGTCAACGAACACGAAGCTTAGCAAAGATGATAAGGCCTCGTCCGTTGATCATACCACCTATCGCTCTATGATAGGAAGCTTGCTCTACTTGACTGCTACAAGACCAGATCTTCTACAAGCAGTATGTATGGTTGCACGTTTTCAAGCAGCACCAACTGAAACGCACCTTACAGCAGTGAAAAGAATCTTTCGATATCTGAAAGGTACTATGGAGCTTGGTATCTGGTATCCCAAAGGCAAATCCTTCACTCTTGTTGCATATTCTGATGCCGATTGGGCTGGATGCGTAGATGATCGCAAGAGTACTAGCGGCGGCGCATTTTATCTTGGAGAAAGATTAGTTGCTTGGCATAGTAAGAAGCAAGACTCAGTATCCCTTTCGACAGCGGAAGCGGAATATATTGCAGCAGCAACTTATTGTACGCAAGTGTTATGGATGCGGCAAATGCTCTCTGATCTAGGAGTTCCTACAACGGATCCTACGCCGATCCTATGTGACAACACGAGTGCAATTCATATCTCTAAGAATCCTGTTCAGCACTCTCGAACAAAGCATGTAGCAATTGATGGACCGCGCTCCTGCTCGGTTCTACCGAGGTCGGCGGACGTGGGAGTCCGTTGGGTCCGACCCTTTCGTAACCGGGGGGCAGGGGCGTGCATCAACATTTCTTTTTTTTGTGGGTGTGCCAGATTTTCTATTTTTACTTGGAATTGCAAGTGGTGATCCGGAAATCAACCTTCGCAAGTAAAAAGGAAATCAACTTCTTTTCAAGTTTTCCATTGCACATATATTTAAGAAAAGAGACATTTTTCTTAGTTTGCCGTGAAAGGCGATTTTTTTTTTGGCATTTATAGCCAATTTTGGCGTTTATAGCCGATTTTTTGCGTTTATAGCCGATTTTGGCGTTTATAGCCGATTTACAATCCTTATCAACAATGAAAGACAAGAATTGTGATTTTTGTCTCTTTTGAAAAAATACAAACTACAATGAAAAGCGAGAAAAGGAGGATCTAACTTCTCAGGAGATTGTGGGGGACTCGTTTAGATTGACGGTCGCAAGCCATATGTGGGCTTCGCCATCATCCATGCAGATGAGAACGGAGGATGCTATTTGATTCGCTTGTCTTGGCAATAACCTCGGGTTTTTAGAGGACAAAGACCAAAAGGAGGTCCTATGTCCAATAAAAAGCCGAGTAGACGGGCTGAAAAGCCATATCTAAGCCATTGGAGGCAGGAGGAGAAGGCAAGGACCTTGGGGGGGGGGGTACCCCCCAAGGGACTTTTGTCACCTTGTTGTGGTGGCCGGTGTAGAACTTCCGCAGAGTTTTCTCTCTTTTTCTTTCTCTGGATTTCTGACTGCTGTCTGTTGATGTTCGTTGTTTGTTCGTTGTCGTTTTTTTTTATTCTTTTTTCTTCTGTACTTTTCCTTGACATTTTGACCGTTTATTGGCCTGATTTCTTTGTAGGAAACCTGATGAGAATCCTTGCATTTTATTTTGCAAAGTTTCCAATTTCCTGAGAAAGCCGAAGACTTTGTCACGCAGAGCTGCCGATTTTCCGTCAGAAGCTGAAACTGGACCAAACGATGTCGGAATGACCTGAAATTTGGTGTGAAGCCTCCTGAGCAATAAATAAGACCAACCATAGGCTTTTGTTTGAGTTTCGAAGCCGTTTGGGGTCCTATCACCTGCAGACTTGCTTTTTCTCGCGATGAAGATGTCGCGGTTTGATGTGTGGTCAACCGATGTCCGATTGACTTGAAATTTGACAGGGAACCTATTGGAGTCATTTTAAGATGATCCATAGGTTCTGTCTTGGAAACCATGGTCCCGGAGAGCTTTTGTCGCCGAGAGCTCCTTTTCGGCTGTCGGAGAAGCGAAGTTAGGCCAAATGATTTTGAAATGGCCCGAAACTTCTTGTGTACTCCTCTTTTGGCTGTCTGGAAGAATCTTGCAGTTTTTGTTTGATTCTAACAAGATTTGATTTTTGGAAGCAGCATTGCCTATTTATGGCAGGTTGCGACTTCATGTAGCTCTTTGGATCTTGAAAAGGCAAAGTGACATTTTTGGTGTCAACAGCAATTCGTTATCATTTTCTTAAAGATAAAGTTGCTGATGGAGAGGTCAAGTTGGAATATGTTCCAACAACTGAGCAAGTGGCTGATATTTTCATGAAACCTCTGCCAAAGGAAGTCTTCGAGTATCTCCGGAAAAAGTTAGGAGTTACTCACTCTCCTAAACCGTAGGAGTTGTGCTTGAAAGGGGGAGCAATGCATTCATTGAATATCCTATTCGCTCCTCGGTTTGGTCCCTTTGGACTTGTTGTCAAAGGGGGAGAGATGTTATACTATGATAGCAAGGAGAGATGTTATGCTATGAAAGCTAGGGGGAGATTCTTGACAGTGCATGGTTGTTATTTCAGAAATTCAGAATTGGTTCCAAGTGAGTGTTGAAGTTCCAATAGTGTTGCCAACAATTCCAAAGGGGGAGATTGTTGGAATTTGAGATGACTTGAGTAGTCTTTGAAGAATTGAAGGAATTAATATCTCAAAGTATTGTTTTGAGTTGGAATTCTTGTCAACACATTGTCACAAACGTGATGTTAAAAGGCTGGTGTTGATAGATCTGAAAAGAAGAATCAGAGTTGAAACAGTCAGGAATTCAGAATTCCTGAAGCAGAGCATGCGGTCGACCGGGCACCCCATGCGGTCGACCGAGCAAAGAGAAACCTGCAGAAAAAGTTTCAGGCACCTCTCAGTTATTTTCGTGACACAGTGTGTCTTCGGTCGACCGGGACCCCCAGGATGTCGACCGAGCGCGATAATTGACTGCTTACAGACTGTGTATGATGTCGACCGAGCAAGCCAGGATGTCGACCGAGCACGGGAACCAGAGTTGCGCAGAAACAGAAGTCTTGCACGAAAATTCAGCACTCTTATCTAATTTGTTTGGGACTCTTTCTAAACGAATTGTAGCCTGTTTTGAATACAATTAAGGGTTAACATAACCTATAAAAAGGCATGTATGGGTCGTTCTAAAGATACACCAGAAGAGAAGAGAAAAGAGAGAAGAGAAGAGAGAAGAGGTTGCTGTGTTGCTGTGTTGTTGTGTTGCTGTGTTGCTGCATTATCAGACGTTTTCTACAGCAATTGTGGACGAGATTATGCTCTTGAAGATGGTGATTCGTCCATGAGTTAAGTGTCTCTCTTTATGCTTTAATTTCAATTTGTAAGGGATTGAGAGAGAGAGAATTGTAGAGGGGAAGGGCTGTAGACAGAGTTTATCTTCTATTCTGTTTTTACATCAAGTTGGTGCTTGGTGTTTGGGGTTTGGTGATCCTATCTGTGGGTGCAGATAAATTGTAAAGGGAGTCGATGCTTCCTAGATAGTTGGTGCTATCTGAAACTAAGGGTTGGTGCTCTTTGTCGTTGGTGCGACTAAATATATTCAGACCTGTACCGGATCGGTGTTCGGACGGTTTTGATCCGTGGACGTAGCCTTTTGGTGAACCACGTTAAATCTGGTGTCATAGTGTGGTTTGACTTGTTTTGTTGTTGAATTGGACCTGTTTTTAGAAATCACTGATTCACCCCCCCTCTCAGTGATCGCGATATCCAACATGGTTCTCTCTCTTAGTAGTGTCTAAAATACACTTGATGGAGATACATATTTAGCTCATTACAATGCCTCTTAATAGGCGGATATGAAAGTGAAAAACTAATTCATGCAAACACTATATGAATGCAAAGATGTATGTTCAAAGTGTATGCATGATGTCCTCAATCAATTTGAAAATAAAAGCTCAAATGTATGCCAAAGGCTTTTAAAAGTTTTAGCTCAAAACATTTATGATTGAGGAAATGCTAATCACATGTTAAAAGTAACTTGTAAAAGACATACCTATGTATTCTAAACAAGTTGTGAAAATCAAAGAACAAAACATGTGATGCATATGGATTTCAATCAAATTAACAATGAAGCTCAATGTATGCTTAAAGTATTTGAAAGTGTAAAACATACAAATATATTTGATTGAAATTAAGGGTCAAAACACATGTGTTTAAAAAGACAACTTGAAAATGATATACCAATCAATGTTTAAACAAGTTGTAAAACTTTAAAACCAAATACATGTGATTTATAACGTTGTTGAATCCAAAACATAAGATAGATTTGAAAGTGATTTTCTTATGATGAAAAACAACAACCAAAGATTCAACCAAGTATAGGAATCATGTTACATATGATTTCAAGGATGATTCCAAAACAAGATTCACATAGATATACCAATTAAAGTCCTACTTGGTTTGAATCATGGTGGTGCATCCAAAACAATGAATCAATTCAAAACATAAACATGTTAAGGACACAACAAATCATAGTTTAGCATGCTAACAAAGGTTTACCAATAATTAAAACAAAGCATGAAAACATATGATTAGGAAAGTAAAGCCTACTTGTTGATTTAACTTAATGGATCCAAGCTTTAGCTTTCCTTAATGACCCTCTAGCCTCCCTTAGCTTATCCCCCTTTCTTTGGCCTCAAAACACCTCAAAGAGGGCCTAAAAGTTCCTCAAATTTGGCTAAGGAATGAACTAGTATTTATACCCAAAAAGTGGGTTTCTGCGAGTCCTCGGTCGACCTGCACTTTCCCGGGTCGACCTGGGCTTCAACGGTCATAAAAATGACCGTTTAGAAAAAGGCTCAACGGCCACTTTCTCGGTCGACCTGCAGTGTTTTCGGTCGACCGAAAGCATGGGCTCGGACGACCGAACACACTGTGGGTCGACCGGGTCCCTGGACCAAAATCCCTATATTTTGCATATTTAAAGTATTTTTCTTTGGGGACTTTTGGGCCAATAAATCAAGCTTGGAATCATGTTTTAAATCAAACTAAGAGGCTTAAAAACATGAAACATAAAAAGCCAAAAAGATTTCAAACTTTTAAAACAATGGCTTGCTTGATTCTTAAAAATTCTTTTCAAAACTAATTGCATCCAAGTATAAAAATCAAAACATGCATGAACCAAGATTTCTAAAAACAATGCATGTGAAAATCAAGATTTCAAGATTTCTAAATCAATGCTCATGTGAAAATTCAAATGATGATTTAAATGATAATGCATCCATCAAATTGCAATACACAAAATTCCTAACAATCTCCCCCTTTGCAATTTGATGGCAACTCACTCATCACCGAATTTTCACACTAAGTCTTCAGCTCCCCCTTAGCTGGACAAGTCTTGAAATCTCTTGGATGCTTCTTTGACTTAGCTTGGGCTCTTGTTCTTTTTCTTCATTCTTGATGCTTGGAGCTTGATCATTTTTCAAGCTTTCTTTTCTTCTTTAGCCAAGCAACTTCTTTAACTCCCAAGCTTAGTCTTCTAACAACTCTCCTCCTTTGACCATGCACTCTCTCTCTTTGGCAAGATATGCATCTTCTCCCCCTTTGGAAGATAATACAAAATCTCCCCTTAGATAAATTGGCTATATTCTCCCCTTTTGACATCTACAATATTCTCCCCCTTTGACATTAAATTGCAAAGGTACCTACACACATGAAATAAGGAAAATACCTTTTAGTAGCACCTGTTAACGAAAGAAATCGAAAATGAAATATATAACAGGTATCATGTATGGTAGTAGTCTAAGGGTATAGAGCCTATTCAATGGTGAATTTGATCAAAACTAATACTTCCTATGAAGGTTTATACTCCCCCTTAATCCATTCTCTCCTTTCGTCAAACTTTTGACAAAGATTTAACTATTTGGTTCAAGAAGAAGATGGTTTTACCAAATGAGGGTAAATTTCAAGGAAATGATTAGATTCATTTAACTATAGAGCTCAGTATGATCAAATTACCATGATTAAGAGCAAGGTCATGGAGAAAAGCAACCATGGATACCAATTGGAATAAAGAAATACCAATTGAGATTAAAGGATATGACTATTATCTCAATCACTCTAAAATGGAGTTAAAAAGAATATAACTACTAGGATGAATCCAAATTAGAGCTATCCATGATGTTATGGGGTTTATTCAACATAGCATCAATCAATATACCTATGAAAAACATATGCTATGTAAATTTTGAAATCATTTCATCCAATCGAAAAATATGACTATTATGTGCACAAGATGAATGAAATGAAGTTCAAACATGAAGCCTACCTCAACCATTAACCAACCAAGATTATTAACACATAAACATGGTGGTCATAAGATTTACCTATATGAGCATGAGAGGAGGCAAACATGAAAAATTATGATGCTAATGGAATGTGACATGGAACATAAACATATTACTATCAAGTTCAATCCAATGTACACATGGTCTATCACATTCTCAAGATTCATCAATTGGGTATGACATCAATAAAAATTTTACTAGTTGAAACCAATTGAATATGAAACATGATTAAGAGCATAGATGTGACAAACACAAAATTCCATCAAGCATCATAAAAGAATATTCATCACTTTTAATGATATAACTAATGAGCATAGTGATGAACATGAGAAATTGCATATAAAGATATAACTTGGAGATTATGCAATTTGAAAAACCATATGAACTCAACATGAAAGAAATCCATCTAAAGAAATATGCCTATAAGATACAAAGAATGGATTTTGATGAGAGTCTCATATGATCATAAATATGATATTGAAAAATGCACAAGCGATATTACTATGAAATTATGCATAAATCAATATCACAACCATCCATCTATAGCAAAGCTTATGAAGTACAAAGGATGGATTTGAGAGTTCTAGTATGGTATCCACAAATGTAACTTAAGAGCACAACCATACATGGAACTATTTGACATTTGCATAGAGAGGATCAATCAACATTCATGATCTAACTCATACCACATCATCAATAAAGAATATACCTATGCATGCACAAGAAGGTATGAAGTTAGAAGGATATCATGGATCGCAAATAGATGAAAATGGATCTCATATATGGGTATAACTTATGAAGAACAATGGTTTAATTCCAATTCATCTAAAATGATCCATTAATCTATCATGTAAAATCTCCACTCTTAGCAAATGTACTATGCTTACAATGCAATGGAAAATGGATATGAGAATCATACCAAATGAACTTAGCACACAAAATCACATATGTACTTAAGAAGCTCAAATGATCATGAAACAAAAGATTTTACTATAAAGCATAAACAACATCAATTTGCATTAATGAAACGATATACAAAGTTAAGCAAAAAACATGCAAATCAATGACATCATACCCAACCACACAAAGTAAGACATAACACCAAAGTCAATTTGCATTTTAAGAGATGTGACTATATAGAAACAAAATGCAAATGTAACATGACCAACAATTAGATATGACTAAAAAGAAATAGGTTGGTCTAGTGAGGTTCAAGTCCTTAAGGTTAGTCCAAAAGTCTACCTTTGAAGATTCACCTAAGGTCTTGATAAGGTTGTCCTTAAGGGTTCACTTTGAGGTCCCACCAACTCTTGGAGTTTTAACTCGAAAAAGTTTTAGAGTGGTGAGATTGAATCTTAGGGGAATTAGAGAGCTAGGAAAGAAAATTTCATTTTCACTCATAGTGGAAATCATTCTTAAAAGATATGCATTAAAACACAACTCTAGGGTTCAAATCTAGATTTAAGCATATAAGGATCAACTCCGGGTGTTTAAGCCCTAAATGGAGTAACCTTGCTCTGATACCACTTGTAAGTCCTGGATCCTTACCCTAGAGGGGGGGGTGAATAGGGTGAGCTACTAATTAGTGACCAATTATGACCAATTTTAACTTCTTTAAATTAACTAGTCACTTGTGATGATTAACAAACAAAATGCGGAAGCTAATAAACAAAATCACCACATAGCATGCACCATCACACAGTCATTTATAGTGGTTCGGCCTCAATGCCTACATCCACTACCGGCTTGTGTTCCTCACACCCCACCGGATTTCCACTATGTATGCTTTTCAATAGGCTAAGCAATAACCTTTAACACTATGCTTTTCAAGGCTAAGCAATAACCTTTACATTATGCTTTTCAAGGCTAAGCAATAACCTATACAACCAAATGGTTGGTTCTCTCTCTTAGTAGTGTCTAAAATACACTTGATGGAGATACATATTTAGCTCATTACAATGCCTCTTAATAGGCGGATATGAAAGTGAAAAACTAATTCATGCAAACACTATATGAATGCAAAGATGTATGTTCAAAGTGTATGCATGATGTCCTCAATCAATTTGAAAATAAAAGCTCATAAATGTATGCCAAAGGCTTTTAAAAGTTTTAGCTCAAAACATTTATGATTGAGGAAATGCTAATCACATGTTAAAAGTGAAAGAAATCGCGATTCAGATCTGAAACTTCTCATAAAGAGACTACCATGGCTGATGCAAAGCATGACAGATTTTAAAAAATCTGATTTCTGCACTATGCAGCGGAAATCAGCCATAAAGAATTGCATAGAAACTCCATTAAATCATGATCAACAAGTGTATAATTAAAGGAGAATGAAGAAGACTCATACCTCAAAGATTTGTAGACTTCAAATCTCTGAAAAAATAGATCCAAAGGCCCGAACTCAGACTTGCAATTTGCAAACAAGTTGCTGGAATTTTCCTACACTAGTATTGCCTTTGATCTTCTCCTCTATCTCACTTCCAAATCTTATTGGCTAAGATGGTGGGATCTTAATCTAGGGAACAAGAACTATTTCTCCAAGGGAAAATCTCAGACCTTAAGCTCTCAACCATCAAGAAGAGAACCTCCAAAGGGCTGGGCGTGTGGCTCTCTTAGTGCTTCAAAAAGTGTTGGACGTCCAAGGCTTGTATGGTTTCTTTTATAGAAACTTTTGTGGAAACCTTTCCCATAAAGTTATCTCTCCTTATTCTAATTGATGTCCAAAAAGGAAAGACTTATTTCCTTTAAGAAACACTCTAATTAGAAAAGGAAACCAAAAGGAACTTTCCATACAATTAGTAATCTTAGTTGTAGAACACTTACTAATTTTAAGTTCCTAATCCAAAAAGGAAACTAACTCATAGGAATACTAATCCAAAGAGGAGTCCAACTTTCCAAGTAGAGAGTCCTACTCAAAGTTGGAAACCTTACCCATGGAAATCCTATTATGGACGTCCCACATATCAATGCACACCATGGCCCACATACAATTTATCTAGAGTTAAATTCATGTATGCCATCAAAGGCCTATTTGAATTTAAACTCAAAATTATTTTTCCACTAAAATAATTCATCCTTATGTTATCTAAACATCTTAGGAAACCATGCCAATCTTGGTAAGTGACTAGAGAAGGGACCAAAAGACATATTTGCCATTGGCTCCCAAAATGACCAAAATGTCCATGCTAAACCCATAGCAACATTAAGACCATTTTAACCTTAACTCATTCCACTAAAGAGTTATGGTTGAACTCCAAGGACAAATATATAATATAATAAGCTCGTCATAAAATGACGGTTGTCTTCGACCTACTAAGTGTAATGACCTGAATGCCCCTCTATGTAACATCCATAATCGAGTCAGGTTATCACATGTACTATCAACCTTCCCGATTACATCTAAACCTTAGAACTTCATATCCTTAAACATAATCATCATTCGAATATCATTCTCTTGATCCAGGGAGCGACCCACAAGTTCAATATCCATATGGAACATCCATATACTAAGATCTTAGATTTTGATGATTAATCGGATAATTCTAAGGGGACGATTATTCCATCATCAGATGGCATAGATTCTATATTGCATCTGCACGTCCCAACTGATCAAGTCCGAGTACCCAAAACACAGAGCTGTTGACCCATGAAAAGAATCTCACCCATAGTGAATTAAAGCACAAGAACTTGACTTCGTCAGTTCATCCACAAATGCTCAAGATTAAGAGCACCGGTTACTTAGTAGCATGAGGTGACTTGATCTCTTTTCTGTGATAGTACTATTTTAGAGATCACACCTACAATGGTCCTGTTCAATGCATGACACATGCACTAATGAGATAGATCCGGGAAAGCCCTCCCGTGACTTAGGTATGTCACCCTATAGGAGAGTATCTCATTATAACTTCTACCAAGATGAAGTGCCCAGCTCCATCTTTCAGTTATGAACAAATATGATGTTTCCAGTTGTCCATGAATTAGACCTATCTGTGCGTAGACACAACACACCTAATTCATTTACTAGAAACAATGGGCCTTACACAACCATACATATATACATGTTTAAGCATAAAAGATCTTTCCATTAAATAACCAGTAAATATCCAGTAACAAAAGATGAGAATGCAGCTAGTGGGCTTTAGGGCATACACCAATCCCAACAAAAAGTAACTTGTAAAAGACATACCTATGTATTCTAAACAAGTTGTGAAAATCAAAGAACAAAACATGTGATGCATATGGATTTCAATCAAATTAACAATGAAGCTCAATGTATGCTTAAAGTATTTGAAAGTGTAAAACATACAAATATATTTGATTGAAATTAAGGGTCAAAACACATGTGTTTAAAAAGACAACTTGAAAACGATATACCAATCAATGTTTAAACAAGTTGTAAAACTTTAAAACCAAATACATGTGATTTATAAAGTTGTTGAATCCAAAACATAAGATAGATTTGAAAGTGATTTTCTTATGATGAAAAACAACAACCAAAGATTCAACCAAGTACAGGAATCATGTTACATATGATTTCAAGGATGATTCCAAAATAAGATTCACATAGATATACCAATTAGAGTCCTACTTGGTTTGAATCATGGTGGTGCATCCAAAACAATGAATCAATTCAAAACATAAACATGTTAAGGACACAACAAATCATAGTTTAGCATGCTAACAAAGGTTTACCAATAATTAAAACAAAGCATGAAAACATATGATTAGGAAAGTAAAGCCTACTTGTTGACTTAACTTAATGGATCCAAGCTTTAGCTTTCCTTAATGACCCTCTAGCCTCCCTTAGCTTATCCCCCTTTCTTTGGCCTCAAAACACCTCAAGGAGGGCCTAAAAGTTCCTCAAATTTGGCTAAGGAATGAACTAGTATTTATACCCAAAAAGTGGGTTTCTGCGAGTCCTCGGTCGACCTGCACTTTCCCGGGTCGACCTGGGCTTCAACGGTCATAAAAATGACCGTTTGGAAAAAGGCTCAACGGCCACTTTCTCGGTTGACCTGCAGTGTTTTCGGTCGACCGAAAGCATGGGCTCGGTCGACCGAACACACTGTGGGTCGACCGGGTCCCTGGACCAAAATCCCTATATTTTGCATATTTAAAGTATTTTTCTTTGGGGACTTTTGGGCCAATAAATCAAGCTTGGAATCATGTTTTAAATCAAACGAAGAGGCTTAAAAACATAAAACATAAAAAGCCAAAAAGATTTCAAACTTTTAAAACAATGGCTTGCTTGATTCTTAAAAATTCTTTTCAAAACTAATTACATCCAAGTATAAAATCAAAACATGCATGAACCAAGATTTCTAAAAACAATGCATGTGAAAATCAAGATTTCAAGATTTCTAAATCAATGCTCATATGAAAATTCAAATGATGATTTAAATGATAACGCATCCATCAAATTGCAATACACAAAATTCCTAACACTTCTTTGCCTTTTACTTTTGCTTTCATCAGAGAATAAATAGAAGAGAGATTTGCAGAAGAGATTATGTCTGAAGAGAAGTGCTGCCTCTACTAGTTCGAGTCCCATTCTTGCTCTTTGTCTTCGTAAGTCCTTCTTTCCTTGTCTTATTCATTTCTGCGATTTAGGGTTTCCTTTAGCTTTTCCCCTTTTTCGTTCTGTCTAGGGATTTTTTCCCTTTCCAGTAGAAATGGGTGTCTATAGTTTCTGGTTAGAGACCGCAGGAGGGATTACTTAGTTTAGAACTAGTTACAATATACCGAAGGATGTCCTTGTCAGGGCACCTCACCCCAATTCTTATGACGATGGTAGCTTTGCCGACGGCTGGATGTCATTCCCCTGGTAGATATAATTGAAGGCGAGGTTCAGTTCCCCCTTCATTCTCTGCTCAGGGACTGTCTTAGGGAAAGGAAACTCTATCCCTATCAGTTGATGCCGAATGGCTTCAAGATCATAATGGGCATGGTCGTGCTTAATAGGGTTTTAGAGATCAACCTTAGTGTCCATGATATCAAGGACGCCTATGACCTATGCAAATCTGGAGGTAGCACCTATTACCTCTGAGTTAAACCGGGTCAGGAGGGCTTCGTCTGAGCCCTGGAGGACTCAAATAGATATGTCAAGGGACGATCGCCTATTCGTCTTGGGCAATTGGGAGTTTGGTGATGACGAGCCTGTTGCACAGAGGTTTTTCAGGGTTCCTCGTCGTCTTGGCGCTCCTCCAAGTAAATACTGCCTCTTTATTTCCCGCTGTATTTTTCTTTGCTTCTTTATACTGCCGAGCTAATGCCTTTCTATTTGCTGTGCAGGCATCTTCAAAAGGAGGCAAAAGGCCCGGCAAGTCGGCTGGGTTAGGAACGAGGACTAGTTTCGGGCCATAAAGAATTATCACAGCCAAGAAGACAAAGTGGCTTGGTCGTCCCTTGGCTACGAGCCGAAATATCGATCCTATAAGAAGTGGGTCAATCATCGTAAGGCTGCCGCAATCGAAGTAGAGGAGGAAGAGCCCGCAACGACCGAGACCGAAGCTGGGTGTCGGGCCGCACCTGGTGCTGAGGCTTCCACATCTGATTCAGAGCATTTCGAGGTTCCTTTAAGGAGGAGGTTCTGCCAGATAGTCCAATCTTCTTCATCGAGCCTGGAGATGACGCGCGATCGGCATCTGGTTTTCGAAAGCTTAGAAGCTTTGGCGTTTGGGGGCCAAACTCCTCAAGCTTCTCAAACTTCTCGAACGCCTTCGACCTCGAGTGCTGTCGAGGTTTCTACCTCTGGGCCTTCTATGGCCCCTCCGGATCCCATTGTTGCTGCCTCTGCGGTTATTTTCGCTCAGCCTATCAGCTCGGAAGATCGGCCGCATGCAGCCGAAGTCGCACAGGGAGAGGGTCGACCAGAAAAGAGGCCCAGGATTGAGGGGGGTTCGAGCTCGGTCACAGTACAGGAGGCCACCAGGCCGGCACTCTAGAAGCCGAGCTTTCTGCTTGAGCCAGGGAGCCAATGATGGTCGATGACCACATCCTCGGCAAGGCTGATCCCCTTGTCCTTGAGGCGCTCGGTTGAGCCTGCGCCACTGCCATAGGACATGGCGACACTGGAGGGGTATGAGGATGAGAAGTTGATGCTGTCAGCATTGTAGTCCTCCTTCTCGGTAAGCCAACTTGAATCTTTTTTCATTTCGTATTAAAGTGTTCCATCCTGGCCACTGTTTTCTTAATGCTCATTTCTTCGACAGATGGCGTAGAAGTGGATGGTTGCCTTAGGCAGGCTCCATCAGCATGGCTTTGCAATCACTAACTTGGAGGCCGAGAGGAAGAGCCTCCAAGCAGCCCTAACTTCCAGCAATCAAGCGTTGGAGAAGATGACGGATATAAAAAATGGCCTGAAAGTTAGGCTTGAAAAGGCCAAGGAGGAGAATCGCCTGCTGGGGCTTGAGGTTGAGGCTGAGAAGAAGAAGTCGGCCGAACTCAAGGCCTATTTGGAGGGGCAAAGGGAAGATCTCGAGGCTAGGCTTCAGGCCCAAGATGAGCGTGTGGCGGAGCTCGAGAGGCTGAGGGAAGAAGCCGAGGCCAAGATTGAGTCGGAGTCTAACACTGCCTATGAAGAAGGGGCGGTGCGGGCAACGGCTCACTACGTAGCTGAGGTTATCATGGTGAGGGACAAGACCTGGGTAAAGGGATGGCGCGTAGCCCTGAAGGAGGCTGGTGTCCCGGAGGACCATCCGTCCTTCAAAAATCCACCCAAATTCCCAGTCTTGGAGTTGAGCTCTGCTCCTTCTGCCGAGGTCCCCCTCGAAGCTGCAGAGACTAAACTTCCTTAGGTCGAAGCTCCAGCTGGGGTTGCTTCGACTGGGTCCACTTCAGTCAAGATTGAGGTCGTTCAAGTCGAGGACGATGCAGCGGCCGATCTTGCCCCTTGAAAATCTTTTCTATTTATTTCTTTTTGATGTATCTTCTTCGTTTTTCCTTGCTTGTATGTAATGAGTTTCGAATGAAATGAAATATCTTTTTAGGTAATTCAATCTTAATTTCTCTTTTCTGGTGCTTATTATCAAACAATGCTATAGAATTTCTCTTTTCTGACTTTTGGAAGTAGATTTCGCCAACTAAAATCACTTAAGTAACAATTGGGAAATTTGAGAAGTAATCGAGTTGATCCTAGGTACCGAATTTGTCCGTGGCATAGCTTAGTTCATTGACCGAACTCGAACGGGAGCAAATTGGATGTAAGTTTTTCGTCTCGGCATCTTAACGATAGTGTATTTGGTTCTGTAACCAAAGTAGTCATCGAGGTAGTCGCCGAGCTCCACAACTCGTCGTTTATTTCCGAAGAGTGATCTTGTTGGCAACGTTTGGCACTATCGCCAAGATTCGTTGGGCTGAGATCAGGATAGTCTCATTAGCACCCTTACTGAGCTGTTTTAAGATAGAGACATGACCAGCTGGTACGGTTACTGGAGCTTGTGTAGGCTTTGTTAGCCATAATTTGGTACTCTTACCGAGATTGCATGAGGCCGAGGTGCTTGGTTGAAATCGAGACGTGACCAATTGGTATTGCTACCGGAGTTTGTGTAGTCCCGTTGCCTGCGATCTGGTACCGTTACCGAGATGCATGAAGCTGAGATGGAGACATGCCCAGCTGGTACTATTACCGGAGTTGGTGTGGAATGAGTCACACCCAGTTGGTACTATTATCGGAGCTGGTGTGGCCTCGATGCACTGCTGCCGAGCTGGAGAGCGGCACTGTTGCCAAGTTCTATAACTTGGTGAATTTTGAGAACAACAAAGAATGAAGACTATTTTTATTGATCTCAGAAATTGAATACAATTCAGAAATAGAACTTATTGAGGTGCGTCGCATTCCATGGCCGTGGTAACTCTTTACCATCCATGTCCTCAAGTCTGTATGCTGATTGGCCAGCAGCTGAGGTCACCTTGAATGGGCCGTGCCAGTTCGGTGCCAGCTTGCCTTGGTTTAGGAGTGTCTTCTTTAAGACCAATTCTCCAACTGAGAATCTCCTTTCTCTGACTCTCTGATTGTAGCCCTTAGCCAATTGTTGCTGATAGGCAGCTAAGCGGATGGCTACTGCTTCTCTGCGTTTTTCAGCTAGGTCTAGTTCTCGAGCTAGATTCACTTCATTTTGGCCTTGGTCGAAGAGTTCCGATCTCAAAGTCGGGAGGTCGACCTCGAGTGGAATTACACCTTCCATTCCATAGGCTAAGGAGAAAAGCGTTGCTGAGGTGGAACGTCTTGGAGTCGTCCTATATGCCCATAGGACACTTGGAAGTTCTTCCACCCATCGTCCCTTAGCTTGGTCAAGTCTCTTCTTGAGTCCGTCAAGAACCACCTTGTTGGAGATTTCGGCTTGACCGTTGCTCTGTGGGTAGGCTGGGGTGGAATAGTAGTTTCTGATGTCGAGCTCCTGACAGAAGTTCTTAAAGAGGCTGGAATCGAACTGGGTCCCATTGTCCGAGACCAAAGCTCAGTGGGACGCCAAACCTCATGATGATGTTCTTCCATACGAAGTTCTTGGAGTCTTGCTCGGTGATGGAAGATAGTGGCTCTGCTTCTACCCATTTGGTGAAGTAATCGGTGGCTACTATTAGCCACCTCTTATTCCCTGGAGCTCGATGGAGTGATCCCACAATGTCCAGCCCCCATTGGGCGAAGGGCCACGGGCTGGAGAGTGGGCTCAGATCGTGTGCTGGCTGATGAAGGGAGTGTGAGAATCTGTGGCACTTCTTGCACTTCCTGGCATACAACTGAGCATCCTTCTGCATGTATGGCCACCAGTAGCCTTAACTGATGGCTCTGTATGCTAGTGACCGACCTCCGATGTGGCTGCCACAGAGTCCTTCGTGAATTTCATAGAGAAAGTCTTCAACTCTGCTCGGGTGAACAGACTGAAGATAGGGGCTAGTAAACGACTTTCTGTAAAACTTGCCTGTGGAGTCAACCAAAATCGAGTTGCTTTCAGCCTGATCTTGTGAGCTTCATTTTTGTCTTCAGCAAGTTGATTGTCTCTGAGGTTTGAGATGATTGGGTCCATCCAGCTTAGACTGAGATCAACGCATAGAATTTGCCAAGGTGGGTGAAGTTCTATGCTCGGCTTCTCCAATGATTCCACCTTGATGATTCTTTTTCTCCTGGGCTCGACGGCGGAGGCCATGTTGGTGAGAGCGTCAGCATAGGAATTGGATTCTCTGTCGACCTGCTTGACTTCAACCTTTTCAAACTGAGAGAGGAGTTTTTTTGCAAGAACTAGGTAGGCTACCATCCTTTCATCACGAGCCTAGTAGTCTCCGCTCAGCAAGGCTCTTCACCAACTGTGAGTGTCACGCCCCGAGCCCGAGATTTCACACATCCCGAGGCGCGACACACGCTCGCGTGGAAATTCGAGTCAAACTCGTTGACTCTAGGTCCCCACGTACGGAATTTACCCACAGGATATCACGTGTGAGGTTTAAATTTTTCGATATGCCTGTATAATTTGTCAAATAGATATCCAATTAACATAACACAATCATCAAGATATAGAGCATAAGGGTCCATGAGCATAGATTAGATTTCAAGTTCAAGTTCAAGAGATAAAGAGAAGAAGTAAGTTAAGTTAAAGTTTACAATTTCAAAAGCTAACAAGTTTATAAGCTAATACAAAAGATGTGGCAATCCTAGCCACGGTCAGTGGGTCATTTAACGTCCATTTCTCATCGAGTGGATGTCTAGAAGACATCATCAGGAGTCCACTCTGCTATGTTCTGGAGAGATTCCTCTTCCTCAAGGATCTCCGGGGCAATGGCGTCGACATATTCACCTGTAACGCCAAGTGTAGCACCATTAGACTATGCTAAGCAAGACAAACATATACAGTCCATATAACATGTATCAAATGAATAGTCTGACAGGTATAAATCATAAGAGATCAAGGAATAATCACTAGGCATATCAGTGCATGATTTAGCATGAGACATACGAGTCATAGATAACAGATAAACATATTAACAAACTAGTTGGCACATCCACATAAGCTATGTTCTCTCAAGTTAATCATATAACATGAAATAAAATGAGAGCAGAATATCAGGACAGAACAGGGCGGTGCTACTAGGAGACAGAGGTACCCAGAATTCTCCATCATAGACCTAGGGTGCCGGTAAACCCTCATAATATATTCCCATCTGTAGAGGGCCAGAAGTATACTAAACCCACACTTAGCCGGGTCCGACTTAGATAGGGTCGAAGCTAAGTGGTGCCGACTCATAGAGTGCAATATACCAACAACAGAGCAGGTGCAGGACAGTGTAAATCAGATACAGGACATATACAGGACATATCATATAGGTAACAAATCGGAACTTACTGAAATATGCTGAACAAAGCCAGAAATAAATGTAATATAACAGATGTGTAACAGAAAATACATAACCAAACAGAAGCATGATCAAGTCATACTAGAATACTGAAAACGAAATGCAATGCATGTACATACAGATCATATACGGAGTCAAGACAGAAATCAAGCCAAGCCTACGGTCTTGGGAACACATGTGGTCTTCACCGTCCAACTCGGGGTAGTATTAAGAGTTCGACATTATCGGGCTACGAGGACCACTTGGCGTTACATAATTTGGATGTCGAATCCCTTAATAGAACACGTTTGGCACGATTACAGTCCGAAGAACACAATGCCCCTTTTGTGGGTACGGGTGCTCAATCCATATCCACAATCAAACAAGCCCAATGATCATGATAAAAGTTCAGGGTGCACATCCTACAGGTCTCTCTATCAAGTCAATCATCTAGAACAAGCTACGGTTCAGTGTCTGGCTCCTGGAAACGTCCATTTGTCACAATTATGTAGAATCCAACATATAATCTTTTCCAAGGCTCAAATCAAATAAAATAACTTTTTGTTGGGTTCTACACATCATGAGCTTTCCAACGGTATGTAGATCTCCAAAAACGGACTTACGGTTAAAAAGTTATGGTCGTTGGAAAATCTGCATACTGCAAGTATCAGGTTCGCTTGAGCGTCCAAATGGTCGCTCGAGCGGACCCCAAACAGAGAGCTGTTCGCTCGACCGGACCAAGAGTTCGCTCGAGCGGACTCTCCCAGAAAGCCCTTCGCTCGAGCGTTCGCTCACGCTCGCTCGAGCGAACTGTCAAATCCTGGGTTTCGAAAATCTGAAACTTCTTGATTTCTCTCAAGCCATTCAAGGCATTCATTCCAGGTTTGAACCACTACCAATGGGTATCCTTGAGCTTCCAAAATGCTCATCAAAACCATCAATAAACCCATATACATTAACAAGAAAAATCATCCACAAAAATCCATTTTTTGAGCAAGAAGAAGGGTTTCTACACATGATTTCATACATTCATGAATCAAACAAGGAAACATGCATATCAATGTACATATTTAACTTGCCTTGGTGCTTTGAGCTAACTCTCACACTCCAAATCTTTTCTAATCAAGAATCCCCAAAATGCAAGCTCAAATGCCCTAAAATGGTGAAAATGAAAATGAATGAAATGAATGAGGAAGAAGATAGTGTATGCACGAATTTAGGACATTCTTACACTGATATGAAGCAAGAGAAAGGAAATGGAAGATGAGACTTACCAATGAAATGCTCTATGCAATGCATTAAAAACCCAAAAATTTCTAAGTACACACAAATACCCAAAACACTCCAAAAGTCATAATCTACCTAGTAAATGGTCAAACCCCACTAATTCTACCTAATCAAGTCCAATCAAAACCAAAACATCCATTAAGCAATTAATCTAAATTAATTAACTCTAAAACGAGATTAAGCCGGGTCGGGGTGTTACAGTGAGTCACTGAAGACCACCAGTTGTTGTGCCCCCAAGATTTTAGCATTGTTGAGCCCTGCAATTAGTGCTTCATACTCTGCTTCGTTGTTGGACGCTTTGAAATCAAGTGTCAGGGCTTGTTCGATGACCAGTCCTTCTGGAGATTGGAGGACGATGCCAGTGCCAGCCCTCTTGGATGTTGAGGATCCATCGACAAAGAACTTCCATGCTAAATCAAGGAACTGCTCCTATTGCATCTTGGTCTCGGGTGACTTCGTCCCCATTCCCTTTGCCCCCTAGTTCGGTGTCGTGGTGGCTCGGTGCCGAACTAGGATAAATGAATTCCATGATTAAGTTAGCTAAAACCTGGGCTTTGATCACCGTTCTAGGTTGATACTGGATATCATACTGCCCCAGTTCGACAGCCCATTTTGATACTCTTCCAGAGAAGTCAGCCTTTTTGAAAAGGGACTTGAGTTGATACTCTGTGACAACTATTATCGTGTAGGCCTGGAAGTAATGGGAGAGTTTGCTGGAAGCATTGACGAGTGCTAATGCAAGTTTCTCCATTGGTAGGTACCGGGTCTCGGCATCAAGAAGGATCTTGCTCGTATAGTAGATGGGCGTTTGCTGCCCGTATTCCTCTCTGACGAGCACTGAGCTCACTGCATGATCCGAGACTGCCAAGTATAAGTAGAGCACTTCCCCTTGTTTCGGAGTTGAAAGCAGGGTGGTGAAACGAGATATGCTTTGAGCTCTAATAGTGCTTTGTCGCACTCCGGAGTCCATTGGAATTTCAAATTTTTCTTTAAAAGTTAAAAGAAAGGTCGGCATTTATCCGAAACTCTGCTGATGAAGCGGTTGAGCGCGGCAGCCATGCCCGTGAGCCTCTGGACCTGCTTTGCCGTTATCGGACTCTTTATTCCCTGGATCGCTAAGATCTGATATGAACTTGCTTCAATTCCTCTTCTGGTCACCAAGCTTCCTAGGAATTTACCGGAGCCGACACCAAAATCACATTTGGAGGCGTTCAGCTTGAGTTGGAGCCTTTTGAGGACATCAAACGCTTGACTTATGTCTGCCAAGTGGTCTTGTGACCTTTTAGACTTGACAACCATGTCATCAATGTAGACCTCCAGTGTTTTGCCGAGCTAGGCTTGGAACATTTTGGTTACCAGCCTCTGGTAAGTTGCCCCCATATTTTTTAGCCCAAAGGGCATCACTTTATAGCAGTAGATGCCTCTATGCAGTTATGAATGCGGTATTTTCTTCGTCAGGCTTATGCATCGGGATCTGATGGTAACCTCGGTAGGCATCGAGGAAACTCATCCTGTCATGACCGGCGGTGGCGTCGATCATCTAGTCGATCTTCGAGAGCGGAAATCAGTCTTTTGGACACTGCCTTTTTGAGGTCGGTGAAGTCGACACAGACTCTCCACTTCCCGGTCTTCTTCTTAACCACCACCATGTTGGCCAACCAGTCCGGATAGTGGACTTCTCTGATTGCCTTGGCTTCCAGCAGTTTCTCGACCTCCTCGATCACGGCTTCGGTTTGTGGGACACCCGTCATGCGAGCCTTCTGGACTGCAAGTTTTTCCTTCGGGTCCACATTCAGCTTGTGGCATATGACCTTGGGATCGACACCAGGCATCTCATAGCAGGTCCAAGTGAAAACCTCTTTGTTATGTAACAAGAAGTGCATGCCCTCTTTGAGGGAGATCTTCCCCTTGAGGTATATGACCTCTTTGAGGGAGATCTTCCCCTTGAGGTATATGATCTCATAGCTTGTGGCATATGACCTCTTTGAGGGAGATCTTCCCCTTGAGGTATACAGGCTTGGAGCTGAAGCCTACCAAGGGAGTGCATGCCTCTTGCAGATCTTCTTCTCTGAGACCCATCTTCTTGAAGCAATCGAAGTACATGATCTCTGATGAGCTGTCGGGGTCCACAAGAATCCTCTGTACAGAGCAGTTCTTCAACTTTAGGGTCACGATCAGGGGATCATTGTGGGGGAGCTAGACGGCTTTTATGTCCTCATCTGAGTACCAGATCGTGGGCCTTTCCTTCTGAGCCTTCTTGGCAGCTGGCTCCAGCTCGGCTGTCATCACTTGTTTGCCGTGTGAAGCCCTCCTGGTCTCGGCACGAGCTTGGTTACTCCCTTTCGGAGGGGGAGCTAGGTGGATGACATTTATTATTCTTGCCGACTCATCGCTATCTTGATCATCGTTGCTTTGGCGCTGAACTTGGTTAATATGTCTGTCCCCTTCTTTGATGTAGTCCTTCAAGTGCCCGTCCTTGACGAGCTTCTTAAGATGCGACTTCAGGGACATACAATCTCCAGTTCCGTGCCCATTTTGTTTTTGATAGGCACATAATTTACTCTGATCGTGGGTGGAAGGGTCACCTTTCATAAGCTGCGGCCATTGAAAGTACGGCTACGTCTTGATCTTACTGAGGAGCCTATAAATTGGCTCCTTGAAGATCGTGTTGACAGTTTTATATGTAGTGGCGCCCGGCTGCCCTTCTCTGGCTCGGTGAGCCTGCTTGAACTTCTTGCCGCCTCCAAAGGTGGAGCGAGACATTTGCCGAGCTCGTGGAAGCCCAATTTCGGTCTGCCTCCTACCTTTGAGACGACTTCTATTCGCTTTTATCCTTCCTGGAGGCTCGGTCTTCGTGAGAGAAACTGAAGCTCTCTCGAGCTCGGAGCTCGTCTTCCTCTTGCTCGACGTGCTGGTTTACCCGGGCCATTAATGCTTTCATCGTGACCACGGGATACCGGACCAATTCTCTTTGAAGCTCATTGCCCTGCAATAGAGCCTGTTTGAAAGACTTGATCACCACCTCTTCAGAGGAGTATTTGACCTTGTTGTAAAGCATCCAGAACCTCTAGGCGAACTAAGTGATATTCTCGGTCCGCCTCATTCTGAGAGCCATTACATCCTCGTCTATTTTGGGGATGATTATGTGTGCTTGGAATTTCTCCACGAAGGAGTTTCGGAGCCGTCACCAGCTTGAAACTGACTCTTCTGGAAGTGCACATAACCACCTTAGGGGAAGGTCTCCCAGACTGGAGGAGAAAACTCTATAGTTTAGGTGACCCTCATCTCCCCAAACCGACATCTTCTGAGTGAAGTGTCGGAGATGTGTTGCTGGGTCTGAGGTCCCATCGTATAGGGTAAACCTCGGGATGCTGAATCTTCCAGGGAGAGCAAAGTCCCTGATCCCCTGAGAGAAAGGAGATGCACTGAGATCGTCGGAGCCGTAAGCATCTAACCGGTCTCGCGGAGACCGATCAATTCCATGTTCTTCTGGAATGTCTGCTTGATTTGGTGATCAAGCCATTCCCTCAGGTCATCACTGTTGAAAATAGGGTGGCTAGGATAGGTTTCAAAAACTTTTGATCCACTTGATGCAGGGATCAACTATCCAGAAGGCAATAAAACCCAATCCAAGTTCCATGTCCTCAATCTCAGCCATCATGACCAGTAAATACAATCTATCTAGAAGATAGAAACATCAACTAATAAGCATCCATAATAATCTATAACATGCAAGGAAGTGGATTATACCTTTGGAGCTTGGTTGTGCTCTAATGGAGAAGTTGCGTCTTTCTTTGATGATGAAACGCTTTCACTAATCAAATAGGAATCTCCAAGACCTCTTGATCTTCCACGCTATGACCCGTATCAGATTCTCCTTTTTCTCAAGAAGATGGTGGGATCTCCAAGAGAAAACTACTAGGAACTCTAGGGAGGAACTAGAAAGAGAACTAGAAGAGGGAGAGGAGAAAGAGCTCATGCAACTTTTGCACTAGAGAGGCTGGGCGTGAATCCCTAGGTATGGAACATGCTTAGGACGTCCAGCCCTCCTCTCCTCTATTTATAGCTTTTTCAAGCCATGCTTACTAATTTCCATTAGAAGTCTTACTTCCAAGAATTAGTAACTATCTCTTCTTAATTAAAATAGAAGTCTTACTTCCATTAATTAATTAGTAACTTACCATATCATAATTAGAAGTCTTACTTCAAATATGATTAGTAACTTTCCAATTTCTTTCTAATTAAAATAGAAGTCTCACTTCTACTAAAATTAGTAAGTCTACTATTACCACTATTAGAAGTCTTACTTCAAATAGAAATAGTAACTTTCCTTTTAGAGTTCAACTAGAATTAGATACTTTCTAATAATTGGGCTAGCGTGGGGACCACTAGGGATTCTTTAGAAAGCTGTCTCCAACTGGGACACGCGACCCCACATCTCATGTGTAATCCGGGCCTACAGTTAATTGCAAATAACTCCACTATATAAATGCAATTGAACTCCAGTCTTAGGAATATTACATAGAAGACCCTAAACTTCCACATTACCACAAGTAGACCCCTCTATCAATATCCATGGATCAATTGGACCTGTCTTTCAAACTAGATCCATATCTTATTATCCTTGAGCCCCAATTAATTATAATGATCATAGGTACCTTTCCAATTAACTCTTAATCGGAATGGGTGCGCACTTACCAATGATAAATCCATTAATTGGCACAAGGGGATATTAAAGATAGATTCCATCATGACCATTGAATGTTCCCACAGTTCTACTACCACGTACCCAAATCACCGAGGTGTTGACCGACAGTTGGCCTCACTCATTGGTGACTCAAAGCAAATGAATAGATAGAAACTTGAGTTCATTAATGTCTCAGGGTTAAGAGCCTATTGCTAGGGAATTATGAGAGCAGACCTTAAAGTAAAGATAGTGTTTATAAGGTGCTTCTCATCGTCCTTCAATACATCCAATGTACCAGCACTATGATCCAGAATCTTCCATTCTGATGATCGAGACAAATCACACTATCTCAGAGTGATCAAAGTGTTGCAACCTTGTCAGTATGAGATGTCCAGTCTCATCACTGGTTGTGAAGATATTTAAGTATAAGATTTGTCACACATGTCTCCCGTATGTGGATCTCATCCATACACATGTGTTACATCTAATATACTTCTGGACTCCGGTCCATCTCATGAACCATCATGTCATTCATATTGGTTATGTGCATATATATAATAAATCACCATTCATCTCATGAAAAGTAAGCATGAATATATGAATAAATAAAGAATTTAATCAATTTATTATATCATCTACTGGATTGAGTCCATAAAACTAACAATCACTGTCCTCTGGCATCTGACCCGACCTTTTCTTTGAGTGGCCGCTGCTCAAACCCTCGTCTTGAGCTCGGTCGTGCCTCTTTTTATCCAGGATTCGTCTCAAATCCTAGTTGGCCGACAGAGCTTGTTTGCTTCTAGGGGTTGAGTCGCAGTCCTCGTTTTCTTTTGGAGTTACTGCTGGAGTTGACGAATCAACTTGTCTTTTTCTTGAATAACAAGGTTTTAGGCCCTGATCCCCTCGAGGAGAGAGTCGCCGTCGTCTTCGTCATTAGCAAATTTCTTCCCATTATCCCATGGGGGACGCTCTGGTGAAAGATCATTTTGCCGGGAAGGCCCTGGTCGAGGGTTATCTTTTTAGGGAGGTGTTATTTTCTCCCTTGAAGATGAACCCGACCGAGTATGGACACTTCCCATGCCTTCTACGCCTGACCTTCTCTGGCGATGATCCAGAAGCAACTCAAGTGGGAATACCGATGTAAATCCCGGGGGGAGTGTCGGATGTGAATTTTGACCCCCCCCCCCCCCCATAAGAAAGAAAGGGCATTTTGCATGGGGAAATCTCTATTCATCTATATATGCTATTTAAATTTTACATTGAAAATGAGGATTCCGACTACCCTCAAAATCAATGGATCACGATCGCCAGCTACAGTAACGGCCGTAACACCGTTCTTCGACGAAAGACGAAGAAATGTGGGGAGAGAATAAGTGGGTGGGTTCTTCCACTCGTCTAATGTGCTACCGGCAACACACGACAGTTTTCCTGTCATATTAGTTTGGGTCTCTTTAGGTCTGTTTAATATAGGGTAAATTTAGGGTCATGAGTTAAAGTCCAAATAAAGGTTAATCCTCACACAGCAAAATCATGGTATATCCAAGTAAAACAAAAAAACTAAAATAAAGAGAATAAATGGGGGGAGGTGCCAAATATTTAAGAAGAGGATTGGCCCCGTTCCCGAGTACCCCCTTCAGATCCCTTGGCAAAATAAGGTTTAAAGGCTGACTTTTCGAACCAAAATGATGATGCAAATGAGATTTTGACTTGTGATTTCTGTGTTTTTCGTGTGCGATACACGAGTGATAAAAAATGAAAGGCCAATGGGCCATAATTGATTGGAGATGGCCGATGGGCGAGTGTTTGTTTTAGGGTGGCCGATGGGCCGTGATTGTTTAAGGGTGGCCAATGGGCCAAAGTAAAAAAGTGTGTGCGAAATCACTCATCTCATCTCGTGATTAGCATTTATTCAATTTTAGAAGTCAGTTCTTCATTTCCTTTTTTCATTAAGTTCAATTAAATATCTAGCACCTGAGGTGGAGGAACAAATAAAGGAAAAATATTTTTGGGTTTATTTTGTTGGTTTTATAGTTTTTTATGGATTTTTGATATGGGTCTAGAAGGTGATTTACTTGGATTTACGTAATTAATGCTTTATTACTGATCATTGGATTAACCCTAACCTAAGGTCCTAAACCGCCCACATCAGCTTTCCCAATTCCTTAGCGGGGCCTGAAGAGTGATGGGTTGAAGCCTAACTTATTAAAATGAAAGAAACTAAAGGTAGTCTAACCTGGCTAGGGAGAGACCTAGACCCGGGTCCGGGGTCTGACTGGTCAGCCTAAACCATTATTTAATTTTTAATTCCAATTTATTAATATTTTTGTATTTTTAATATTTTTTATATTGTTTTTGGTATTTTGGGTTTTTTATTTTTTTTATTATTTTATTTTATTTATAAATCATAAAATCTCCTAAACTAATTTTTCTAATCCTAATGAAAGGGAATGAGAAGGAAATAAATTGCTAATTTTTATTCATCAATTAACCTAACCGATTTAGAATTTTTTAATTAGATTCCCTAATCCTAATGAGGGGAGAGGAGGAGAAGGAAATTAATTATTAAACCTAACCTAATTGTTTTAATTAATCTAATACTTGGAATTCTATTTTTTGGTTCTTTTCTGTTTTTATTCTTTTTGGTTTTTATGAATTATGCAATACTCAATTTTATCTAAAAAAATAAGAAACAAAAACGCAACTAAGTTATATGTTGCATGGGCATGTTAAATGCATGGACATATTTTAATGCATGGGCTAAGAACAAATTAAATCAAACTAAAAAAAATGTTAATTTAAATGGATGAGCATATTAGATGCATTGGCATAATTAGATGCATGAAGTATGTTAAATACATAAATTATGAATAATTCAAAATAATTAAACGCATGGGCTTGTTAGGCATAGTGATCTGGGCCAGATGGGTTCTAGGCTTTTTCTTGTAATTCGGCTCGGGTCAGGTAAATGGGTTGGCTTAGGTGCGTGTGGAGATAGAAGTGTATGTGTGGTGACAGTGAAGGGGAAGAATTCAAGTAGCGTGCAGGGAAGTGGGATGTGTAAATGGCTGAGAGGAAGTGAGAAAAGGAGCTAGAAGATTGGTGCGGGAAGGAGGAGAAGGAAAGAAGATGGGTGCTCGGTGTGTGCTGTGGTGAGAGGTGCAGGGGCTGAAATGGGTGCAACAGGTGCTGTGAAGGGAAGAAGAGGAGAGGAAGTGCACAGGTGTGGTGTAGTGGAAGAAGAAGGAGGAGGAAGAGGGGAAAAGAGGGAAGAGAGGAAAGGGAGTGTAGCAGCGTGCAGGTGCAGGTGCAGGTGCAGGTGTAGGGAGAGGAAGTGAGAAGAAGAAGAGAAAGAAAAAGAAAGAAGAAGAAAGAAAGAGGGTGATAGTACGGTGTGTGTGAAGGTGGGTGTAGTGTGCAGGGGAGGAGAAGAAAATGAAAAAGAAAAGAAAGAGAAACGAAGATGATGGATGGGTGCAAGGGCTGTGGTAGGTGGGTGCTGTGGCTGTGCGTGGGGTGTAGGTGTAGGGAGAAGAAGAAGGAAGGAGAAGAGAAAGAAAGGAAGAAAAGGAAAAAATAAATAAGGGTGTGCAGGTGGGTACGGCACAATGGGTGTGCAGTGAAGAAGGGGGGGAAGAAAAGAAAGAGAAGAAAGAAAAGGAAACAAAGAAAAAGAAGAAGTGCAGTGTTGTGCAGGTGGAGAGAGAGAGAAGAAGAAGAAATAAAGAAATAAAGAAATAAAGAAAAGGAGGAGAAAGAAAGAGGGGATGTGCAGGCGGGTTGTGCAGGGGAGAAAGAAAGAATGAGGGAGGGAAAGAAGAAAAAGAAAAGAGAAAATAAATAAGGGCGTGCAATGTAGGGAAAGGGGAAGAAGAGAGGGAGAGAAGAAAGAAAGAGAGGGGGGAGTTGCTATTGTGGCAGATGCAATGTGAAGAGAGGTGGGAAGGCTCCTACCTGGTTCGGAGTCCGGTGGCGAGGGGGATGGCGTGATCCACACGAGGAAGACGCTGGCGGAGAGAGGCTCTGTGCGTGGAGTGGGTTGCAGACGAGGAAGAAGAAGTGGGCGACGATCTGGTTCCGGAGTCCGGCTGCGAGATAGAGATGGCGAGGGATGGTGTTGTGGCTGGGGCGGAGATGGTGGTGGATGGTGATAAGCACTGGATGGGTGATGGTGGTCATGCGCAGGATGTGGGGTGATGGAGATCGGAAGGATGGAGGGCTGGCGCTGGGAGAATGGGAGGTAATAGATGGTTAGTAGAGGATGGTGGTTGAGATGGTGGACGCAAAAGGCTGTGAGGGAGATGATGATGATGGGTCGTGAGGGATGGAGTCCTGGGATCTGCGCAGGGGAGTGATGGCTTTGGGCGAGAGAGATCGTGGGGAATGAGGAGAGGATGATGGTGGAGGGCTCTGCGTAGGGGATAGAGAACGAGAGAGATGAAAATGATGGGAGGATGGAGAGGTCCGTATGGGCTTGGAGATGGATCGAGTGGGATGGAGATGATGAGAGTCAGAGAGGGATGAGATCTGCGAGGGTGATGGAAATGATGAGGCCTATGGGATGGTGTCTGGGTGAGAAGGGTTGTGAGATGGAGATGGCCGGGAGGGATGGATTTCTGGGGTCTGCGCAGAGGAGTAGAGATGAAGATGATGGTTTTTGTTGGAGATGAGATCTGCACATGAAGAGGATAGAGATCGGGGAGAGGTTTTAAGGGAGAGAGTTAGAGATTGAGAGGGAGAGAGAAATATCAGGGGGAATGGGAGCCCTTAGATCTGGGACTCTCGTTCCCAGATCTGTGGGACTCTTATCTCCCTTATCTGGGCGACGGGCCATACAACCTGGGCCAGGTTGGGTGTGGGTTAGGTTATTGGGCCAGGTGAGGTTGGGTTAGGAATTTGGGTTCAATGTTTAATGGGTATAAGTCCAGGTTGGGCTAGAGTTTAGGTCCAAGTTGGGAATCAGGCCCATGGATTTGGCTATGGGGTCTAAGTCTGGGGTTAGACTCGGGTTAGAAGTTTGGGGCGCAAAAGGTGGGCCGCAATGGGGTTTGACCCGGGCCATTATCACTGGGACCCAGGTTTCACAGATTTTGATATGTTCGCCGGATTTTGACGTTAAGCTCTCGGCGAGTAGATCGCGATTAACCTACTTTTGAGGCGATCGGAGGTCTAGAAATAGTAGGTGATTTTTCAAAGGGGCGCCCCATGGTTGTGGGACCTGCTTTTATGATTTTTGATATGTCGGTTGGATCTCGGAGTTCCATATATGGACGGAAAGCCCTCGAAGTGAAGAATCCAAGGGTCCAACTGTCCTAATGATTAGGGGCTGAAAAAAGAGGGGGACCTCTGGATCAATGGATCCGGGTGCCTAACTTAGGGTAATGGGGTGGCATTTAGGCAAGCTAAGTATAATCTTTGTAAGAACTGGCCTAAGCATGTCTTAAGTGGTCTGGAATATGTAGAGTTAGTGCAGTAGTCCGCTCCCTGTGTGAAAAGTGAGTTGGACTTGAGATCTCAATGCGATTCGGCTTTCTTCTCACGAATTTCTAGAAGTCGTTGAACTAAGTCTAAAACTATCAACAAGCATCTTCATTGCCATTAATTAATCTTATTTATGCCATTAATCATTCAATTATGGGTGACATGGGGGCACCACTATATATGATAGGTGTTTAAGGCTATCATAGGGGCCAAATAAGGTGTCTAAGTATGCCCCTCTTTGGAGAACAACACGTAGAGAGTTGTGCTCCAAAGAAAGTAGACACACCACTCATGAGTTACGTGAGCTTTTGAGCTTGCGGGAGTGGCCACCTAAGGATGTAT
Source organism: Litsea cubeba (assembly GCA_012931725.1). Classification (NCBI taxonomy): domain Eukaryota; kingdom Viridiplantae; phylum Streptophyta; class Magnoliopsida; order Laurales; family Lauraceae; genus Litsea; species Litsea cubeba. The sequence goes on from CM022944.1 coordinate 65,757,705, forward strand.
GCAATTGCAAACTCATTCTAAAGGTGAGGTTTACTTTTCTAGGATCAATTCTGATTCAGGGGAAAAAAGGAAGAGAAGAAGTTACGTGCCTACTGCTTTGATTGGAAACCCGAGATCTGTGCCTCGGTGCCCATGGTATTGCCACATGGCGGGTTAGGAACTGTGCCCCAGTTGCTGAATTTAAAATGATGGTGGGAACTGTGCCCTAGTGGTCTGAATCAGAAATCGATCTTTCGATAGCTAAGTCACTATCAGAATTTCATCTGTTTTTGCAATAGAGTTGATTTCAAATTGTCACATATAACGTCTTTTAGCTTTTGTCCATAGTTAAATGTTTAAAGCATAGTTGAAACTAACTAGCAATAATGGGGATCTTAGTGGAAATCATAAACATAGTTCAAGCGATAGTGTGAGTGTATGTGAGAATGAGATGCATTGTTTTTTAAATGTTCGATTTTGAAACTCAGGTATGCATAGAAAAAGCTAAATCAATGGAAGACAATCACCAGAATAACCGTCACTCTCTAGGGATCTTGGTCTTCACCCAAGCTTAGATGAGAACCCGGGATAGATTCGATCGTCTTTTCGTGCTTATCATGGAGAGTGTTAAGCTAGCCGATTTCCATCTTCCAACATCAAGATTTGAGTCGGCGAACACATAATTCGTGAGGACACGGTATTATGGTTGCCATACCGATTATAAGCGCTTAAGGGAGGCCTATGGCGACTCAATTTCCAGACGTGAGGTAAAATCATGAAAAACATAGTTAGGGGTACTTACCTCAAGAGCTTTCCATATATCCAACATTGGGGATCGATGTCGCTTTCTTTCGTTGTTAGCTGAAGTTTGTGAACTTGTCTCCACCAGTGTGTTTGTAGGTCCTTCTCCTTTAGTGTTCTCGCTTTTGATTCCGGATCCTACATTGAACAAACACTGAAAGATTTTGCATTTTTCTTCGTTAGTACTCAGTCTTATAATTTGCAGAGGTAACCGTTCTAATTTTATTGATGGAGATGGCATGAGATGCAGTGCACAATGTTAGATGTATGCGTGATGGGACTAATGCGCATGCAACGGGACCTCATGTGATGGGACAATGTTTCAGTTTGCCGATAGTGTCATTCTTTTGTGTATGTGCTCCCTTTTGGTTTCATTATTTATTTATTTATTTTTGTATTATTGTTATTATTATTATTATTTATCATCAATCATCATCAATTCTTGTTCGGGTTCAACTTTTATAATTCTAGGACAATTTGGTTTAAAGAGACATTTGGCTCTCTAAGGTGATGGATAGGTGCCACCGGGGTGGTGCCCAGGTGGAATTGCATGAATAGAGTCTGCCTCAAAGAAGAATTTTGAATCCAGAAGACAAGTCACCTAAACATCCAAGGAGTGGCAGTCCAATATGTAGTTCTAGTTCGTTCTGGAATGGAATTTTGACTTCAATGAAACAGGTTGCATTTAGAGTTGGTCTTAAAGTAGATTTTTGAATTCAGGGAATGGGTTACCTGGGCACCCAAGGAGTGGTGCCTAGGTGGAACTATGAGTTGGTCTCGAAGTTGAATTTCCAAATCAAGGAGACAAGTGACCTGGGCGCCCAAGGAGTGGTGCCTAGGTGGAATTTTGAGATGGTCTCGAATTTGAGATGGTCTTGAAGTTGAGTTCGTGCTCAACCCATGGCAGCGAGAGTTCTTGTCGGAGTGAAAGCTTGAATTTTAGGGAATAGGTGACCTGGGCGCCTGGGGTGTGGTGCCCAGGTGGAGTTTCATCTCCAAGACTTAGAGTCCATTGCAGACTAGAGTTCTGAATGCGGAAGACAAGTGACCTAGGCTCCCAAGGAGTGGTGCCTAGGTGGAATTTCAGTCTCTCTCTAATTCCTTATGGGATTCAAACTCTAATCTATATAAGGGAATCAAGGATACGAATTTCCTACAACTCCTGCTCTTCCAGACTTCGAATCCCAAAATTCTCAAGCCCTCCCTTGCTTCCAAGTGAGTATCTTCTCCTCTCTTTTCTTTTGGAATGAATAACATGCCTCACATGTGTTTTGAATTGTCTAAATAATTTTACTTAATCAATTTGATGCAAGTTTCCATCGTTTGGGTTGGGGCATTCTAACTGGCAGGCACCAATTGAGGAGGGTAGGCGCCACCCATGTGGTGCCTATCCTCTCAGTTTGCACTAAGGACTTGCGAGTTTAAATTTCTAAGGTGTTTTCCTATATTCCGGTTCTTTTCAAATTCACAATATGATATAAGAACACGACTCAGGAATACTAAGGGTCTTACCTTGGCCAAACAATGACATCTCCATGGGGGATATTTTTAGTCTGGGATGGGTGCCACCCCTGTGGTGCCCAGGTGCTCGGTCTCTTTTTTTTTTTTTGTTTGTTAATTTGTTTGTTTTAGTTATTTTTTTAACCCTTATTATGTGCTTCAACTTGTTATTACTGAATTGTTTTCAATCTCATGAGGTTACTTTCATTAGTATTTTGTTATCTCCTCTCCTTCGTGTGTTTTAAGGTGGTGTGTTATATGGGCATGTAGTTTGGACTTTTGGCTCTCAAAAGGGGCCTAGGACAGCCCTGTAGTACCTCTGAAAATATGTCCCACAGATTTATGATGGCTCAGTAGAGTGATCATAGCTGAAACTGAACTCTTTGGGGAAAATCCATTGAAATATACCTGGGCGTCACCCCTGGGGCGCCCAAGTGACCTGTCTGTTTTATTTTATTTTATTTTATTTTGGGATTTTTTTCATGTGGAGAGTCTCTAAGGCCGGATGTAAATATTTGCTTGCAGGTTTGAGTTCTCCTAATGGCCAGTTCCCCAGTCTTCTCATTTGTCGTCAATGGTTTCGCGGGCTCTAATGCTTGTAAGCCCTTCTTGCCACGAGATTGAAAGTGCAACTAGGTTCAATGAATAAGTCCTAGAGGGGGGTGAATAGGACAAAAGGAATTCTAATGCAAATTTTAAACTTATTAGCCCAATTTTAATCTCAACTTGGAATAATAATCACACATAACAAAATAACTTGTTTGAATTATAAGTTCAATGTGTGTGTGCTTAAATAATCAGAGACACTCTAATTTGAAACAAGATAGTAAGAACAAGAGATAAAATGGCACAAGAGATTTATAGTGGTTCAGTCACACAGACCTACATCCACTCTAAGGGTCACACAGTCCCTTGGTTCCACTATAAAGAATCAAACTACACAAGTACTGATTCTAACTCAATTTTGTTACTGAGGTTCGATCACACAGATCTAATCCCCACACATAATTTTTTAGAGTGGTTGACACACACAGATTCAATCCACTGTCACAAAGATATAAATTTAAATGGAGGGCGAACACTTGCCTTTTATGAAGATCGAAAGTGTTCGAGGAAGCTTTTGACCGTGATCGAAGCTTTTTACCTCTTGCAGCTAGCTTGGTGTTGATGATGAAACTCCATTGAGATGCACAACCGAGTTGTAGAGGTTTGATTTCTAGGATAGAAATGAGAGATAGCTTTAGAGATTAAGATAGATAGCTTTAGAGATTAAGATACCCTAGATTTGTCTTCTCAAAGCACACTCCTTAGAGCTAAGTAAGCCCTTGGATTTTTCAAAATAGAATCTAAGTGTGTTTGGAAGAAGTTTTGAGCGCTTGGGAAAGGTTTACAAGAATTTAGAACAAAGGCTCTTCAAAAATTGGACTCCTTGATGTTGGAAATGGGCTTCAAGTATTTATAGAAAAGTTCCAACGGTCATAAAACGGCTAGTGAACAGCTAGTGAACAGTGAACAGTGAACAGTGAATAGTGTTACTGTTCAAACGGCTAGTGAACAGTGAATAGTGAATAGTGTTACTGTTCAAACGGCTAGTGAACAGTGAACAGTGAACAGTGAATAGTGATGTTACTGTTCATGCGGCTAGCCGCGAGGTAACCGAAAAACCATTTTAAGAGAGCTTTTGCTCTCTGGAAAAGTAACCGCGAGGTGACCAAAAATCATGGCGGTTAGCCGACTTTTGAGGCCTGTTTTGAGTCTTGAAAAAACTGAAAAACAAACTCTAAAACCCTATTAAACAAGCCATTAAACTAAGGGTTTTTAGGGCCAAGTCTTGGTTGGTTTGGAGTCCCATTTTCCTGAATAGTTTGGCACACATATGGACGTCTTCCTTTATGAATCTGGGCCTTCCGAGACTTGATCTTCTGCCTTCAAACTTGATCTTCTTTGAGAAATTCTGAGAGGCAAGGTCTTGGATTCTTCGACACGGAATTGACAATACAAAAATAAGTGCTCATAGGAATGTGGCACAAACAATCTCCCCCCTTGTCAATTTCGTGGAAAAACACCTATTCTTGATTGAAATACAACAAATGGACTCAAATACAACAAAGATTACAAGAGTACAGGATCTTTACGAAAGATACAACAATTACAACTCAAAGACTCATGACTCTAAATACTCCCCCTGAGAATGTGCTTTGTCTCTTAAAGATATACATGCATAAGACATTGACATACATATTCTATGGTGGGATTGTTACTCCCCCCTTAATTGTTAGTCACACAATATCATAGATAGAGTGTGTTTTCACCCTTTGTTCTACACTCTCCCCCTTTGTTTAATCTCTCCATTTTCAGGATTCAATCCATTTATTCTCCCCCTTTTTTGTCACAAATTGACAAAGAGATGTCCCGATGAAGCACATGGAGTACTATAAAGAGATAAGGAGAAGTGAGAGATATCAATATTTAGCATGTTATGATATCAAGGACATTAAAAGATTCACCTATAAGCATAGAGGGGTTTGCAAGCATGATATCAAAAGATTTGACTATAAAGAGATGTAATCATGCTAAGATGGAATTGAACTATATAAATCAACTAAGAAAGTCCATATCAATTCCATGAATCCATTTAAGGATTCTCTAAGTCCTTCAAATGATACAAACCGATTGAAGAGTAAGGACTCAATAAAGATCATATGAAATTTCATTTCATTGACCTTTTTCATCACTTAACCGTAGTGATGAACTTGCATAATCATACTGATATAACTATGAAGCACATATAATGATTATGAGGAATGCATGGGGTTCCAAAAGAAAATCAATCCATTTAAAAACATATTATAGGAACATGCATTTTGATACCAAAGAAAATAAAATCCAAAACCATAACATTCAATCTTTAGAAAGATTTAACTTACAAAGGCATAACGAATGTTATGAGGATGAATGCAATCACCAAATGAATTCACTCATTAAAATAAGCGATTATAATCTAAAATGATGAATTGAGTACATTGCATTCCAAACAAGTCATCAAGATAGGAAATTTAGAAATAGAGGAGCATATGACTTGCAAAATCATCACACAAAAGAAAAACACAATACAGAGCATAGTGATGATCAAAGGTAAAAACATCCATATCTTAGAAAAATACTAGAACTAAAAACTCATGGATGTGGCAATATGAGAAATACATAAAGATGTACCTATAAAAGTTAATGCATTCTCAATTTAAAATTTTTTTATTTTTTAAAAAAATTTAAAAACAAATATTCATCATATTCATATATGTGTCTCCATGATCCTCAAATATGAATTCCCATTTGATCATCTTAAAGATGTCTACTCCCCCTTAACATCATTCTCCTCGTTTTTGTCAGAAATTGACAAAAGAGATGTATAAACTGAGAGAAACTTTGGAAGCTAATCACAGAAATTAGAGAACAGAAGGTAGATAATCCATGCAAGCATAGATAATAGATGGGCCTCGATTAGACAAGGCCGAGGGCATTCAATGTCACGCCCCGAGCCCGAGATTTCACACATCCCGAGGCGCGACACACGCCCGCGTGGAAATTCGAGTCAAACTCGTTGACTCTAGGTCCCCACGTACGGAATTTACCTACAGGATATCACGTGTGAGGTTTATATTTTTCGATATGCCTGTATAATTTGTCAAATAGATATCCAATTAACATAACACAATCATCAAGATATAGAGCATAAGGGTCCATGAGCATAGATTAGATTTCAAGTTCAAGTTCAAGAGATAAAGAGAGAAGAAGTAAGTTAAGTTTACAATTCCAAAAGTTAAGCTAACAAGTTCATAAAACTAATACAAAAGATGTGGCAATCCTAGCCACGGTCAGTGGGTCATTTAACATCCATTTCTCATCGTACGGATGTCTAAAAGACATCATCAGGAGTCCACTCTGCTACGTTCTGGAGAGATTCCTCTTCCTCAAGGATCTCCGGGGGAGTGGCGTCGACGTATTCACCTGTAACGCCAAGTGTAGCACCATTAGACTAAGCTAAGCAAGACAAACATATACAGTCCATATAACATGTATCAAATGAATAGTCAGACAGGTATAAATCATAAGAGATCAAGGAATAATCACTAGGCATATCAGTGCATGAATTAGCATGAGACATACTAGTCATAGATAACAGATAAACATATTAACAGTACTAATTGGCACATCCACATAAGCTATGTTCTCTCAAGTTAATCATGTAACATGAAATAAATGAGAGCAGAATATCAGGACAGGACAGGGCGGTGCTACTAGGAGACAAAGGTACCCAGAATTCTCCATCGTAGACCTAGGGTGCCGGTAAACCCTCAGAATATATTCCCATCTGCAGCGGGCCAGAAATATACTAAACCCACAAAAATCCATTTTTGAGCAAGAGATGGGTATCTAAGCAAGATTACATATATTCATGAATCAAACAAGAAATCATGCATACAAATGTATAAGTTTAACTTGCCTTGGTGCTTTGAGCTAACTCTCACACTCCAAATCTTTTCTAATCAAGAATCCCCAAAAATGCAAGCTCAAATGCCCTAAAATGGTGAAAACGAAAATGAATGAAATGAAGAAGATAATGTATGCACGAATTTAGGACATTCTTACACTAATATGAAGCAAGAGAAAGGAAATGGAAGATGAGACTTACCAATGGAGGAAATGAAGCACTTTTAGAGAGAATGGAAGCTTGGAGAAGATGAATAGGAAGATGAAGATGTCTCCACCAAGACTCACATGCAATAGTTAGCCCAAGAGGATGTTAGAGATGGAAGGCTGGGAGGAGATGAGGTAGTAAAGAGATTGAGAAGAGAGGGTTCAGCTGGAGATGAAGAAAGAAGAAAGAAGAAAGGAGTAGCTGAAATGGGATTTATCCCAACTTATCCCAGCACTTGCATGCAAGTCCACAAAAAGGACTGAAATTTCAAATAAGGGCCTGGGTTAAATGAATGGGCTGGGAATGGGCCTAAATGGATCCGAATTCGATGGGCCAAGAAATGAAAGTTGAGGCCCATGAAATGCTCTATGCAATGCATTAAAAACCCAAAAATCTCTAAGTACACACAAAAACCCAAAACACTCCAAAAGTCATAATCTACCTAGTAAATGGTCAAACCCCACTAATTCTACCTAATCAAGTCCAATCACAATCAAAACATCCATTAAGCAATTAATGTAAATTATTTAACTCTAAAATGAGATTAAGACGGGTCGGGGTGTTACATTCAAGTTCATCCCCCACAATTCTTACTGGTCCTAAGTGAGTGCAACCCAAATTCATGCACATCACGAAAGCCCAAGCCCACCCAATCCAAGCCCGCAAAGAAATGTACTCTGGAACCACCCATGTCCGACAAAACCTGCAAAGGCTAGAGGCCTAGATTTATCAACTGGATACAGAAGGAGATTAAAAATTCAAATTCGCTGGATGTTGTTGACAAACGAGAAAAATAGGGACATCCCACATTTAATTTCAATGGCTTAGCTAAGTAGCTAATTTCAATCTGGAAAAGCAAGATTTGAAGAGATGAGGGTTTGTCTTGTTCGAAATCCATCTCTATAAGAACAATCTTAGCTCTATCTAATTTGTATCAAAACTTCTTCTTGTCATCAACGTTCTTATTCCACAAAGTTTCAATGGCTCAACAATTTCCTTTTAGTACTTCTTGTGATCAGGAGATGAGGTATTCTTTACCTCAATCCCAAACTTTTTATGCATTTGTTTTAGGTTCCATGATACCAACGCGACAAGAGAGAGTTTTGGCTAATAAATCGGATGAAGATGCCATTTATGAGCTTGTGAGTCTCAGAACTCAATACTCATCATCCATTGTCTCATTTTCCGATCGGTTGCGGTCCAAAACTCGTAAGACAGAAAAGTTTATTGAGGAGATCGTTGAGGAGATCGATGTACTGCAACGGCTTCTTCTCGAGTCTAATAGAAAAATAGTAGAGTTGAAGCAATAGAATAAGGATTTAAGATCCTTGCTTACCTCTTCAATTCGATTGCCTAATCCTTTAGACAAGGATTGCATGATGATCTATGGAAAGCAAAAGCATTTGAATGATGAGGCTAGAAGTCTCAAGTTTTTGTAAGACATTGAGAAAAATAGTCAATAAATATTCATGGCATGCATCATTTCGATATCTCTTCTAACCATGTATAGTCTATTTTCTGGCAGGGGTTTTTAAAAAAAAAGTCTGCCAACTGATCGTGTGTGCTTGTGAATTCTAGTACAATATTACCCTTCTGCACATGATCTCTAAGAAAATGATATCTAAATTCAATATGCTTAGTCCTAGAATGGTGTATTGGGTTTTATGAAAAATTTATAGCACACAAGTTTAAAATCCTTAAGTTGTTGCTTCATGAAAAGAACTTGAGCACAATAACTACCTTCAACAACATACTCTGCCTCAGCAGTAGATAGTGCAACAGAATTTTGCTTTTTACGGAACAATGAAATAAGTTCATGACTTAAAAAATGATATGTTCCAAAAAAAAATTTATTTTTTTTAAATTAAACACAAAAAAATAATTAAATGAAACTAACAAATAAATAATAAGAAATTATTTAACAGTACAAATACCAAGGGATTTTCTCATGTTTTGAAATTTTGAAACATCCAATGGTATTGTCAGAATATCTGCAAGTTGTTTCTCAATAGAAATATGGTCCAAAACTATGACTCCCTCTTCAACCAATTCTCTAATGAAATGATGTCTAATATCAATATGCTTAGTTCTAGAGTGTTGGACAGGATTTTTGAAAATATTGATAGCACTGGTGTTATCACAATACAAATTCATGCTACCTTGTTCAATACCATAGTCTTTCAGCATTTGTTTCATCCATAACATTTGAGTACAACCACTTCCAGCTGCTATATATTCTGCTTAAGCTGTGGATAGGGAAATGGATGACTATTTCTTGCTGTGCGAAGTAACTAGACAGTTTCCTAGATAGAAGCAACCGCCACTAGTCGATTTTCTATCATCCACATTTCCAGCCCAATCGGCATCTGAGTATCCAGCAATATAAGTAGATGAATTATATGAATACCATAAGCCATATCCTGAAGTCCCTGAAACATATCTAATGATTCTATTAACAGCTTTCAAATGAGCTTCTTTGGGATCAGATTGATATCTAGCACAAGCTCCTACACTGAAGCAATATCAGGTCTACTAGCTGTAAGATATAATAGGCTCCCTATTATGCTTCTATACAAACTAGGATCAACATTCTTACCACTCATATCCTTAGATAATTTGAGAGTTGTGCTCATGGGTGTGTTCATGTGCTTGGCTGAATCTAATCCAAACATTTTGACTAATTCTTTAGCATACTTGGTCTGGGAAATAAATATTTCATCAGTCAGTTGTTTTATTTGTAATCCTAAAAAGAAATTAAGTTCGCCAACCATGCTCATCTCAAATTCAGATTTCATAAGATTAGCAAATCTTTATGTTAAATCATTACAAGTAGATCTAAACACAATATCATCAACATAGATTTGAGCAATCAAGATAGTTATTCTTTGAATAAATAGAGTTTTATCAACACTTCCCCTTTCAAAATTGTGATCAACCAAAAATTGAGTGAGTCTTTCATACCAAGCTCTAGGAGCTTGTTTGAGACCATAGAGAGCCTTTTTAAGATAATACACATGATTAGGCTCCTTAGGATCTTCAAACCCTTTAGGTTGCTCAACATAAACTTCTTCTTCTAATATGCCATTTAGAAAAGCACTTTTCACATCCATTTGATATAATTTAAATTTCAAAGAGCAAGCAATGGCAAGTAAGATTCTAATGGATTCAAGTCTAGCAACAGGAGCAAATGTTTCTTCAAAGTCTATTCCTTCAATTTGGGAATATCCCTGGGCAACCAGTCTGGCCTTGTTTCTAACTATGGTACCAATTTCATCAAGTTTATTTTTGAAAATCCATTTGGTATCTACAACATTTTTGTCAATAGGCCTAGGTACTAATTCCCATACTTCATTTCTAGTAAATTGATTTAGCTCTTCTTGCATAGCATTTATCCAACAATCATCAGAGAAAGCTTCATTAACAGTTTTACGTTCAATGATAGAAGTAAAGCAAAGATGACTAACAATATTTTCCAATTGTCTTCTGGTCTTGACACCAGCCAAAGGATCTCCTAGAATTTGGTCCATAGGATGATGTTTCATATTTACCAAGTCCTTAGAGATTAGAGGCTCATCCAGCTTAGCTGTTGAGACTTCTATCTCATCATTATCAGGGTTTTCTTGATTACTGGAATCTTTTAATTTGTCATCAATGACAACATTTATAGATTCTTGTATGGCTCCAGTGTTTGTGTTCAAAACTCTGTATGCACGACTATTTTGAGAATAGCCAATAAAAATGCCTTCATCACTTTTTGAGTCAAATTTGCTCAAATGTTCTCTATCCTTGAGAATATAACATTTACTACCAAAAATTTTAAAGTAGCTAATGTTTGGCTTTTTCTCATGCCATAATTCATAAGCAGTTTTGTTCAAGCCAGTTTTCAAGTAAACCCTGTTTATGATGTAACAAGCTGTATTCACTGCTTCAGCCCATAGATCTCTAGGGAGTTTCTTTCCATGAAGCATAACCGTGGCCATCTCTTGTAAAACCCGATTCTTTCTTTCAGCAACTCCATTTTGTTGAGGAGTTTTAGGGGCAGAAAATTCATGGTGAATTCCATACTTATCACAATATTTTTCAAATCTAGTATTTTCAAATTCACCACCATGATCACTTCTTATTCTAGCAACTGCTCTTCCTTTTTCAACTTGAATTCTTTTCACAATCTTTTTGAATTCAGCATATGCATCAGACTTTTCCCTCAAGAATGCAACCCAAGTAAATCTGGAATAATCATCAACAATAACAAGGAAGTATTTTTTGCCACCTCTACTCTCTTTCTTTATTGGACCAACCAAGTCCATATGGAGAAGCTCTAAGGATCTAGAAGTCTTCAAGGACTTAGTCTTTTTGTGAGAGTTTCTGATTTTTTTTCCTTTTTGACACTCTCCACAAACTATTTTTTACTTCCTGCTCATTTTTGGAAGGCCCTTTACATACGTGTTTAAATTGGATAAGTCTCTATGGTTCACATGTCCAAGCCTTTGATGCCATAGTTGGGCTTCATCAAGATGAGCTATGTAACAGGCTGAACTGGATGCTTCTTTGTGATTACCAACAACATAACAGTTTTCTTGATTTCTAAGACCTCTTAGAATCACTTTACCATTTTTCAAAATCTCATAACCATGACTAGTAAAGAAGACAGCATGGTTTTTATCACAAATTTGTGAGATGCTAAGCAAGTTATGTTTCAAACCATCAACACATAAAACATCTTCTATTTTAGGCAAGTTGGGAACATTCAGAGTGCCCTTTCCTATAACTTTAGTAGTATTACCATCACCAAAAATGACAGTTCCACCATCATAATTATTTAATTTGGAGAAGAGTGTTTTATCCCCAGTCATGTGTCTAGAGCACCCACTATCTAGGAACCATACAGATTGGTCTCTAGCTTTAAGAGCTGTGTGAACAAGTAGACTTTTAGGTGCCCACATATACCTTTGTGTGTGAGAAGTTCCTCTGTGACCTAGAGACTCATATTGAGGAAGAGATCTCTTTGGGTTCCCTTTTGTAGATAAAACATTTTTAGAATGATTATAGAATTGAGTTTTTAGTTGATAAATTTGTTTCATCAATTCATTTAGTTTTTGAGAAAAAAATAAATTGCCTAAGTTTTTCTTTTTAGTTGGTTCCTTTTTCCAGTCATATTTGATATATCTTTTTCTTTCACAAGAATTATATATAACTTTAGGAATGTTTTGATTAATAGAGGAAGCCTTTCCTTTTATAAATTTAGTAGAGACATCGGGGTTTTGTTTTGATTCTTTGTTGTACCCCAGCCCAGTTTTGTCTCTTTGATATTTACCCATTCTAAATAGTTTTTCAAAATTTTCTTCTCCATGAGTAAAAGAATACTCATATTTTTCTTTATACCATTTTAGATGGGTGACTTCCTTTTTTAAATTACTGATTACCTCTTTTAGAGTATCAGTTTCTTTCTTATGATTTCTTATGTGTTCACTGGCAATTTGAAATTTAGAGTTGGTTTCGTTAAGATCATTGGTTAAGATATTAATTTCACCTGTTAAGGTTTTAACATTGTCTTTTAAAACTTTATTCTTTGCTTCTTGTTTTTTTATGATATTAACTAACTTGCAGCTCTCATCATAGAGTCTATTATATGATTCTTGAAGATTTTCATCATTGTCTTCATTATCTGAGCCATCATATTCAGATTCTGGTTCTTCTTCAAATTCTTCAATATCTGAATTTTTATATTCATCCTCAGATTTCTCGAAATGAGATTTTTCAAATGTCTCAACTGATGGATCACATAAACTTCGAGCCATTAAAATAGTGTAATTTTCTGTTTCATCTCGATGTGATTCATCTGATTCTGACTTTGATCCAGATGAGTCATCCCATGTTGCCATAAGTGTCTTTTTCTTCCTTTCCATTGGACACTCATAAGATATATGTCCAAGTTTTTGACAGTTATAGCATTTGACTTTTCTTTCTTGACTCTTAGAGGAAGAAATGCTTTTGTTTTTATTTTTATTAAAGAATTTAAGATTTGAATTCTTTTTCTTAAAATTTCTTATAAATTTCTTAGTGAGAAGAGCAATATCTTCATTATCACTTTCTTCATCATTATATGATTCTCCTTTAGATTGAGTTGATTGAGAGGTTTTTAAAGCAATTGATTTTTTTATCTTTGGGTTTATTAGAAGCATTATTTAACTTTAACTCAAAAGTTCTAATATTACCAGATAATTCTTCAACTTTCATAGTTTCTGGGTCATTGTATTCTTCTATAGAGGTCACTTTGGGGTGAATTCTATCAAGAATGGATCTAAGGATTTTGCTACAAATTTTGCCTTCAGGAATTTGTTCACCAAGTGACCACATCTCATTCACAATTACTATTAGCTTAGTTTGAAATTCATCGAACATTTCATCTTCCCTCATTCTTAAAGATTCGAATTGAGAAGTCAACATTTGGAGCTTGGCTCTTTTGACAATGGTTGTTCCTTCGTAATTTGTTTCCAAAAGATCCCAAGCTTGTTTAGCTGTAGTACATGTCATAATCTTTTTGTACTCTTCAGCATTCATGGCACAAGTTATGGCATTCAATGCCTTTGCATTGTTGTCTCTCAGTGCCTTATGATCAGCTGTCCATTTTGCCTTTGCAAGAGGCTGGACAGTGCCATCTGTATCTGTGATTGTAAGAGGAGTCCATCCATCCTCTACAGAATCCCACACATCTCCATTAAGAGATTTGATGAAGACGGTCATTCGGGCTTTCCAAAAGGCATAGTTTGTACCATCAAACAATGGAGGTCTGTTTATAGCACTACCTTCTGGATTAGACATTGGCACTAGTAAAATGAAGTAGATCTACTCCGGGTTGCTAAACCTTTAGGGAGTATCCCGCTCTGATACCAATTAAAAGTGCAACTAGGTTCAATGAATAAGTCCTAGAGGGGGGTGAATAGGACAATAGGAATTATAATGCCAATTTTAAACTTATTAGCCCAATTTTAATCTCAACTTGGAATAATAATCACACATAACAAAATAACTTGTTTGAATTATAAGTTCAATGTGTGTGTGCTTAAATAATCAGAGACACTCTAATTTGAAACAAGATAGTAAGCACAAGAGATAAAATGGCATAAGAGATTTATAGTGGTTCAGTCACACAGACCTACATCCACCCTCAAGGGTCACACAGTCCCTTGGTTCCACTATAAAGAGTCAAACTACACAAGTACTGATTCTAACTCAATTTTGTTACTGAGGTTCGATCACACAGATCTAATCCCCACACACAATTTTTTAGAGTGATTGACACACACAGATTCAATCCACTGTCACAAAGATATAAATTTAAATGGAGGGCGAACACTTTCCTTTGATGAAGATCGAAAGTGTTCGAGGAAGCTTTTGACCGTGATCGAAGCTTTTTACCTCTTGCAGCTAGCTTGGTGTTGATGATGAAACTCCATTGAGATGCACAACCAAGTTGTAGAGGTTTGATTTCTAGGGCAGAAATGAGAGATAGCTTTAGAGATTAGGATACCCTAGATTTGGCTTCTCAGTGCACATTCCTTAGAGCTAAGTAAGCCCTTGGATTTTTCAGAATAGAATCTGAGTGTGTTTGGAAGAAGCTTTAAGAGCTTGGGAAAGGTTTACAAGAATTTAGAACAAAGGCTCTTAAAAAATTGGACTCCTTGATGTTGAAAATGGGCTTCAGGTATTTAAAGAAAAGTTCCAACGATCATAAAACGGCTAGTGAACGGTGAATAGTGAATAATGTTACTGTTCAAATGGCTAGTGAACAGTGAACAGTGAACAGTGAATAGTGTTACTGTTCAAACGGCTAATGAACAGTGAATAGTGTTACTGTTCAAACGGCTAGTGAACAGTGAACAGTGAATAGTGAATAGTGATGTTACTGTTCATGCAACTAGCCGCGAGGTAATCGAAAAACCATTTTAAGAGAGTTTTTGCTCTCTGGAAAAGTAACCGCGAGGTGACCGAAAACCATGGCGGTTAGCCGACTTCTGAGGCCTATTTTGAGTCTTGAAAAAGCTGAAAAACAATCTCTAAAACCATATTAAATAAGCCATCTCCATATTAAATAAGCCATTAAACTAAGGGTTTTTAGGGCCAAGTCTTGGTTGGCTTGGAGTCCCATTGTCCTGAATAGGTTGGCACACATATGAACGTCTTCCTTTATGAATCCGGGCCTTCCGAGACTTGATCTTCTGCCTTCAAACTTGATCTTCCTTGAGAAATTCTGAGAGGCAAGGTCTTGGATTCTTCGACACGGAATTGACAATACAAAAACAAGTGCTCATAGGAATGTGGCACTAACAGAGATGAATACTGGTCTCCTGGGGTTGAAAAGATAGGGTATTATGATTCTGAAGAGCGGGCAGAGTTCTACCTTGAGCATGAATCCTCTATTCCTGCTACCTATGATTACGTCTTTCAATTTGAGGAGGAGATGGACAAGCGCATTATGGAGGTTAAGCGCGGAAAATATGACCTGGTCATGAAATACAAAGGGATTTGTGGGTTATATGGAGATCTATGTGTTGTGGGGAGGACTGCTCTCAATTGGTTCCGCGGTTATGGTGGGCTCTTGGAAGACCTACCAGCTTTTATTAGCAAAGTGCTCCAATCCCTTCTGTGGAGTATGTTGGATCTTTGAGCAATGTTTGAAATCTCGGAGGCTATGAAGACTACCAACCAGAGGGCTCCTACAGATGATTTTAACACACTGCATAGGCGAATGGACCAGCTGGAGCTCATGACCACGTCCTGCCCACACGAAGCCGAATCATCTGTTCCAAGGCGTTATAGGCAATATTTTGAGATACAAAATACCACCCTTTCAGCACTCATCCATCCAGCATACACAGCTTATCAGGAGGACTTCTGGCGGATTCGGGAAATCTGTGATACTCTTCGGAATCCTCCAGACAATTTTAAGGAAGTGCAAGGCAGCTTGAGGCTCATATGACTGGAATGGAAGCACGGATGGCCCGCTTCCCTGCCTTCAATGGGGTGGCTCATCCTCTCTAAATGGCTCATTAGGAGTCCCTATCCTAGGCTAGGTATTGATTGAGAGGTTGGGTCGCTATGACCGGCTAGGTTTATAATAGGCCTCATTTTAGGGTTTGGGGGCAAAAGTTGTTACCTCTCTCAATTTATTTTATTTAAGATTAGGCCTGGTTAATCCAATTTATTATTATACTTTATAATTTAATGACTCTTATGGATATTTAATAGAAGTTGAATTAAGTTTTATACTCGCCTTTTCCCTTTTATGATGTAGTGATGTTTGATTGAATGGTGAGGGTTCTAATGTTTATCATGATAAGTTATGAGATTTGAATTATGATGAATTTATGATGATGAGTTATGGTGATGAATTATGATGAATGTCTGATTATGGTGGTGGATTGTGAATTATGAGGTTATGCCTGTACTTTTCAACTCTACTTTTTTTTTAATCTGTGTGTGCACCCTACTTTGCATATAATGAGGTTGGGTATGCAGGTAAATGCATGGATTTGGATTTTGGAATGATGCATGAACATTTGATGCATGATACATACGAGTTTATGAGTCAATGGTATGTTTTAAATTGAATCGACTGACCTGTCTGTCTTGTTGGTGCTGCCTCCCTCAGTAAGTTGGAATGAAGCATCACTGTGTTGCCAATAACTGTGCAGGAATCGTGCCAAAGCCAAAGGCTGGTCCTTTGTCTCCATTGATGTTTGGACTAATCTCGAGTTTCAGCTTGTGGGACCTTTCTACCTCTCATTAGTGTTATTCATTGTTGTAGTCTAGCTCTTATTTCTATCTTCATCAAAGACCATCTCTCCACACATTTTTTTTTATTTTTTTTTATTTTTTTTTGGATGGAGGCGTGATCAGTCCACGACTTCCACTCGGAGTCAGCATTGAAATGGCCACGAAGTCGAAAAGGCTTTATCCAATTGCTGCCGTCACCGCTGAAAATACCAAGGCCAGCCGGTCTTAAATCGACCGACGGATAATCAGAGCCCTGGTAGCCGCTGGATGGCATCAACAGGCGACCTCTCCGTATATCCAGGAGAACCACCAACAAAAACCCCGGTCTTGATTACATTTGTCCTTCTCACCCAGCTTGGAGGATCTTCCCTCTTAGAGCACGTCGGGGCAAGGCTCATGATCGAGACGGTGCGATCAAACGTCGACCGGGTAGCAACAGTCTTTTTCTCACCATTTGCTGTGAAAGAGAACTGAAAACATCTCCTCTGGTATGTCATGTCATCAGGGACGGCATCACCAAATAAGAAGGTAGGCTTGGGTAAAACACTCTGATCTTCCATCATCCATGGACAACTGCTTACCATGATCTTATAGAATTCCTCTCCCTTGAGAGCGATCAGTCGCTGCCTCATCTCATCTCTATTGAGGGAGTCGCATTCTTCCAGATTTCTCTCAACATACTGGACCTTCTCAAAGGCCTGCTGAACGGCTGGATTAGAAGATCTAGCAGATCGACGAGGTATGCTTGTAGCAGGCTCTTTACCCTTGTTTGATCTGGAGGAACCACTTGCAAAGGATGGAAAAGAAAAGGATCAAACATCAAAATGACAGAATCTCGCTAAAAAAAATCTGGCGAAATTTTGACATGATGACGGGGCAATTCCGAAGAAAAGGAATTATCCCGAAAGAAATAGAAATCTTGAAGATGGGCTCAACATTGCTGCGAGCTCCGAAACTCCAAACTTTCGAAACCTCAAAGTCTCCGCAAAATCAGGAAGGGCTCAACATCGCTGCGAGCTCCAAATTCCCAAATTTGCTAAAACTTTCAGGTATGCTATCACATCATGCTACAATTCAATTTACAAAAAATATACATGCATGAACATCTTGGTTTGCAAAAGAAAAAAAATGCATTATCATAATGAGCAAAAAAAAAAAAAAAGAAACTTTCTCAAAAAAAAAAAAAGGAGAAAGGAGAAAGAAAAAGAAAAAGAAAAGAAAAGAAAACTTTCTCAAAAAAAAAAAGGAGAAAGGAGAAAGAAAAGAACAAAAAATATATATATATAGAAAACTTTCTCAAAAAAAAAGGAGAAAGGAGAAAGAAAACAAAAAAAAAAGAAAAGAAAAAAGGGATGGCCCACAGGCCACGTGATCCATACGGATCTGTCCGTACGGCCCACAAAAAAAAAACACATGCAAAAAAAAAAAGAAAGCATAAAAAGAAGAGATAAGAAAAAACATGTAAAAAAAAAGAGCAAACATGTGGAAAAGAAAAAAAAAGAAAAGAAAAGAAAGAAACAAAAAAGAAAGAAATAACTTTTTTTCCTACAATGGGGTTTTCTTGAAAAAGGGAACTTACTTGAAGCCATTGATGGAGAAGAAGAAGAAAAGTCTTGAAGATCTTGAAGAAGAAGAACTCTTGGTCTTGAAGCCCTCTTGGGATTGTTGCAAAAGAAAGTAATAAGAGCAAGAGATCCAACCTCCTCCTTGCTTTTATAGAAGAGAGCAAACCAAAGAAGGAAAGAAGAAAGAGGTAAGTGTTACTAATTAGTAACCTTACCAAAAGAAAGAAATTAGAAAGATTCTTTCCCAAAAGAAAGATATCTTGAGGGATTCTCTCCCAAAAAGAAATCAATGAGAGATTTTCTCCCAAAAGATAGGATCAATAAAAGATTCTTTCCCAAAGGAGGATATCTTGAGATATTCTCTCCCAAAATAAAGGGAATATGAGAGATTCTCTCCAAGTAAAGATATTCTTAGATATTCTCTATCCAAAGGAGATATTTTTGGATATTCTTTACAAAAATGACACCATATGAGATCTAAGCCATTTCAAAAGCTTAAGGTCCCATGGGTTAGCCCATATGAGCCAGGTTCGACCACCTAGGCACTAAAAAAAAAAAATTTGGGCTTTTAGTCAAAGAGAAATCCCTCTTACCAAGAGCATACAAAAATGGTTCCATGCCTCTTTTGAGTTGATTGGACCATACAAAAGAGAATTCCAAGCCCCATGAGCTTCCAAAAATCAAACCATCCAGCCTCATCTACCAAATTGAGCCAAAATCTTGAAATTGACATTCAACAAAAATCCAAACCAAAACATGGTCCCCTAACTTGCCACATACAGCCTGTTAGGTTACAAGACCAAAACCAAAAACCAAAACCTGATCCCCTAACTTGTCACATACAGCCTGTTAGGTCACAAGATCAGAATTGGTCCCCCAACATATCACATACAGCTTGTTAGGTCACACGGTCAAAACCAAACCCGACCCCCTAACCTGCCACATACAGCCTGTTAGGTCACAAGGTCAAAATCCAAATTCACATCCCTGATGTCATCTTCAAAACTTTGCCTCGAGATGGTACGTGATCCCTTTCACTACAATAAAATTCCCCTGGAAGCTCAAAAGGCTACAAATACAAAAAAATAGACTGCTCAAAGACTCTTGGTCAAGTCACAGGCTCTCCTTCACAAATCTCTTCGAGGCACATCGACTACAAATGATAAGCAACTTGTCACTGCACCTCGAGGGGGCATTTGTTGACACCAAAAATGTCACTTTGCCTCTTCAAGATCCAAAGAGCTACATGAAGTCGCAACCTGCCATAAATAGGCAATGCTACTTCCAAAAAATCAAATCTTGTCAGAATCAAGCAAAAACTGCAAGATCCTTCAAGACAGCCAAAAGAGGAGTACACAAGAAGTTTCGGGCCATTTCAAAATCATTTGGCCTAACTTCGCTTCTCCGGCAGCTGAAAAGGAGCTCCCGGCGGCGAAAGCATCGGAGACACCAAATCTTCGATCAGAGCCGATGGATGGTCTCAAAATACATCCAATAGGCTCCACGTCAAGTTCCGAGTCAAACCGACAACGTTTGACCCTACATCAACCCTCGAGCAGCTAAATCAAGCCTTTCAGCGGCGAGAACCACCGAGGCCATCACTCATCAGATAGAGCACATGGACGGCTTCAAAATGCTTACAAAGGGCTACACGTCAAATTTCAGGTCATTTCGACAATATTTGACCATAGTTTGACGCTAGGAAGCCAAATCAGGCCTCTCGGCGGCGAAGCTCCCCGGGACCATGGTTTCAAGACAAAGCCTATGGATCATCTTAAAATGACTCCAATAGGTTTCCTGTCAAATTTCAAGTCAATCGGACATCGGTTGACCGCACATCAAACCGCGACATCTTCATCGCGACAAAAGCAAGTCTACTGGTGATAGGGCCCCAAACGGCTTCAAAACTCAAACAAAAGCCTATTGTTGGTCTTATTTATTGCTCAGCAGGCTTCACCCCAAATTTCAGGTCATTCCAACATCGTTTGATCCCAGTTTCAGCTTCCGACGGAAAATCGGCAGCTCTGCGTGATAAAGTCTTCGGCTTCTCGGAAAATTGGAAACTTTGCAAAATAAAATGCAAGGATTCTCATCAGATTTTCTACCGGGAAATCAGGCCAATAAATGATCAAAAATTTCAAGGAAAAATACAGAAGAAAAAAGAATCGAAAAATAGCAAAAACGGACACAAAACGGGACAAAAGGGGGAAAACCCCCCCAGGGTCGCAGACCCCTGCGACCCTGGGGCCCGGGATCGCCCGGTGGGCCCCGAAAACCCCATTTTTCGCCGTTTTTTCGCGATTCGAAGCGTCCGGCCTCTGGTATTTTCCAAAATTCATACTTTTGAGACACCAAATCCTCTGACATCCATAAAAAACACGGCTTAATCATAAAGAGTATCAAAATCAACATTGATCGCCAACTGGTCAACCAAAAAAAGTGTGCTTTCTACCCGATCGATCGAGAAATCGACAGGACAGATGGCACCGACCCGCTGTTGGCAACCAACACCTGAAGTTACATGGTCATCCGATGTCGATCTACATGAAGATCCATCGATGATCATCGCCAGAAGAATCCCAAAAGGCGCGGCACGGCCCGCGACTCTTCAACTGCTCGGCGACCACTTAATGCGTTAATTGACTAGTTTTATTACAATCATTAATCCATTTCTTTGGTCGGACCAATCAGAAGCAAGCATCTGGGAGTTACAAGTCAAGAGATTCATGGCATTTAACCCATGAAACTCCTCCCATCATGGCGAATAAAGGCGATTAAATGCCCTCAATCTCCTCCGGCCAATCAGAAGCCAAGAAAAAGGAGTTACAAAATAAAGAATTCAATCTTGTTAACTCCTCCCTTTATGTAGCTTTATGACAATTAAGGCTCATAAACCCTCCTAAAATGGCCACCTAAAAGCCTATAAATAGGAGAGCTCTCCAAGAAGAAAAAGACACACAGACAGACACATACAACAGACTGCAAAAAATCCAGAAACTCAGATAGAAAAAGGCATCGGAAATCTAAGATAAAGAAAGAGAGAGAACTTTGCGGAAGTTCTACACCGACCACCGCTACAAGGTGATAAAAGTCCCTTACCCCCCCCCCCCCAAGCTCCTTGCCTTCTCCTTCTACCTCCAATGGCTTAGACGTGGCTTTTCAGCCCGTCTACTTGGCTTTTTATTGGACATAGGACCTCCTCTTAGTCTTTGTCCTCTAAAAACCTGAGGTTATAGCCAAGCCAAGCGAATCAATAGCATCCTCTATTCTCATCTGCATGGATGATGGCGAAGTCCACATATGGTTTGCGACCGTCAATCTGAACGGGTCCCCCATAATCTCCTGAGAAGTTAGATCCTCCTTTTCTTGCTTTTCATTGTATTTTGTATTTTTTTTAAAAGAGACAAAAATCACAACTCTTGTCTTTCATTATTGATAAGGATTGTAAATCGGCTATAAACGCCAAAATCGGCTATAAACGCCAAAAATCATCTATAAACGCCAAAATCGGCTATAAATGCCAAAAAAATCGCCTTTCACGGCAAATCAAGAAAATGTCTCTTTTCCTAAATATTTGTGCAATGGAAAACTTGAAAGAAGTTGATTTCCTTTTTACTTGCGAAGGTTGATCTCCGGATCACCACTTGCAATTCCAAGTAAAATAGAAAATCTGGCACACTCACACAAAAAAATGTTGATGCACGCCTCTGCCCCCCGGTTACGAAAGGGTCGGACCCAACGGACTCCCACATCCGCCGACCTCAGTAGAACCAGGCAGAAGCGCGGTCCATCACCCCCCCAAGGTCCTTTGTCTTCTCCTTTTGTCTACATGGCTTAGACGTGGCTTTTCAACCCGTCTACTTAGCTTTTTATTGGACATAGGACCTCCTCTTGGTCTTTGTCCTCTAAAAATCTGAGGTTATAGCCGAGCCAAGCGAATCAAGAGCATCCTTTGTTCTCATCTGCATGGATGATAGCGAAGTCCACACATGGCTTGCGACCATTTGTCTGAATAAGTCCCCCACAATCTCCTGAGAAGTTAGATCCTCATTTTCCTGCTTTTCATTGTAGTTTGTATTTTTCTAAAGAGATAAAAATATTCACAACTCTTGTCTTTCACTACTGATAAGAATTGTAAATCGGCTATTAATTCCAAAAATCGGCTATAAATGCCAAAAATCACCTTTTACGGCAAACATCGCCTTTAACGGCAAAACAAATGAAATCGCCTCTTACGGCATTTCAAAACCATATCTCTTTTCTTAAATATACATGCAATGAAAACTCGAAAGAAGTTCATTTCCTTTTCTACTTGTGAAGGTCGATCTCCGGATCACCATTTGCAATTCCAAGTAGAGTAGAAAATCTGGCACACCCACCCAAAAAGAAAAATATTGATGCTCGCTTTGCCCTCCCAAGCGCGAAAGGGTCTACCCCACGGACTCTCACGTCTGCCGACCTTAGTAAGCGTCGAGCGGCGGAAGCGCGGTCCATCATTTCGCGTTAACTATCTTTGTTGTTTCATACTTGTAGATTTGGGCCTACTCTAGGATGGCAATTGGGAGGTGCCTTAAGCCCAATCCTAGTTGGTAGAAGAATCTTCAATTCCCATTTTTTAAGACTTGGGAGAAAAGACTCGAAGGCTCGAAAAAGTTAACAAACATGAAAGAAATCCGCCTTCGTATGGAGATAATGTATGCTTAGCTTCTTGCAAGTCTCCTCCCAATGTGAACTTTCAAGAGCTATGTTCACCAATTCAGAAAATGTTATGTCGCTTTGAATGGACCTCATCTTCTGTTTTCCGCCTTTGTATACCAGGTGAATCATGTCAAATTTAATTTCCCCATTGTAGTGGAAAATCACAATCAACTCACCACCCGACATCCTAATTAAAAATAAAAAAAATATTTAGGCATTATTACTGTAGAAACATTTACTGAAAAATGCCAACAACACCTCATTAACCAAAAAAAGTGTGAGATTACAAGGGGTTAAAGAGGGACACTCGGTGATCCTTAATAGGTGGGTCTTATATGGTATGGTTATTGGATTTTTATTTTTATTTTTAAGAATTTCATCAAACAACGAAAACAAACAACCTACATCACCAGTGACTGGGATGTGGGCCCCATTTTAACAAACTTTTTATACCAATAAATAATACAAATGTCTGTGAGCTTGTCTAACTTCTTTTATACCAAAGTAAAAGGAAAAGCATAAAAAAATGAGATATTATATTCATTTTTTTCATGTAAATTTACAAAAGTAGGCATAAATGCACAAACCTCTTAAATGGAGATCAACAAGCACTAAAATGAAATCAAAATGAGCAATAAAGTGAGTATACAAGCCCATAGAAAGTATTTGCCTTCAGTTGGAGACAAAATACAACTTTTGAGAAAGATAGAGTAGAAAAAGAACTGAAACCAGGGGACGACGCGAAGTCATATAGGGTGCGCAAATAGACGATAGCGTCACTCAATATTTCTTTGAGTGATGCTATCGTCGGTAGGAATAAGAAAAAAAAATAGAAATGTGGCGGGAAGACCCCATTACTGCTGCACGTTTTACCACGACCCTTCGAGATAAATGACTGTATTTTGGGATTTTACCAGTAAAATCCTCATGAAAAAATCAAGTAGGCAAAAAACTAACTGAGGGTGGTTTTTCTGCGCACAAGGATAGATCCTCCAAAGTTGGCAATGGCTCGGGGCGGTCAGGCCAACCGGTTGAAGTCACACATAGGTTTGTTTGTTTTTTTTCTTTTTTTTCTTTTTTTTACAAAAAGGCCCCTATATTTTCACATAACCTCAAAAAAGCCCCTGCATTTTATCTTTTTACTAAAGCCACCCTTGACTACCAGTAAACTTTAGAATGGCAGTTAATGACTCTCTACATTTTTTATTTTAACCAATTTACCCTTACAGAAAGTTGGTATAGATTATAGAACACGAGAGAAGAGATTACCAATTTACCCCACATCTCCTACTCATCTCAGCCAAACCTGCATATCAACTCAACCCATAAGACCCACTTGCCAACTTCACTAGCACCCAGCAGACCCTCATTGACTCCATCTTCTTCCTTGACTCACCACTTCACCTACAAAATAAACACCCCCTGTTTTCCTTCTCCCGAACCGAAGCCTATGCAACAACCATCTCCCATCTCATCCTTTTATCACCCTAACCAAACAAGTCCTTGACCAGTCCATCTCTTACATCTCTCTTCTCAACATCTCAGCCCTAGTACGTACTTACAACATCCAGTCATCCCCATCAAAACCCATTCCAAGACCCACCTCAACTTCTCATCTCTCATCACCCATCCGCAAAATCAAAACCAAACATCAGCAACCCGCCGCCTCTGCAACCCACAATCCTTCCTCCCTTTGTTCGTCCATCCAAACGCCCACAACCCACTTTTCTCCACCACCGTCTCCTTTTTCTCTGCCTCTCACCCATCGTCCCGTGATCACACTAGCCCACATCACCTTCTTACAAGGTGGGGGGGAATTGGGGAAGGAGACGGTATGAGACACTGGCTGTAACGGGCTGACGGCGCGACTCCTCTTTACCTTTAGTTTTTCTCAGGGGCAAATTAGCCCAAAACAAAAAATGTGGACAGTTATAGGGAGATTCTATATGCACCCACGTTTTTTTGCTGTGCCCACCCACTTTTCAAAAAATACCCAAAATACCCTCATCTTCTCTCCCACCGTTCTCCTCATCTTCCCTTCCTCCCTGCCACCTGCACCCACTGCGCACCTCTATCTTCGCCATCTTCTCCTCTCCCTGCTTCATCCCCTCCGCCCTGCAACTCTCTCCACCCCACTGCGCACCCATCTCTCTCTCTCCCTTTCTGCCACTGCCCACTTTATCTCTTCCCTCTCTCTCTCCTTCATCTCTCCCCCCCTCTCTTTTCATTCCTTTGTTTCTTTTTGTCCATGCTTCACCATATCTCTTCTTCCATCTCCATTTTCCCCTCCGCCCTCCAACTCTCTCCGCCCTCTCTTGATCGCAGTCTTCTATCGAGGTGCACGGAGTTTCGGAGCCGTACATATAAAGAGGTGCACGGCCAGAAAATCCCGTGCATTTTTCATTTACACGGTTGATCATATCCGTGCACAAATCGCAGTGTGCACGGAGTTTCGGAGCCGTGCACATAGTAAGGTGCACGGCTGGGAAACACCGTGCATTTTTCATTTGCACGGTTTATCAACCCCGTGCAAATGAGATATGCATGGCTGCATTTATCCGTCGTCGCACCTGCAGACCCATTTGTCCCCGTTCCTCCCGCTCTCCCTTTGGGACTGCTCGTCGCCACTGTGGCGTAGGTTTACCCTTCAGAGATCGCCCGACCGGTGAAATTATTTGACGGAGACCAGATATCTGGAAGCTCTGCGGCCAACCCTCCCTCTCCCTCCTTCTCCCTTTCTCTTTCTAGCTCCCTCTCCAGTCTCCGTACCCGCTCCATCTCTCCTCTCCTTCCACCAGCCCTCTCCCTCTTTCTCCCTTACTCCCTCTGCCTCCCTACCTCCCCACCCTCTCCATCTCCCTCTCCCCCTCCAGTCTCTCTCTCTATCCCTCCATTTCTCTATGTCGCTCCCTCCCAGTCGGAGGTCGCCGGAGCAGGGAGAGTGATAGAGAAGGAAGGAGAGGGAGAGGCGTATTTTCGTAATGTGTATTTTTTTTTAAAAAAAAAAGGTGGGTGTGTTTAGTAAACCATGTGGGTGAGTTTAGAATCACCCACAGTTATAACTTATAACAGCTGTTTCAAAGTTGACAGCTAGTCAAGGGAGGTTTTACTAAAAAGATAAAATGGAGGGGGCTTTTTGAGATTACCTAAAAATATAGAGCCTTTTTTTATATAAAAAAACCTTTTTTTTAATCAACTTGAATTTGACCTGGTACGTAGTTCAGGCTCCAGGCTAACCCTTTTGACACTGTTGTATTCAATTTGAGATTTCCAGCCCGATTCAACGAGTTGGGTTTAGGTTGAGCCTACACTGTATATAACTTCAATAGCCAATACAATCGATCCGACTAGGCCCATTGCCCGGCCTGCATAACTCCATTAGTATCACACCAAGGCTAATGCTTGCTCGTACCCACGTAGAGATGTCAAGTGGGCCGACACAACGGGCCGTGGCACGGCACGGCCCCACGGCCCGATCAATGGCACGGCTCACTGGGCACGGCCAGTGATGCGGGCCGTGCTGGGCCGAGCCTTGCTGGCCTGCTGGCCCGTTTGGCACGGCCCACCAGGCCCGCCTAGCAAACTGGGCTGACCCCTGCGGCCCTCCAGGTCCGCAAGGATCGGCTCACCTGGCCCGCCATCCCGGTCATTCAATTTTTCTTAAAAAAAATTAAAAATATTTAATATATATTTTTCAGAAAAAGATTTAGTATAATGCATGCCAATGTTTTCAGTTGGAGGTTGAGCTTATATAGTATATCATATTGATGATGCCCTCAATATAATATGGGCCTTAATGACTATAGCTAAGTTTCAAGTAAGAACTTAATTTTATAAAAAGAATTTAAGCTTTTACCAAAAAAAAAAATTGATAGTTAAGGAATTTCATTGAGCTATTCATTCGATATTCCAATCCAAGGCCGTGGAATATCGTACTTTGTAATATCCAACATCTATAAAACATCACACAAATTTAAATTTTCTTTCCATTCATAACTTTTTAGCACTTTTGTTGTATGAACAGTTCTTTGGGATTTTCTTATAAACTTCAATAACTACATGGGTAAATTTTAGGTCCCATGGCATCTGTTTGGTGAAATAAAATATAAAAAGACTGGGGCACATACACATTTAACTTTGTCTAAATATTAAATATTAAACATCTTTGTCATTCTACGTGCTTGTGTTCCCTATCAATGCGTATAGCTGAGATATGTATATCTGAAAGAGGGTGGGTTTTCAAATCCCATGAGGAATGGCTGGACTTAAGAATCCTTAAATTGAGGAATTTTTTTTTTTTGCTGAGATAAAAAAGATGATTTTAACTAGCCCAAATACTTGAGGATTTATAATCAAGGATTTTGAGGAATCCTAAGGATTCTGTTGCCAAAGGTGATCTGATATTCAACAGTATGGACAAGTTGAATAAGGTTTCTGTACCATCTTAACCTTATTGGTAATTTAAAAGTTGAGTTGAGTTAATTTGTTACAACAATCAAGATGTCTCTCTCCGGAGCATGCATCATTGTTTTCTTGTATCAATTTATAACACTAGCAAATAGGATAAGAGTGCCACTCATAAAAAGATCTAGATCCCAAGTTATGGGTCCCCAATGGATATAAGGACTGATAAGGAAAAAAAAAATGGTGGCACGCCTGGCCCGCTCCATTATGGGCCGTGCCGTGCCATGGTTTTTTCCTGGCGGGCCGTGCCGTGCCGGCCTGCTAGCTTTACGGGCCAGGTTTGGAAGCGGCACGGCCCGTTTGACATCTGGTACCGTTATCGGTTAAGTTGTATTATAGACAAAAGTAGCCCTCAAATTTTGTATGATGAGTGAGACTAGAGAGGTTCTTCTTCACAACATCATATCTTCTTGAGCTTCTTCATGTATGGATGGCTTCTTTTCCTTTTCGAAACACACCAAATCTCCCTCTCTTGCACATCAAAACCATCAAATCCATGAAATCTCTCCATTTCCCAACAACCCATTTCACCAAAATCCATGAAAAGCAAGAAAAGCCTCAACATCCCTCCACCTCCTACTTCCAGCACATCTCTTCTCTATGCAAGGAAGGCCCTCTTCAAGAAGCTGTGTCAGTCCTAAACCAGATGCAATCTAAAAACCTTCAAATTGGTCCCCAATTCTACGGAGAGCTCCTTCAGGGATGCGTCTACGAGCGTGCGCTTTTCCTAGGTCAGCAAATACACGCTCAAATCCTCAAAAATGGTGATTTTTTCTCCAAAAACGAGTATGTAGAAACAAAGCTGTTGATTTTCTATGCAAAATGTGATATTTCCACTGCTGCGTGCGATATGTTCTGCAGACTGCGCAAACGGAACATATTCTCTTGGGCGGCAATGATTGGGTTGTGGTGTAGAGATGGTTTACATGAGAGAGCTCTGTTGGGTTTTTGTGAAATGCTGGAAATGGATTTTGCTCCTGATAATTTCGTTGTTCCGAATGCTCTGAAGGCTTGTTCTGCTCTTCAGTGGATTCAGTTTGGGAAAGGGGTTCATGGGTTTGTTTTGAAGATGGGTTTAGGTGATTGTGTCTATGTTGCGAGTAGTTTGGTTGATATGTATGGGAAATGCGGGTTTTTGGAGGATGCGAGGGTGGTTTTTGATGAAATGACTGAGAGGAATGTTGTTGCTTGGAATTCGATGATTGTTGGCCATGTCCATAATGGGATGAATGAGGAAGCGATGGAGGTATTTTGTGATATGAGAGTCGAGGAAGTCGAACCAACTCGAGTCACTTTGGCAAGCTTTCTTTCTGCTTCGGCTAATTTAGATGCTTTGGATGAAGGTAGGCAAGGTCATGCCATTGCTGTTTTAAATGGTTTAGAACTAGATAATATCCTGGGTAGTTCTCTTATAAACTTCTATTCCAAGGTTGGATTTATTGAAGATGCCGAGCATGTCTTTTGTAGGGTGGTTGAGAGGGATGTGGTGACATGGAACTTGCTGATTTCTGGTTATGTGCGGGATGGACAGGTTGATAGTGCCCTTGAGATGTGTCATCAAATGAGGTTGGAGGGTTTGAGATTTGATTCTGTGACTCTTGCATCCGTGTTAGCTGCATGTGCTGGTTCGGAAAATATTGATATTGGTAAACAGGCGCACGGTTATTGTATTAGGAACAGCCTTGAATCAGATGTGGTCATTGCCAGTAGCATTGCAGATATGTATGCAAAGTGTGGAAAGATTAACAAGGCAAGATGGGTTTTCGACATTACCACGCAGAAGGATTTGGTGATGTGGAACACTCTTATTGCTGCATATGCAAACTTAGGCCTGAGCGGTGAAGCCATGAAATTGTTTTATCAAATGCAATTGGAGGGTGCCCCACCAAATGTTGTATCTTTGAATGCAGTGATTTTGGGGTTTTTGAGAAACGGACAGATCGAAGAGGCAGAGGATATGTTCAAACAGATGCAATATATTGGCATGGAGCCTAATATAATTACTTGGACGACGTTGATATCTGGTATGGCTCAAAATGGATATGGGTATGAGGCAATTCTGCTTTTCCAGCGAATGCAAGCTGCAGGACTCAGACCCAATAGCGTATGCATTATCAGTGTACTCTCAGCTTGCACAAGTTTGGTGTCATTACAGTATGGTAAAGCTATCCATGGCCATGTTGTAAGACATAGAAGTTTTATGTCTCTTTTTGTTTTAACTTCTCTAATAGACATGTATGCTAAATGTGGGAGCATAAATTTAGCTGAATATGTATTCAAAACATCATTGCATAATGAGTTACCTTTGTATAATGCAATGATAGCTGGATATGCACTACATGGCAAAGCCACGGAAGCTCTTTCACTCTTTGCACGCATGCAAGAGGAAGGATTGAATGTGGATGATATCACCTTCACTGGTGTTCTATCAGCATGTAACCATGTTGGGTTGGTGGATGAAGGTTTGAAGGTTTTTGCGAGTATGTTTTCCAAATACCATGTTAGGCCAAGTATGGAGCACTACATGCTGTGTTGTTACTCTCCTTTCTCACTGTGGAAACTTTGATGAAGCACTTAGGCTTATTTCTGAAATGCCATTTGAACCTGATGCTCATATGTTAGGTTCCATGCTTGCTGCCTGTAGAGAACATAATGAGATCAAACTAGCAGAATATCTGTCCCAATGCCTCTTTAAATTGAAGCCTGGAAATGCAGGAAACTATGTGACTCTTTCAAATACGTATGCTGCTGCTGGAAAGTGGAATGAGGTATGGAGGTTAAGGGACCTAATGAAGGAGAAAGAGCTGATAAAGAATCCAGGATGCAGTTGGATAAACGTTGGAAGACATCTTCATGCTTTTATTGCAGGTGATAGATCACACCCAGAGACAGATGCCATTTATGAGACATTGACGTGGTTGGAGAAAGAAATGAGATTTATGAGTTATTTTCCTATGCCAGGAAAAGCTGCTCAAAACAATGTCAAGCAACAAATTACATGCCCTTAATCTAAAATTCACTTGATATCGATCAAGACAATGAAGTTGATAGATCCAAAAGTTTCTTCTTGATATTCTTAACGTTCAAGTAGCAGCACAGCCATTGAATATTACAATTACAGCAAGAACAGTATAGCCCTGTCATCTTTCAGTGTTCCACTAATCGAATTTAGCCCATAACTTGTGCCTGAATTCCTGGGAAAGACTTCTATTTCTTAAAACCAAATTGGATTCCCATGAAATATGGTGCTATGGATAATCATTTAGAAGCTGTGAATTGTGACTGCAAGAAGCACCAATTGAAGTTTTGGATTGCTAGAGTCAAGATGAAGGCTGCCAAACCAGTGTCACTTGTGGCAACATTAAAAGCTGTCTGACATGTAATACGCTTCAAAGAAGAGAGTTCAATTGAACATGCCCAGTTGTAAATGCTGTGTTTGTGTTTCTGAAATATGATGCATCTTGCATCCTCATAGAAGAAGAAAAAAAAAACAAAGGTAAATACCAAATGGTCATTTTGCAAAAGTAAAGCAATGGTGTGAATTGATCTGAAATGTGAGAAATTAATTGCGAGGTCCTTTTACTACATTTTGGAAAGGTGAATGCTTATCTAAAAAACTTTGAAAGCCAGATTTTACTTTACCAAATATATGAAAAGGCCCTATTTAAGTTAAGAGATATAAGGGTCTTTTTATTTTTTATTTTTTATTTTTTTTGTTTTATATCAATATTGCTATTATAAAACATAATGGGGGTTAGGATATCACTAGAGTCTTATCTTATTATGAAATGAGTATACTCCTTTGACACACTTTTTTCTTCTTATTCTTCTTCATACTTTCAATGAATGAAAGAAAACAAGAACTTCTTTTACTTTGGAATGATTCTTTAGACTGTTGACATGTGATTTCTTAATTTTGTCTGCGTGTGATGCTCGATCAGTCTAATGCTAATCAATTGGCTTTGTGTACTGACTCCTTTTAGTCACTTGATAGATCTCCATTTTAGCCCTGAAAGTTCATTGCATCTCTCTCTCCAGAATGTTCTATTGATAAAGAATCCAATGGTAGTCATAATGTGCACCCATATTTCCAACCTAGGGTCACCATTGTCATGATTTTGAAAATTTTCATGCAGAAGTCACAGTCGGTAAGGTATATAGCAACCGAAAATAAGCTCTTTCATACTAGTATCTAACACGTTCTTTTTTTCTTTTTCTTTTTTTTAAACGCTTCTTATAAATATTCTTGATGCAGTATTGAGTATTTTTCGATCAATATTGATGTAATTTTACTTTGGGTTTGCAACAAAGTATGACCTTGACCAGTCCTCAATTAGAGGAATCTTCACCTCCTCGTTTGTCCCTTTTGGACTTGCGAGTTGTCATGTAACAAAATGCTATATTAAAAAGCAACGGTTTATAATTTGATACAAATGATATATTCCCAAAACCAAGATATGAGGTTGGTTATGTTATTGGAAGTAGATGGGCCTTCCAGACAAACTTTTAAAACTTAGATCCACTTAACACAGGGATCTTACATCCAAATCACCATGGAACCAATCCCAAGATCTAAAATCCTAATTTTAGTGTACTAAGATCTCAGATCTATGCCAAGAAAAATAGATCTGAACAAAGACAACTATCTAGATCTACATTAAACTTGGTGCACATCTATACCTAAGGAGCTCTCTTGTGTTTAAATCGAGTCTTTGATCTTTGTCTTTGCAAAACCCTTTTGTAAGTGCCTAAATATTACGGACTTTGTAAGGGAGGTTATCTCGAGTCTGATGCGCCTTCGAAGATGATGAATGGCCTGAGGACCTGAAAGGAGAGAAGATGAGGAGGTCAGAGGACCCTGGCTGTGGGCAGCACAAGGCTCTCCGATGCCTAAGTCAGTATGAAGTCTGAGCAATAGGATAGAAATAAGGGAGAGGAGAGACAGAGTAGCAACTCTCTGGTTGTGTTGTGCGTACCTGTGATGGAGTTCGCTCCTCCATTTATAGAGGAGGAAGTCTACGTTGCATGGCGTGGCTCATGATGACGTCCTAGCACTCCTAGGGGTACCGTCATGTCAGCCCACTATACATTAAATGGCAGTCCGATGAGCCCATTATGCATTAAATGCTGGTCTAATAAGGCCTTGCCATATTTGACTTTTGGGCTTAGTCCCATCGGGCCTGGCTTGGGCCATACTCTGATGGGACGTAGCCGCGGGACGCCACTCTGTCAGGGGTAAGGGGTGGCCAAGATGGTTTTGTCAGTTCCAGCTGGATATCCTTGAAAGTACAGCCGTCATCGTCCATCTTGGCTAAAGGTCTTGCTCCGGTGCCGAGCTGAGTGGTCGAAGTGAAGACTTCGTATTGAGGTCGGGGGTGCGGCGGTCTTGAGCTCGGGTAGCACATGAGCAACGTTTGCCGAGGTCAAAGCGCAATTAGCGGACATAAGCACCGAAGTTAGTATAACCTTAGTGCTTCGGGAGACATCCCCGCACAATTGCCCCCTAGCTTCTGACCTTACGGAGCTTGCCAACTATGTGAGGTCAGGAGCTATAAGACGGGAAATCCTTCTGGAGTAAAGCTCATCCTAGTTTCGACCGTTGACGCTTGGTCTTCATCCGTAATCGCTTTGAATGACCGAGGTAATAAATGATGCTTGCAAATCAATGCCGAAGACATTTCGACGGCTCCACGTGTCATCATTCAGTTGGTTGTTCAATCGCTTCGAGGATGCGTGCGCCGCTCATCAGGGACGCATTCAATGATTGAAGTGATGCGCGCGGAGCCCCAGAAGGCGTTTGGCACATGCGTCTCTAGGGTTTTTGAAGAGGGGACCCCTCCTCCTTCCTCTATTTATAGGCATCAAGGTTTCCTTCTTCCCTATTGTTGCTTTGCACCGGAGAAGAAGAAATCACCGCGAGAGAACTCTGCCTAAGAAGAGGAGTGCTGCTGAGGTTGAACCTCCACCAGTTCGAGACTCAGTTTCGTCTCCGTAAGTTCCTTCCCCTTTTGCCTTTCTCTGTGGGTTTTTGGGTTTCTGGCCTTCGTTCTGGTAGAAATGGGCATTTACAGTCACTGGCTGGAGAACGAGGTCAGCGATTGAGGGACTTAGGTCATCGTATAAGATTCCCGCCAACGTCTGTGTCAGGGCGGCCGATCCCAATGGAATCAACCTACGTGAGTATTCAGGCAGCTGGATGCCCTTTCCACTGGTGGCTATCATCGAAGGTGGGGCTCGCTTCCCCCTTCACCCTCTCTTGAGGAGGTGCCTGAGCCAGTGGTCGCTCTGTCCCTGCCAGCTGCTGCGTCTTCAAGATCATAATGGGCACGCCTAAGCTCAACGAGGTCCTAGGCATCGACCTCGGCGTCTTTGACATTGAGGATGTCTACGACATATGCAATCTCGGAGATGCCTATTATCTCCGAGCTAAGCCGTACCAGCAAGGCTTTGTTCGGTATTTGGAGGACTCGAACAAGTATGTTGGGGACGATCTCTTGTATGTCTCAAGCAACTGGGAGTTCGGCAGAATCGAAACGGATAAAATCTATAGGATTCCCCGCCACTTCGGGACCGCTCCAAGTAATCACCATCTTCTTTCTGTTCTGATATGGTCTTAACTTTTTATCATATCGAACTGATACTTTTGTTTGTGGTGCAGCTGCCAGGAAGAGACGGCAAGCCGCTCAGTTCATATGGCAGAGGAACGAGGCTTGGCTTCGGAAGGTCCAAAGGTACGGGGGCTTTCACGGTAGGGCGGCTTGGTCCCTGCTGGACTACAAACCAAAGTACCGGGGCTACATTAGAGGGACGATCGAGCCCATCGGAGAAGAGAATCTGGGGGAGGTCGATCCTGAGGCCGGAGTCGAGCTGGGCGTCCCTGGAGCCGTAGAAGAGAGAGATCAGGCTGCCGAAGCCGGGGAAGAGGGGGAAATGCCTTCACAAGCTAGGGTTGGCTCAGATCATAGGGTGACGTCCGGTGCTGAGGCTTCTACCTCTGCGCCGAGGCCACGCCAGGTCCCCTTGTGGAAGAAGGGGGCGCACCGAACAGTCTGATCCCTCTCGCCGAGCACCGAGATGCGTCGTGCTAGGCGCCTGTCCTTCGAGGACATTGAAACCCTAGCGCTTGGGGTCGAGGATCCCCAAGCCCCCTTGGCGCCTTCGAATCCGGTCGTTGTCGAGGCTTCTGCCCCCGGGCCCTCGTCGACTCCTCCTGCTGCTGTGGTCGAGGCTTCGCTCTCTGGACCCATCTCTGTTCAGCCCACTGAACCGGAAGCTCGGCGGTCTTCGGCCGAAGCCAAGCAAAAGGAAGGTCGGTCAAAGAAAAGGCCGAGGGTCGATGGTGGTTCCAGTTCGGCTGTGGCGTCACCATCCACCGGTCGAAGTCCGTGGGAGCCGAGCTTCCTGCTTGAACCGGGGAGACCGATGACGATGGAGGATCGTGTCCTCCGGAAGGTCGATCCCCTTGTTCTCGAGGCACTCGGGCGAGCTTGCGCCCTGCCTCGAGACATGGCTCAACTAGAGAGGTATGACGACCCGAAGTTGATACTATCACTGCTGCAGTCGTGCTTCGCGGTGAGTTCATTCGAACCTTTAAACTTTTGTCAAGTTGTTTGGTTTCGGTGACTGTTCTGATTTTCTCTATGAATGCCTTGTTTCTCCGACAGGCGGTAGAGAAGTCTATGGTCGCAGCCGACAGGCTTTATAAGCAAGGCACCGTGATCACCGAGCTGAACGTAGAGAATAACGGCCTCGAGGAAGCCCTGGACGCCGTTACTCAGAAATTGACAAGAGCCGAAGGAGAGTTCACGGCGGGGCTTGAGCAAGCGAGGGGCGAGACGGAGGCCGAGAAGAGGAAAGTGGCCGAGCTCGAGGCTTCTCTGGAAAGGCTGAAAGGAGACTTCGAGGCCAAGCTCCAAGCTGAATAAAAAAGGGCGGACGAGGCTGAGGCGAGACACGAGTCGGAGTGTGACGCCGCCTTCGAGGACGCCAAGGCACAGGTCATGGCTCACTATAAGGCCAGAGTCCTCGTTGTGAGGGATAAAGCCTGGGTGAGAGGATGGCGTGCCGCTTTGAAGGAGGCGGGGGTCTCGAAGGACCATCCGTCCTTCTAGGATCCCCCCCGTTTCCTACTCCGGTGCCGAGCTCTGCCCCTCCTGTCACTATTCCTGCTGGCGAGGCGGCTGCCGCCAATCAGACGGGGGTCAATGTTAGGGCCGCTGCCACTCCTCACACCTCCGATCCAGCGTGACTTCGGGCCGGTCTTGTCGGTTATGCTCATAGAAGTTTTTTGATTACTGTTGTTTCTGATGTATCTTTCTTGTTTTTCAATTGTATCCGTTGTCTTATGAAATGAACGAAGATTCAATACAATTGAAGTTTCCTTTGGCTACTATCTAGGTCACTTTCCTTGTCGTGTATGTTTTTTGCTTGTCAAATATTTTGCATTAGTTTATGAGCTCGGTAGGGATAGATGCCGAACTGCCCCCAGATTGGCCCTGGATTATATTATTAGGATCGCTGCCCCATCGATAGATATGTAAATAGCGCGTCGGCAACCTAGCAAGAGTGTCCGAGGTGCTCTCACAACGCGAAATGGAGAAGACCCACTGGCTCGTCGCCAGGGGCGCGCCGGCAACCTGGCAAGAGTGGTGAGGTGCTCTCATAACGCGAAATGGAGAAGACCCACTGGCTCATCGCCAGGGGCGCGCCGGCAACCTGGCAAGAGTGCCGAGCTGCTCACATAGCACAAAATGGAGAAGACCCACTGGCTCGTCGCTAGGGGCGCTCCGGCAACCTGGCAAGAGTGCCGATGTGCTCTCATTACGTGAAATGGAGAAGACCCACTGGCTTGTCGCCAGGGGCGCGCCGGCAACTTGGCAAGAGTGCCGAGCTGCTCACATAGAACGAAATGGAGAAGACCCGAGACGTGTAGTCCCTTAGGCGCTGTTGGAGAGTTTTATGTTCTGGAGAGAATTGAGGGAGGCAAGGAATGTAGTGCCTTTATTGCTCTTTAAAAATTAGTTACAATTCAGAAATAGAATTTCTTGAGGTGCGCTGCGTTCCATGGCCGTGGCAATTGTTTGCCATCCATGTTCTCAAGCTTGTAAGCCGAACGACCGCAGACCTCAATGACCTTGAACGGTCTGTGCCAGTTTGGCGCCAACTTGCCAGTGGTTTGGATCTTTGTCTTGCGGGAGTGACTTCTTCAGGACGAGTTCCCCAACTGTGAATTTCCTCTCTCTGACCCTTTGGATGTAGCCCCTGGCTAACTGCTGCTGATAGGCAGCCAGACGGACGGCCGCTGCTTCTTTGCGCTCTTCGGCTAGGTCTAGTTCTCGAGTCAAGTTCACGTCGTTATGGCCTTGGTCGAAGAGTTCCGATCTCAAGGTCGGGAGGCCGATCTCGAGCGGAATCACGGCTTCCATACCGTAGGCGAGGGAGAAAGGTGTCGCTGAGGTGGAGCATCTTGGCGTCGTCCTGTATGCCCACATGACGCTCGACAGTTCTTCCACCCATCTTCCTTTGACTCGATCGAGCCTCTTCTTGAGTCCATCGAGCATCACTTTGTTGGAGATCTCAGCTTAACCGTTACTCTGGGGGTACGCTGGGGTGGAGTAATGATTTCTGATGCCGAGCCCCTGGCAGAAGGTTTTGAAGAGGTTGGAATCGAATTGAGTCCCGTTATCTGAGATTAAAGTCCGTGGAATTCCGAACCTCGTGATGATGTTTCTCCAGACGAAATTCTTCGAATCGTTCTCGGTGATAGATGAGAGTGCTTCTGCTTCTATCCACTTGGTGAAGTAGTCAGTGGTTACTATCAGCCACCTCTTATTTCCCAGAGCTCGGTGGAGAGGTCCTACGATATCCAGTCCCCATTGGGCGAAAGGCCATGGGCTGGATAGCGGACTCAGATCCTGAGCTGGTTGGTGGAGGGAGTGTGAAAACTTATGGCATTTTTCGCACTTCTGGGTGTATTTTTGTGCATCATTTTGCATGTACAGCCACCAGTAACCCTGGCTAATAGCCCGGTATGCCAGCGACCGTCCACCTGATATGACTTCCGCAGATTCCTTCATGCATCTCGTAGAGGAAGTCGTCGACATTGTCGGGGTGTACGCACTGAAGGTAGGGGCCAGTGAAGGACTTCCTGTAAAGCTTGCCCTGTGGGCTAAACCAAAACTGAGCTGCTTTGAGTCTGATTCGATGAGCTTCGTTCTTGTCTTCGGGGAGCTGGTCGTCTTTGAGGAAGGTGATGATTTCGTCCATCCAGCTTGGTCCGAGATTAACGCATAGAATTTGCCGAGGTGGAGGGAGCTCCGTGCTTGGCCTCTCTAGTGATCCTACTTCGACAATTCTTTTCTTTCCGGCCTCAACCGCTGAAGCTAGGCTGGCGAGGGCGTCGGCATGAGAGTTGGAATCCCTACCAATTCTCTTGACTTCGGCTCTTTGGAACTGCGAGAGGAGTTTTTTTCGTGTGCGCTAAATAAGCGGCCATCCTGTCATCGCGGGCCTGGTAGTCTCCAGCCAGCTGACTTGTTACCAACTGTGAATCACTGAAAACCGCCAGTTGTTGGGCTCCTAGGATTTTAGCGCTATTCAGCCGGCTAATAGGGACTCGTACTCTGCCTCGTTATTGGATGCTTTGAAGTCAAGGGTGAGGGCTTGCTCGATAACCAAT
The DNA here is from genome assembly GCA_012931725.1 of Litsea cubeba. Classification (NCBI taxonomy): domain Eukaryota; kingdom Viridiplantae; phylum Streptophyta; class Magnoliopsida; order Laurales; family Lauraceae; genus Litsea; species Litsea cubeba. The sequence continues at coordinate 65,795,866 of CM022944.1, forward strand.
CCTTTTGGAGATTGAAGGACTATGCCGGCGCCAGCCCTCTTGGAGGTAGAGGGCCCATCAACGAATACCTTCCAAGCGAACGCGAGGAACCGATCCCAGGCCTGCTCTTGTTCTGTCCTAGCGGCCTCGTCCTCATGCCTACTGTACCCCAGTTCGGTGCCGAGCGGGGTCGGTGCTGAACTTGGAGAGGTGAAATCGACGATGAAATCTACCAGAACTTGAGCTTTGACCGCCGTTCTAGGTTGATACTTGATGTCGTATTGCCCTAGTTTGACGGCCCATATCGAAATTCGTCTAGAGAAGTCGGCCTTCTTGAAGACCGCTCCGAGTGGGTGTTCCGTCACGACCACGATGGAGAAGGCTTGGAAATAGTGGGAGAGCTTGCGAGAAGCACTGACGAGTGCCAACGCGAGCTTCTCCATTACGAGGTACCTGGTCTCGGTTTCAAGCATGATTTTGCTCGTGTAGTAGATTGGCATTTGCTGTTTGTCGTCCTCTCTAATGAGGACCGAACTGACCGCATGATCCGAGACGATGAGGTAGAGGTAGAGCACCTCTCCCTGTTTCGGAGTTGAGAGCAGGGGTGTTTCGGAGTTGATAGCAGGGGAGGCGAGGAGACATAGGCTTTGAGCCCTTGCAGTGCTTCATCGCACTCCGGTGTCCAATGGAATTTCAGGTTTTTCTTGAGTAGTTGAAAGAAAGGCATGCATCTATCTGATGATCTGCTGACGAAGCGATTGAGTGCGGCAGCCATGCGGTGAGCTTCTGGACCTGCTTCGTCGTCGTTGGACTTTGTAATCCAAGGATTGCCGTAATCTGATATGGATTGGCTTCAATTCCTCTTCTAGTGACCAGGCTTCTGAGGAACTTGCCGGAGCCGACGCCGAATGCGCATTTGGAGGCGTTGAGCTTGAGCTTGAACCTCCTAAGTATGTCGAACACCTGAGTCAGGCGGCCAAATGGTCCCGGGACTGTTTGGACTTGACGACCATGTCGTCAATGTAGACTTCTACCATCTTCCCTAGCTGGGCCTGGAACATCTTCGTGACCAACCTTTGATAGGTGGCCCCTGCATTCTTTAGTCCAAAGGGCATGACCTTGTAACAGTAAATGCTGGGCGTTACGAACGCAGTCTTCTTCTCATCAAGTTCGTACATCGGTATTTGGTGGTAGCCTCGATAAGCATCGAGGAAGCTCATCCTGTCGTGGCCAGCAGTGGCGTTGATCAACTGGTCGATTTTGGGGAGTGGGAAGCTGTCTTTGGGACAGGCCTTGTTTAGGTCAGTGAAATCGACGCAGACTCTCCACTTCCCAGTTTTCTTTTTGACGACCACTGTGTTCGCCAGCCACTTCAGATACTTGACCTCTCTGATTGCCTCCGCCTCCAGCAGCTTTCCAACCTCTTCGACTACTACCTCTGACTGCGGTACCCCCGTCCTACGTGACTTCTGCACCACTGGTTTGTGTTGAGGGTCCACGCTGAGCCTGTGGCACATGACTTCGGGGTCAATGGTCAATGCCGGGCATCTCGTAGGGGGTCCAGGTGAAGACCTCCTTGTTTCTGAATAGTAGACTGACAAGCTCGGCCTTTTCCGTCTCGGCAAGCTGACTGCCTATCAGGAAGTGGCGCTCGGGATCGGTGGGATCGAGTCTGACCTCAGTCAAATCCTCTACGCTCTTCTTTTCGGGATCGCGGCCGACCTTATCAAGCTCGTCTTTGTTGACACAAAAAAAAATGTGTCACTTTGCTTCTTCAAAATCCAGAAAGCTACATGAAGTCGCAGCCTGCCATAAATAGGCAATGCTACTTCCAAAAATCAAATCTTATCAGAATCAAACAAAAACTGCAAGATCCTTCAAGACAACCGAAAGAGGAGTACACAAGAAGTTTCGGCCCATTTCAAAATCATTTGGCCTAATTTGCTTCTCCGGTAGCTGAAAAGGAGCTCCCGGCAGGCGAAAGCATCGGAGACACCAAATCTTCGATCAGAGTCGATGGATGGTCTCAAAATACATCCAAAAGGCTCCACGTCAAGTTCCGAGTCAAACCGACAACGTTTGACCCTACATCAACCCTCGAACAGCTAAATCAAGCCTCTCGGCGGCGAGAACCACCGAGTCCATCACTCATCAGATAAAGCACATGGACGGCTTCAAAATGCTTACAAAGGGCCACACGTCAAATTTCAGGTCATTTCGATAACATTTGACCAGACTTTGACGCTCGGAAAGCCACATCAGGCCTCTCGGCGGCGAAGCTCCCCGGGATCATGGTTTCCAAGACAGAGCCTATGGATCATCTTAAAATGACTCCAATAGGTTCCCTGTCAAATTTCAAGTCAATCGGACATCGGTTGACCACACATCAAGCCGCGACATCTTCATCGTGACAAAAGCAAGTCTACTGGTGATAGGATCCCAAACGGCTTCAAAACTCAAAAAAAAAGCCTATGGTTGGTCTTATTTATTGCTCAAGAGGCTTCACCCCAAATTTCAGGTCATTCCGACATCGTTTGTCCCAGTTTCAGCTTCTGGCGGAAAACTGGCAGATCTGCGCGACAAAGTCTTCGGCTTTCTCGGAAAATTAAAAACTTTGCAAACCAAAATGCAAGGATTGTCATCAGGTTTTCTACAAGGAAATCAGGCCAAATAATGATAAAAAATGTCAAAGAAGAATACAGAAGAAAAAAGAATAAAAAAAGCATAAAAAATGGGACAAAAAGGGGGAACACCCCCCCAGGGTCGCAGACCCATGTGACCTTGGCCCAGGGTCGCGGGCTGGCGACCCTGGAGCCCGGGATCGCTGGGAGGGCTCCGGAAGCCCCGTTTTTCATCGTTTTTCGCGATTCGAAGCGTCCGACCCCTGGGATTTTCCAAAACTCATACTTTTGAGACACCAAATCCTTTGACATCCGTCAAAATCACGGATCAATCATCAAGAGCATCAAAATCAACATTGATCGCCAACCAGTCAACCAAAAAAAGTGTGCTTTCTACCCGTTCGATTGAGAAATCGACAGGACAGATGGTACCGACCCGCTGTTGGCAACCAATACCTGAAGTTACATGGTCATCCGATGTCGATCTACATGAAGATCCATCGATGATCATCACCAGAAGAATCCCAAAAGACACGGCACGGCCCGCGACTCTTCAACTGCTCGGCGACCACTTAGTGCGATTAATTGACTAGCTTTATTACAGTCATTAATCCATTTCTTTGGACAGCCCAATCAGAAGCAAGCATCCGGGAGTTACAAGTCAAGAGATTCATCACATTTAAAACATGAAACTCCTCCCATCATGGCGATTAAAGGCGATTAAATGCCCTCAGTCTCCTCCGGCCAATCAGAAGCCAAGAAAAAGGAGTTACAAAATAAAGGAATTAAATCCTATAACTCCTCCCATTATGCGGCTTAATGACAATAAAAGCCCATAAACTCTCCTAAATGGCTACCAAGAGCCTATAAATAGGAGAGCACTCCAAAGGAATCAAGATCGGAAAAACAAGACAGATCCCAGATCAGAAAAAAGCACAGAAATCCAGAGAAAGAAAGAGAGAAAACTCTGCGGAAGTTCTACACCGACCACCGCTACAAGGTGACAAAAGTCCCTTGGGGGGTACCCCCCAAGGTCATTGCCTTCTCCTTCTGCCTCCAATGGCTTAGACGTGGCTTTTCAGCCCGTCTACTTGGTTTTTTATTGGACATAGGACCTCCTTTTGGTCTTTGTCCTCTAAAAACCTAAGGTTATAGCCAAGCCAAGCGAATCAAGAGCATCCTCTATTCTCATCTGCATGGATGATGGCGAAGCCCACATATGGCTTGCGATCGTCAATCCTGAACGAGTCCCCCATAATCTCCTGAGAAGTTAGATCCTCATTTTCTTGCTTTTCATTGTAGTTTGTATTTTTTCAAAAGAGACAAAAATCACAACTCTTGTCTTTCATTATTGATAAGAATTGTAAATCGGCTATAGACGCCAAAAGTCGGTTATAAACGCCAAAATCGGCTATAAATGCCAAAAAATCACCTTTCACGGCAAATCAAGAAAAATGTCTCTTTTCTTAAATATATGTGAAATGGAAAACTTGAAAGAAGTTGATTTCCGTTTTACTTGTGAAGGTTGATCTCCGGATCACCACTTGCAATTCCAAGTAAAGTAGAAAATCTGGCACACCCACATAAAAGAAATGTTGATGCACCCCTCTGCCCCCCGGTTACGAAAGGGTCGGACCCAAACGGACTCCCACGTCCGCCGACCTCGGTAGAATCGAGCAGAAGCGCTGTTCCATCAAGCTGGCTCCACCCGGTGGGACTCGTTCATTTGAGAAAACGATGCTAGAAATGAAATATTTGCATATCATATCTATTGCTCTATGCTTATACTTCTTTTCTTGATTCTTTGGCTACTTTCTAATTGGTGGCCTATGTTGGATTCTGCATCTAAAAAAATGAGATGAGATTTTTTGGAAATTCCTAATTCTTTGAATTTATTTCCACTCTTTCTCTTTTCAAAAAAAAAAAAAAAAAAAAATCAGATTTCTTAGTTTGGACTAAAAATTGAGAAACTTTGATCCTTTCCGTTTCGTCTCTGTGCTCGCGGAAATCGTTGAGCCAGTTCGAATTGTGGAAATGGCCATTGTTTTTCTTCGATGAGTTCATTAGAAATTAGAAAAAAAAAACAAGATTTCTCATTTTGGATTCAAAATCGAGAAACTTTGATCCTTTCCTTTCTTTCGTGTACTTACAGATATTATTGAGCCTGTTCGAATTAGAATTTGGGCCATCGTTTCTCTTCGATGAGTTCATTAAAAATCTAAAAAAAAATAAAAGTAAAAAAAAAAACAAAAATCAGATTTTTCATTTTGGATTCAAAATTGAGAAACTTTGATCCTTTTCGTTTCGTCTCTGTGCTTGCGGAAATCGTTGAGCCGGTTCGAATTGTGGAAAGGGCCATCGTTTCTCTTCGATGAGTTCATTAAATATATATATAAAAAAAAGAAATAAATATAAACAAAAAAAAAGACATAGACCACTAAGGTTAAACCAACTGCGTTCTTTGATCACGGTTGATTCAACAAAAGCCTTGTACAGAGTGTGGAGACAGCTTGACTGTTCTAGGCAAGGTCCTCCAAACGGATTCATTAAGTAATCCTACCCTTACCTGGGGGCAATTCTATCAATCGAGATTTCATAAGACCGGGTTAGGAGGCCTATGTGTACTCTCTCGTCTTTTAAATAAAAAAAAATTTCAAAATTTCAAAATAATTTTAAAATAAAAATCTTAAAATAAAAAATAAAAAATAAAAAATAAAAAATTTTCAAAAAAAAATCTTAAAAAAATAAATAAAAAAAAGATTTTTCAAAAAAAAACCTTTAAAAAAAAAGATTCTTTTTTTAAAAAGAAATCTTTTAAAAAAAAAACTTCTGCCATTTTGGGTTCAGATTGGAGAAATTTTGGTCTCCTCCTTTCTGAGCACTGGCGCTCGCGGAAATCGCTGAGCCCGTGTTCAAATTGGAATGCCTTTTGCTCTCTTTGATGAACACGATCTTGGCCTTTCAAAAAAAAAAAAACTCGTCATTTTGGATTTAGATCCGAGAAATTATGGTTCATTTCCTTCTGAGTACTGGCACTCGCGGAAATCGCTGAGACCATATTTGGAGTCGGAATACCATCTGCTCTCTTTGATGAATCCAATCTTGAGCTTTCAAAATCGAGAATCTCATCTCATGGATGCGGTCTCAAAACATTTGTGTCTAGCGGTGCTAGTATGCCCTTTCAGGGTCTACTGTATTCGCGACCGGCACATTTGTAACTCCAACTTTATATTCTTCTTATATCGAGCAAGCTCTGCTTCTCGATAAGTCGAATTTAAGTTCACAATTGCTTCTAGCTAGTCACTAGGACGCTCATTCTGAGCTTGCCATACCTGCGATCAGAACAATTGTACCCTCTATGGCGTTCTGCCTTCTTCATATTGCTTGGGTCATCTCCCTCGAGCAATTTAAAAAGACAAACTATAACTTCCCATTTATGATCATTATATTCTTGTGATTACTAATGGATGTGGTCTTGTTTTAGAAACTTTTCGAAAACTAACAATGGCAGCTTCACTAACCATTACCTTCGATGAGAACAAGCACCAGCTCATGCTTCAACAGAAGCAAATAACGCGCACCTACAAGTGCCCCTTCAGCTGCCGAAGCGTCAACTCCCTTGGCAACTCTCTGAACTCGGGTCGACCTCGACTCCTCGGACTATTGTCTTTGGGACGCTGGGACCATTCCCACTTCCTGAAGAACAAACTGCTCCTTCTAAGAAGCAGAAGGTCGCCTCTCAACGTGTCACTATTGTGACACCAAAGGCGAGCACCAGAAGGCCCGAATCCTGTGGCACCCCCACGAAGCCTCAACCAGCAAACAACTAGGTCTATCCCAAGACTTGGTCCCCAAGACCTTCACCAAGACAAAGAAGGTCCCAAACTTCCACCAAGCCAGTATTCCTGGCCCCACTCAAGGAGAACCAGCTCTACCCTCTTGCTTACATGAAAGAGGAGAGACCCATCTCCAATCTGACTCCCAAGTCAACCCAGCATGAGACGGCTTATTCCTACAAGCCCAAAATCAAGTCATGCATCACAAGGCCTCTGCATACATCTGCTAAGGCCTACAATCCTGCAGTTCGACCCTTCATCTCTACAGGGGCTGAACTTAAAAAATTCAAAGCTTCGTTGCAACAGGCGAAGGACCGGGTTCGCATCCTGTCCTTGCCTAGCTACAAAGAAGATAGGCTCGGCTGCTGCGCCCGAGGGAGCACATCCTTCATCGTCAAAGCCCAGCCAGAGCTGACCGAAGCTCAAATTGCTCGTCGTATACGCCGCCGCGCGTCGTATCGACAAAAGAGACTAGAGAAGCAAAGGACCCAGCCTCTTACACTTGAAGTCTCTCCCAAATGGGTCGAAAAAGAAAGACCCAACCAAGTTGCTGCCGTCCATATGGTTGGAAAAACCAGAAGATGCCAAAAGTCAGCAACAAAAATCCATGTCCGACGTCCGATGAGCCGCAGCGTCTCCAGGACAAGAAGACATTCAGAAGAATCCCCTGCTCCTTCAAGCAAAGGACGACAAAGTAATCCTTCCTCAAGCTCCTCTTAAAAAAGAATGAGCCCTAACTCAGTCACCAGGATAGTTTCCTCGTTCAAATCCCGAAGGATGAACGTCCTGGCAACAAATTCTGAGCCACCACCCTACAATCCACCTCAAGACGATGTGATCACACGCATCCAGCAGTTGGAACAAGGCCAACAGAGGATTAAAACTCTGATGGAAAACCTTCTCCTCACTTTCCAAAATCAGGCGAACAATGAACCTCCTCCGAATCATCAAGACGATGAGGTAAATGGGGAAGAAAATGAGTCACGCACCCTTACCAAAAAGGACGTAGACGGTATCCTCGCAAAAGCAAAAGAAGAGGATATACTCAAGGAGCATGGGATCAAGCCACCATATCCCTTATGGATGGACTCGGTCCCGTTCCCTCCAAAATTCAAGCATCCTACTCTCCAAACATATACGGGGAAAGGATCAGCCAGACAGCACGTCCATCCACTTCAAGATCTTAACGGGAGCTATCGCTGATCAAGATGCACTCAAGATCCGCCTCTTTGTAAGTACTCTAAAAGGTACGGCCTTCGACTGATACTCCACTCTGCCGGAGGACTCCATCCAAAACTGGGCCATGCGAGAGACACGCTTCCTGACTCACTTCAAAGGTGAGGATCATACCGCTACTATGGCTCAGCTGTGCAGCCTAAAATAGGGGGAGAATGAGTCAACATAGCAATGACATACAAATGCTCTGATGTATTGCCACAAGCGTCGCTAATCGACATCTGCCGAAACAACATGAGAGCTTGAATCCACTCCATGATCATCGACAACAAATCAAAAAACCTGGGAGAACTCCTAGAAGCTTCTATGGAAGCTGAAACAACAGTCAGAAATCATTAAGAAAAGAGCCAACCGCCATTGCAACCTTTAAACCAAAGAAGAAAGAGGTCCTCAATGTGCAGACCAAGTCAGCTCCTCAGCCACCAAAGAAAGCTGAAAACAAAGCTGCTGGTAAGAGACCTAAACTCTCAGATGCCTTCAAAGAGCGAGTAGAAAAGAAATACCCGTTCGATGAAGATGTTGATGAAATCTTCGGGGCTCTTGTGGCGAACAGCAAGCTCACTTTGCCTAAACCCAAAATACCGAGTGATGTTGGCAAAACCAATGATCCTCGGTACTGTTCATACCACCAGATGGTCTCGCATCCTCTCAATCAATGCTTCGTTGTGAGAGAGAAAATAAACAAGATGTGGAAGAACGGAGTCATCACCTTTGACAAAAACTATGGGTCTGCCTCCGTCAACATGGTGACATGTGGACAATCATCAAAATCACCGAAGAAGAAGATCACTACTTCCTTCAAGGTGATAAACACAATCCAAGCATCCGAGGAGCTGGTTCCTTACCCGACACTAGACGGACACCCATATGGGTACATCCCGATCTCCTAGAAGATGAAAATTGGGAGGTCGTGAAAACAAAGCCTACAGCTCAACAGCGATAGCAGGCTAGGAAACATCTCCTCAAGCTCAAACGGCAAGAGAAGACCCAGCCAAAACAAGAAGTTCGAGAAAAGACAGAGGCCTCCTCTACCGCTTCACTGGAGGCAACAAAAACGTCCCTTCCAGAGACTTCAAAGGGGGTAAGAAAATTCACTCACAGTGATTTCATGCCACCTCAATTCAAAGAAGCCACACAGGAGGCATCATACTCTTGCAATTCGGTAGTTGGATTCTCCATTGATGGATACGAGTCCAGCGACACCGATGATGGATTCGAATCCAACTACACCGACGAGTGGGAGGAGTCCCTTGAAATAGGATAATATCTCTCCGATGAAGAATAGGTTCCTGAGACTCTTCTTATGCCAGTGATCTAGTATAACCCCCTACAGCCACAAGGATCCTGGTCTGATGATGAAGAAGACCAGGAGGCTGTACAGGAAAATGCTGTTGAACCAGCACCCCTCATTGCTCCAGTGGAAATCAACAATGTTGAGCCGCAAAGAGTTGATGAAGAAGAAGATTAGGCTCCTATGCCTGATCTTGAAGAATATACAAGGATCTTGCAGCGTCTCGCTCTAGAATAAGAGCAAGACCGCGTCAACGAGCCTCCTCGCAATCCAGAGCCGGAAGTCCCTGAAGACCATCAGGTACATCCTCCCTCAACTCCTAAAAATGGAGAAAATTGCTGGATAGACGATCCTCTTACATCCAAGGTGAGTCTGACTCCGATCAGACAACGTCTCCTATCACAGCTTCCTGTAATGTGATAATTCGGGATTATAACTCTTCCGAGGCATCGTCTGATTAGATCACTTACACTCCGACGACTCCTAGCAATGTATCTTCTGGAGCCACCTCATCTCACGTGACTTTCACCGAGACAACACCTTCTCAGGTTTCTTCTCCTGAGACTGTGACTTCAAAGTTCATACCCTTCCTGACTGAAGAATTCCCAGCCATTGATGCTTGGGACGATGAATTGATCAACGAAGAAGAAAGTTTGCTGGATGCTGTTCAGGACTTTTTCCCGAAAAATGCTCCATGCAACACAATCACTGAGGATGGGAACTCTGATGTTGATGCATCCTCAGCAAATGAAAAACGACAGCCTCTTGATCCTGAAAACAATCTTCCAAACGAAGACCCTTCTTAAGAATCTCTCGAAGTTGGAAGAGGCACCCGCTCTGGCCGGGACTACCATAAGAATTACAACCAATCTTCTTTTACATATGTAAATCCTTCGGGAAAAGATGTTGTAAGCACCTCTAGTGACAACAATGATGAACATGTAGGCCCTAAGGAGGCTTTCAAGTATGACTTGATTGAACACTTCAAGCACATACCTGCACGTCTGCACATCCTAGATTTATTGCGAATGTCTCCGCACACTCGTGATAATCTCATTTCAGAATTAAAAAAGCTGAATAAGGATGTCGACAAACATGCCCCGCACGTCCTCCAAATTGAAATGGACTACCGGGTCAAAAACTCAGAAGCTTCCTCAAAGGGAGAAAAGAAGAAAACTGAGGGATCATGGATTGAATGCCTCTCGGTTCAAAAAACAGCCAGTGCAACCATCGCCTTCACTAAGGATGACCTCCTACTTAGCGAAACAAGGCATAACCGACCTCTGTACTTCACAAGGTACATCAAGGAAATGCCTATGCACAGATTTCAGATCGACCCAGGTTCTATACTCAACCTCATCTCCACTTCGGCTCTCGAAGAGTTGGGCATCCCACCCAGCAAGCTGAGCCACACATCTGTATCTATCTTTGGATACGATGGGAGTACTCAAAGGCCTATCGGCAAAATCAGGTTCAAGTTGCAAATCGGTGATCTTATCTCTGAGGTCACTGTGTATGCAATAAAAACCCCTTCAAGCTACAACATCCTTCTCGGACGCCCCTGGATCCACGAGAATGGTGTTGTCCCTTGAACTTTACATCAATGCATCAAGTTTGTTGGCGACGACGGCATGATACATCAAGTCTTTCCGGACAGAAAACCCTTCAAAGGTAAAGAAGTCCACTTCGCAGACTCACAAACGTATGAAGGTGAAAAAGAAGAAGAGGAGAAGGACACATCACCCTTTGCCGAAAATCTCCAGAAAGATAAAGGCAAGGCTCCTCAACAATCACCGAAAGAAAACAAACCATCCGGTAAATCTGAAGAGAGCATTCAAACTCCCGTCATCATCTCCCTCAAACCTTCAAAGCCTTTGGTCATCAAAACTAAAGTGAAGAAGGCAAAGCAAAAGTCTGGGGGCAAATTTGTTGTCTCTTTCGTGTATATCATGCAAGACACGGATTCGGATTCAGAGCCAGAAGACGACACATCGTCAAGCCAAGCTGACACTCAGCAAGTTCAGCTTGCTCTTACTCTAATGGAGACAACTTCTGACATAGAAGATCCTATGTTAGCTTCCTTCATTGCTCCAGCAACTTCAGCAAAGGAAAAGCCGATCTTCTTCTACAGATCGGATGCTTCTTCATCAAACTCCATGCTTGAACCTTTCCAAAATGAAGGTATGCCTCAACTGTCCTTATATAGTTCTGTGGCACAAGCTATTATGAAGAAAATGGGCTATGACGCTCAAAACCCAGTCGGTTTGGGAGAAGGCCGCAGTATTCTCACACCATTGGGGCCCGTCTTGACCAAAAGCCAACTGGAAGATTGGAGACACTACGGCTATGTAGAAAAGTCTTCACATGGGTTAGGGTATTATCCTGACACTCCCCTGAGACAGTTGACACAGGCTTAAAAGTCAATTTACTGACCAAGCCTCAACATCTCGTATACATGAAGACATCGATCTCTCTGGATATCTCTTCGATGAGTCACCTGACAAAGATCCAGGAAGCTCGTCCAATTGGTACGATTTCTCTGACAATGAAGAGGAGTTGTCCGATGGCACAGACATGTGGTCTTCTGACCCAGAAGAATCCTCGTCTCCAAAAGAAGTACCCTACTTCGACCCGGTTTCAACAGGCGATTGGGATCATCTCATAGCAAACCTTGAGAAAATCGCCGATCAAGAAGACCCGTGGAAAGGAACAAAACCTTGGTCTGGAAATGCCCTTGAAACCCCAGAAGGTTTTGTTGAGCTAGAAGCCTCCAAAAGTATTATGGAGGAACCACCTTCGAACCTTCTTCGTGAGTAAGTAACTCACGTCCTGTTCAAAAGATAGACTTGGGAACACCTGATAACTCACGTCCTGTATTCATAAGTAAGAATATAAAGGATGATGAGTTACCCGAGTATATCGCCTTTCTTCGTGAGTTCGTTGATTGCTTTGCATGGTCTTACGCTGAAATGCCTGGCTTAGACCCCAAAATAATAGTCCACAAAATCAATCTTCAAGAAGACATCAAGCCTGTCAAATAGGGCAAAGAAGATTCCGTCTAGATGTGATGGATAAAATTGAACAAGATGTTCAAAAACTCAAAAGCGTCGGCTTCATCCGTGAGGAACAACATCCTGAATGGTTGGCCAACATTGTCCCCGTAAGAAAGAAAAACGGGCAGATCAGGGTCTGTATTGACTATAGAGACCTGAATGGCGCATGCCCTAAAGATGAATTTCCGCTCCCCATACCAGAGGTAATGATTGATAATACCTGTGGATTCGAGCGAATGACATTCATGGATGGTTTCTCTGGCTACAATCAGATAAAGATGCATCCTGAAGATGAAAAACATACATCTTTTCGGACCCCATTTGGCGTGTATTGCTACACTGTCTTACCATTTGGTCTAAAAAATGCTGGTGCCACATATCAGAGGGCTATGATGAAGATATTCCAAGATATGCAGCATAAGACGGTCGAATGTTACGTTGATGACCTCGCCGTCAAAAGCAAAAGAAAGGAAGATCATGTCGAAGACCTTCGAGAAGTCTTCCTCCGACTTCGCAAACACAAATTGCGAATGAATCCTTTGAAATGCTTCTTCGGCGTCTCATCGGGTAAGTTCCTCGGATTCTTAGTTCGGAAAGCTGGAATAGAGCTTGACCCCATAAAAGTCAAAGCCATTCTAGAAATGCCCTCTCCAAGAACATTGAGAGAACTCAAAGGGCTTCAAGGGAGATTGGCCTACATAAGACGGTTCATCTCCAATCTTTCGGGGAAATGCCGTCCATTCTCCTGGTTGATGAAAAAAGGTGTAAACTTTGTCTGGGATGCTGACCGTGAAGCTGCGTTCGAAGATATCAAGTCATACCTGACCAAACCTCCAGTGCTAGCTGCTCCTACCACTGGAAAACCATTCATCTTGTACACAAGAGCCCTTGATCACTCTCTGAGAGCTCTGCTTGCACAAGAAAATGATGAAAGAAAAGAAGCTGCACTATACTACCTCAGCCGCATGTTAGTAGGTGTAGAGCATCGCTACTCTCCAGTCGAAAAAGAAAGTCTTGCAGTGATGTTCGCCGTACAAAAGCTGTATCACTACTTGCTTTCCAACACAGTCTACCTAGTCTCAAGGGTCAACCTCTTGAAGGTCCTTGTCACAAAAGCAGGTTCCCTCAATGCCCGACTGGCAAAATGGTCCATCCTTCTGTCACAATTTGATATCAGGTATGTACCGCAAAAGGCGATCAAAGGGCAAGCTCTAGCGGACTTTCTCATAGAGCATCCATTGCCTAAAGATTCTCCACTCAGAGATGATCTCCCAGATGAACCAGTCTACAATGTGGAGATTTTCTCACAAAGTGCCTCCTGGGACATTTACTTTGACGGTGCAACTAGGACAAATGAAAAAAGACAGCTGATCTCGGGAGTTGGCATCCTCTTTGTTAGCCCGACAAATACATGATTCCACACGCTTTCTCGCTATTGGAACCATGCACAAACAATGCGCTAAATATCAAGCTCCGATCCTAGGATTGGAACTAGCCATCGAATCCGGTATCACCATGCTAGAAGTCTTTGGAGACTCTCAACTGATCGTCAACCAGATGAATCAGAAATTTGAAGTCAGGAAACCTGATTTGCTGCCTTACTACAACAAGGCACAATCATTTTTGCAAAAGTTTGACATCTGTCACATCACCCACATTCGTAGAGGTGAAAACATACGTGCAGATGCCCTGGCCAGACTTATCGCATCTATGGCAATCCAGGAAGGGGAAAACATGCAAATCACAGTGTGCGAAAGAAGAATCCTCCCTCCTCTTAACACACATCAAGCAACTGCTGAATGCCACCAAGTGGTTGGAAGTCGGATTTCAATCCTTCAACCTTCAATCGGCGACTGGAGGGATCCGTTCATTGATTACACTATGTTCGAAATCCTACCTGAAGATCCAAAAGAACGGGTAAGCATCCAAAAGCGAACCCCAAGCTTTCATTTGGATATTCCTTTAAAAATCCTTTACAGGAAATCCTTCAACGGAGAACTTCTACGCTGCTTGTCACAACAAGAGGCTGAAGAAACACTCAAAGAAGTTCATGCTGGTCTTTGCGGAGCTCATCAGGCTGGTCCCAAGCTCTATGATCAGATAAAAATGTTAGGTTATTACTGGCCTACCATGGTAGCTGACGCAATGCAATTTGATAAGTGCTGCCAACAATGCCAAGTTCATGGAGATTACATTCACATGGCTACATCCTACAGCGATTTCATGGCCTTTTGAAGCCTGGGGTATGGACATCATAGGTCCTATTTCTCCCCCTTCAAGCAAAGGTCATCGCTTTATCTTCGCCGCTACGGATTATTTCTCCAAGTGGTCAGAAGCATTTGTGCTCAACAAAATGAAGACCTCATCAGTCCTTCAATTCCCGCGCACCAACATCATTTGCCGTTTTGGCATACCCAAAAGATTCGTCCATGATAACGGATCACAATTCTGGGATCATCGATTCTACAGGTTCTGTGACAAATACAAAATCCAAAGCTATCCTTCGACTCCATACAATTCGGCAGCAAATGGATTAGCAGAAGCTTTTAACAAGACACTCTGTAAAATCCTCAAGAAAATGGACTCTAGTCACAAAAGAGACTGGAGCGACAAACTGTCTGAAGCTTTGTGGGCCTATCGAACCACCGTTCGAGGACTAACCCATAGCACATCATTCTCCTTGGTCTATGGATGCGAAGCTGTCGTGCCCTTGGAAGTACAAATTCCTTCCTTGAGGGTATCCTTGCAAAATGACTTAACTCGAGAAAGCAATTTCAAATTGCGACTCCATGAGTTAAACAATCTCGATGAGAGACAGCTCGAAGCTCAACAAAGCATTGAACTTTACCAAGCACGCATGGCAGGATCTTTCGACAAAAGTTCAGGAAACGCGCCTACAAAAAGGGTGACTTGGTTCTTGCGGTAAAAAGACCAATGGTCTTCGCTCACAAGTCCAAAGGCAAGCTTGAGCCAAAATGGGAGGGACCCTACGTCATCGACAAGGTTTTCTCCAACGGCGCATACGCACTCCTAAACATGGAAGGTGACAGATGTATGTTGCCCGTCAACGGCAAGTTCTTAAAGCGGTACTACCCTTGAAGACTTACCCAACTGGGTAAAAGCAATGCCTGTACGGCCAAAACCGGTTTCCAGGTACTCGCTCGCTAGACCCACTCTTTTTAGAATTTCATATCAAATGTTGAAATTTCTAGAAATTTAAACAATGCTTACTTTCATCGTTTCATTGTTCAAAAAAAAAACCCTAAGTGTAGGAACCTTTTCCTAAGTTAACCAAAATTCTCAACCCTTGAAACCCAAAATTCATGGTTTGAAACAAAATCCGGGTTCAGGGATTTCCACCCTAGTCCACCCTGCCTTTTACTGCCAAAATGGTTTTAGGTCAAAACTTATGACCCTCGTGTCTTTAAACAAAAATTAGTTTTTCAAAAACCGCGGGGAAGCGACGCTTAGTCGATACTCGCACAAATCGGAAGCATGCGAACCACGTTTGACACTTCCAAAATCGCAGGGAAGCGACATTTCATCGATACTTGCAAAATCCAAAACCGTGGAGATGCAACATTTCAGTTGATATCCACAACCCAAATTCCAATGGTTCAAAAAAAAACCAAGAAACTGTGGAGATGCAACATTTCGGTTGATATCCACAACCCAAATTTCAAAGGTTCTAAAAATACTAAAAAACCATGGAGACGCAACATTTCAGTTGATATCCATAACCCAAAGGTTCGAGGAAACCACAAATTTAAAAAATTATGGGGAAACGACATCAAGTCTGTACCCGCAAAACTAGAATTTTTGAAAAGCAAGGATGCGACATTCCATCGATACTTGCACCCAAATCCGCGAGGATGCGACATTCCATCGATACTCGCAATCGAATGAGCAAGGATGTGACATTCCATCGATACTTGCAAGACCATTCAACAGGGAGGCGACTTTTAGTCGATACTTGCATTTTTGAAAACCAAAATGGCTATAGATGCCACCAAAACAAACCGGCTATAAATGCCACCAAAATAGGTTATAAATGCCACAAACCGGCTACCGATGCCACCAAAACAAACGGCTATAGATGCCACCAAAACAAACCGGCTATAAATGCCACAAAAAAGGCTATAAATGCCACAAACCGGCTATCAATGCCACAAAACAAAACCAGCTATCAATGCCACAAACCAAAAACTTGGCTTTAAAAAAAACCGGCTATAGATGCCACCAAAACAGGCTATAAATGCCACAAACTGGCTATCAATGCCAAAATCGGCTTCCACGCCACAAACAAAATCTGGCTCCCATGCCAAAGCAATCATTTGACAAAAGATTTTCACAAAATGACAAGCTTTTGATCAAATCCCATTTAGCAATTGCTTTCATAAAAAAAAAAATTTAAGTGAGCATAGGGAAAACAAAACAAAAAAAAAGCATCCCATTTAGCAATTGCTTTCATAAAAAAAAAGATTTAAGTGAGCGTAGGGAAAACAAAACAAAAAAAAGCATCCCATTTAGCAATTGCTTTCATCACAAAAAGATTTAAGTGAACATAAGGAAAACAAAAAAAAGAGTACCAAAAAAATACATGCGGTACCAAAAAGAAGAAAGTGTTCACAAACACTACAAAAAAAAAAAGAGTACCAAAAAAAAAACATGTGGTGCCAAAAAAAAAAAGAAGGATAGTTTCTGCTACAAAAATCAGAAGCTCAGCCAAAGATGGTCTCCAGCCAAGATTTCAGCTCCTCAAGCAAACTTTTGGCCTCAGCCGTCAGAGATTCCAGGGCACGCTTCTTCAAGAACTTGCCATGAGATGCTGGGGTGAGCTGTAACCCTTTTTTCACACCGGGAAGCTTATCCCGAGTAGTTCGCCATTGTTTGTCCTCTTGAAATTTCCTTTTAAGGACTCGATCAACATCTACAACCCGGCGAATCAGAGCACTCTCCTTGTCGCGAGCCTCTGTTATAGCAGCCCACTTGGCAGCGACTTGTGCTTTCAAATGCTCAAGACATTTCCTGGCCTCATCGACCTCCCTATCAAGGATCTTAAGGTCATGTGTCAGCCCAATGATGGCTAGCTCTTCTAAGTTCTTCTCTCGGACAATCTGCCTCCTGCTTTGTGTAGCTTCATTCAGGTCAGACTTAGCCTTATCAGCAGGGTCCGGGAACATCTCCTTGAAGAACTGGTCGTCAGCAAAACCCATGGCCTCAAACCACTTGTCACCCAGTGCAATGTTCCTATCAACGATCGCCCTGGCACCTGTGACATCCAGACCAGCCTCTTCGGCATCACTGAGAGTCTCCTGCACATGCTGGATCATGCCAAATCCGGCATCCAAGTGCCCAGAAAGAAGAGTCTCAATCCAAGAGCTCAGAACCCGCACCACCACTTTCTTCGCAAAAAGAAGAGATGGCCCAGCTGAAGATTCGCCCAACGCCGTTGGTCGGCTGCTCATGTTATCACCCGTTGGAAGAGTAACAAAAGAACTCTTTCCAGTTGGAGATGCTCGGGAAGGAATCTCAGCACGAGGTATCTCCTCAACAGTGTCAGAACTGGTCCCAAGAGTCTCTACCTCTGGATCGACCTCTGGCATCTCTTGCTCTGGTTCTAAAGCAAGCGACGGACTCTCCTCTGTCACTTCAAAACCTGCCAAAGAAACACAAAAAGGTATGAATATGATCCTGTTTGAAAATCATTATCAGGGTTATTACTACAAAATACCTTTTTCGACGACTGGCGGAAGACTCTCTTCCTCCATGAACTCATTGGAAGCATCATCAACATTTGCGTCCATCGATGGTTCAAAGTCATCAGAATCCTGTGGTAAGTTAGCTGACAAGGAAAATGTTAGTAAACCAAGTCACAGAAAAAAAAAGCAAAAAAAAAAGTCATGCTAGTTGGAGATTCTGGAATCACTCTAGAGTCCCTCGGTTCTTCTTCTGGTGCCGCAACCGGATTTGTCACAGCCTCATCGGTTGGAACCTCAGGCATCGCAAAGTCTTCCTCTACTGAAAAAAAAGGAAGCGGTAGGGGAGAAAACAAATCAAGACATGGAAAAATCCAATGAAAAGAAATGGAAAGAGAAAAAGGAAGAATCATACCTTGGCCGACGGTCTCTTCTTCTCGGCTTCTCTTTTCCGGAGGCTCATCAGCATTCCCTGGCACCTCCTCATTTATAGTAAGAGGGACTTCAATGTCAGGAGAGTCCTCATGCTGCCCCTTGCTGCGATGATGACTCCTCTTCCTCTTACTTATGTGGACTCGCTTCTTAGAAGAACCTGCCCCGCTGTTAGAGCCAGGTTTCCCACTTGACTCCTCACTGGATGGTCTACTCTTGCCAGTAGACTCCACGGAAGCTTGCCTTTGCGTCGCTTGCATCCAAGCATCAAGTTCAGCTTCCTCCTGTTCTAGCTACTCTAAGGCCTTATCAGGTATTTCTCGAACAGCTTCAGAACCAATGACGCCTTGGTCACCGAGAAAGCCTATCTTATGCTTCTATCCAGAAAGGAAGGCCCAAACTTCCTCTCATCGGACGCCATCCGACTTTCCAAGGCCCTTTCCAGATGACAGCTTCACATCAAGCTCCTTCTTGGAAATCCCCCGACCCATGCGTTTCTCCCGTCCTGTAAACCTCCAAAGTACTTCACAATGCTTGAAGGCGCTCCAACAACGCCTTGAGAAAAGCCTAACTGCAGAGCAAAGCGAGAAGGTACATACGGCTGGATGTTGACGAAAAGATGTCTGCGGTACACCATTGTGCCAACACGTATGCTGAAAAGCCACTCCTCTGCATTTGTCAAGGAGTAATGCCTTCCCGACCCCACCCTGGAAGAGTCTCGGGAGGCACAAAAATCAAAAGCCTTCTTCCGCAACTCTGGAGAAAGCTTCACTGAAGACTGCCCCATCTCGACGTCCCTGAACCGTCGGATCCTCATGCGGTCAAACAAAAGTGATTCAGACACGGCTTTGTCCTTAGCCAGCCGAATCATCAGAGGATCATCATCCTGTGCAACACCCAGCCGATGGAAGCCAGGACAGTGGTACATATACCACGAATAAAAGATGTGGGCTGAAAATACCCTATTCATAGGGAGACCAAGTCGAACCAAAAAAGCAGTAGCCTGCAGTTCGGTACACAAGTAGGAGTAGAGAGCCGGCGCCAAAGCAAGCTGCTCTCCAAACGCCATCTGACAAGCCGAAAAAATACAATGCGGCCTGATGTGCGTTCCATCTCTTCCAGCAAAAACGGCCTCACCAAGCCAATAAGTGAGGTAAACAACGAGATCTCTTTACAGTGCAATGTCAGGGCATATGGCGTTTGTACTCGCACAGAAATCTCTCAACTCTTCTTACATAGCCAAGATCTTCTTCGAACCCGGATCCTTAGCCCTATCTTCCCGGGTCATGCTATTAGAAGACTCCCCATTTTCAAAGAAGTTAGGAGAAGAAGAGTTAAAAATCTTCCAACTACTGGATCTAATTAAAATTCTTCCAACTACTGGATCTAACTTTCAAGCCTTCCTTCTCCTTCAAAAAATCATAGAAGGCAACAAGCTGACAGTACAGAAGCCTGAACACCTCAGACTGCTCCTCAAGGACGCTGTCAATCGGCATAAACTCCTCATAGAGTTTGCCAAGGATGGGCAATCCAGTAATGACGCTTAGCTCCTTCAAAGAGAAACCACTCTCACCATTCGTCGCAACGAAGGTATTGGTTTGTGGAAGGAATGACTCCAGCATAGCCATGAAGACCTCGTCGGAAAAGATCACAATCTCCCTAAAGGTGCGGACCGCATCGAAAATCCCGGCTTCCTTCAAAACGGCGCCACCAATCAGCAGGACGCGATCAGTCCACGACTTCCACTCGGAGTCAGCATTGAAATGGCCACGAAGTCGAAAAGGCTTCACCCAATTGCTGCCGTCACCGCTGAAAATGCCAAGGCCCACCGGTCTCAAATCGACCGACGGATAATCAGAGCCCTGGTAGCTGCTGGCCGGCATCAACATATCCATGTTAGTAGGCGACTTCTCCGGATATCCAGGAGAACCGCCAAGAAAAACCCCGGTCTTGATTACATTTGTCCTTCTCACCCAGCTTGGAGGATCTTCCCTCTTAGAGCAAGTGGGGGCAAGGCTCATGATCGAGATGGTGCGATCAAACGTCGACCGGGTAGCAACAGTCTTCTTCTCACCATCTGCTGTGAAAGAGAACTGAAAACAACTCCTCTGGTATGTCATGTCATCATGGACGACATCACCAAAGAAGAAGGTAGGCTTGGGTTAAACACTGACGGACAGCGCATTCTTCTCGGTTCTACCGAGGTCGGCGGACGTGGGAGTCCATTGGATCCGACCCTTTCGTAACCGGGGGGCAAAGGCGTGCATCAACATTTCTTTTGTGTGGGTGTGCCAAATTTTCTATTTTTTACTTGGAATTGCAAGTGGTGATCCGGAGATCAACCTTCGCAAGTAAAAAAGAAATCAACTTCTTTCAAGTTTTCCATTGCACAAATATTTAAGAAAAGAGACATTTTCTTGATTTGCCGTGAAAGGCGATTTTTTTGGCATTTATAGCCGATTTTGGCATTATAGCCAATTTTTGGCGTTTATAGCTAACTTTGGCATTTATAGCCGATTTACAATCCTTATCAATAATGAAAGACAAGAGTTGTGATTTTTGTCTCTTTTAAAAAAAATACGAACTACAATGAAAAGCAAGATAAGGAGGATCTAACTTCTCAGGAGATTGTGGGGGACTCGTTCAGATTGACGGTCGCAAGCCATATGTGGACTTCGCCATCATCCATGCAGATGAGAACAGAGGATGCTATTGATTCGCTTGGCTTGGTTTTAACCTCAGGTTTTTAGAGGACAAAGACCAAAAGGAGGTCCTATGTCCAATAAAAAGCCAAGTAGACGGGCTAAAAAGTCACGTCTAAGCCATTGGAGGCAAAAGGAGAAGGCAAGGACCTTGGGGGGGGGGGGGTACCCCCAAGGGACTTTTGTCACCTTATAGTGGTGGTCGGTGTAGAACTTCCGCAGAGTTTTCTATCTTTCTTTCTCTTGATTTCTGTGCTTTTTTCTGATCTGGGATCTGTCTTCTTTTTTCCGATCAGGAATTCTTTGGAATGCTCTCCTATTTATAGGCTTTTAGGTAGCCATTTAGGAGGGTTTATGAGCCTTAATTGTGATAAAGCTACATAAAGGGAGGAGTTACAAGATTGAATTCTTTATTTTATAACTCCTTTTTCTTGGCTTCTGAATGGCCGGAGGAGATTGAGGGCATTTAATCGCCTTTAATTGCCATGATGGGAGGAGTTTCATGGGTTAAATGCCATGAATCTCTTGACTTGTAACTCCCAGATGCTTGCTTCTGATTGGGCCGTCCAAAGAAATGGATTAATGACTGTAATAAAGCTAGTCAATTAATCGCATTAAGTGGTCGCCGAGCAGTTGAAGAGTCGTGGGCCGTGCCGCGTCTTTGGGGATTCTTCTGGCGATGATCATCG
Source organism: Litsea cubeba (assembly GCA_012931725.1). NCBI lineage: Eukaryota > Viridiplantae > Streptophyta > Magnoliopsida > Laurales > Lauraceae > Litsea > Litsea cubeba. The sequence continues at coordinate 65,817,404 of CM022944.1, forward strand.
ATGGATCTTCATGTAGATCGGCATCAGATGACCATGTAACTTCAAGTATTGGTTGCCAATAGCGGGTCGGTGCCATCTGTCCTGTCGATTTCTCGATCGGTCGGGTAGAAAGCACACTTTTTTTGGTTGATCGGGTGGCGATCAATGTTGATTTTGATACTCTTGATGATTGACTCGTGTTTTTGACGGATGTCAGAGGATTTGGTGTCTCAAAAGTATGAATTTTTGAAAATACCAAAGGTCGGACGCTTCGAATCGCAAAAAAAGGGCAAAAAATGGGGTTTCCGGGGCCCTCCCAGCCCCAGGGTCGCAGGGGCCTGCGACCCTGGGGGGGTTTTCCCCCCTTTTGTCTCGTTTTGTGTCCGTTTTTGCTGTTTTTCGATTCTTTTTTCTTCTGTATTTTTCCTTGACATTTTGACCATTTATTGGCTTGATTTCCCTGTAGAAAACCTGATGAGAATCCTTGCATTTTGTTTTGCAAAGTTCCTAATTTTCTGAGAAAGCCGAAGACTTTGTCGCGCAGAGCTGCCGATTTTTCGTCAGAAGCTGAAACTGGGTCAAACGATGTCGGAATGACCTGAAATTTGGGGTGAAGCCTGCTGAGCAATAAATAAGACAAACCATAGCTTTTGTTTGAGTTTTGAAGCCGTTTGGAGTCCTATCACTAGTAGACTTGCTTTTGTCGCGATCAAGATGTCGCGGCTTGATGTGCGGTCAACCGATGTCCGATTGACTTGAAATGTGACAGGGAAAATATTGGAGTCATTTTAAGATGGTCCATAGGCTATGTCTTGGAAACCATGGTCCCGGGGAGTTTCGCCGCCGAGAGGCCTGATTTAGCTGTTTGAGGGTTGATGTAGGGTCAAACGTGGTCGGTTCGACTCGGAACTTGACGTGGAGCCTTTTGGATGTATTTTGAGACCATCCATCGGCTCTGATCGAAGATTTGGTGTCTCCGATGCTTTCGCTGCCAGGAGCTCCTTTTCGGCTCCCGGAGAAGCGAAGTTAGGCCAAATGATTTTGAAATGGCCCGAAACTTCTTGTGTACTCCTCTTTTGGCTGTCTTGAAGGATCTTGCAGTTTTTGTTTGATTCTGACAAGATTTGATTTTTTGGAAGTAGCATTGCCTATTTATGGCAGGTTACGACTTCATGTAGCTTTTTGGATCTTGAAGAAGCCAGGTGACATTTTTGGTGTCAACAAATGCCCCCTCGAGGTGCAGCGATGAGTTGCTTAACTTTTGTAGTCGATGTGCCTCGAAGAGATTTGTGAAGGAGAGCCTGTGCCTTGACCAAGAGTCTTTGAGCAGTCTTTCTTTTTGGTATTTGTAGCCTTTTGAGCCTCCAGGGGAATTTTATAGTAGTGAAAGGGATCACATACCATCTCGAGGCAAAGTTTTGAAGATGACATCAGGGATGTGGATTTGGGTTTTGACCTTGTGACCTAACAGGTCGTATGTGGCAGGTTAGGGGGTCGGGTTTGGCTTTGACCGTTTGACCCAACAAGCTGTATGTGGAATGTTAGGGGGTCAATTTTGGTTTTGATCTTGTGACCTAACAGGCTGTATGTGGCAAGTTAGGGAATCAGGTTTTGGTTTTTGGTTTTGGTCTTGTGACCTAACAAGCTGTATGTGTCAAGTTAGGGGACCAGGATTTGGTTTGGATTTTTGTGGAATGTCAATTTCAAGATTTTGGCTCAATTTGGTAGATGAGGCTGGATGGTTTGATTTTTGGAAGCTCATGGGGCTTGGAATTCTTTTTTGTATGGTCCAATCAAGTCAAAAGAGGCATGGAACCATTTTTGTATGCTCTTGGTAAGAGGGATTTCTCTTTGACTAAAAGCCCAAAATTTTTTTTTAGTGCCTAGGTGGTCAAACCTGGCTCATATGGCTAACCCATGGGACCTTAAGCTTTTGAAATGGCTTAAATCTCATATGGTGTCATTTTTGTAAAGAATATCCAAAAATATCTCCTTTGGATAGAGAATATCTAAGAATATCTTTACTTGGAGAGAATCTCTCATGTTCCCTTTATTTTGGGAGAGAATATCTCTAGATATCTTCCTTTGGGAAAGAATCTTTCATTGATCCTATCTTTTGGGAGAAAATCTCTCATTGATTTCGTTTTGGGAGAGAATCCCTCAAGATATCTTTCTTTTGGGAAAGAATCTTTCTAATTTCTTTCTTTTGGTAAGGTTACTAATTAGTAACACTTACCTCTTTCTTCTTTCCTTCTTTGGCTTGCTCTCTTCTATAAAAGTAAGGAGGAAGTTGGATATCTTGCTCTTATTGCTTTCTTTTGCAACAATCCCAAGAGGGCTTCAAGACCAAGAGTTCTTCTTCTTCAAGATCTTCAAGACTTTTCTTCTTCTTCTCCATCAATGGCTTCAAGTAAGTTCCCTTTTTCAAGAAAACCCCATTGTTGGAAAAACTTCTTTCTTTCTTTTTTGTTTCTTTCTTTTCTTTTCTTTTTTTTCCACGTGTTTTGCTCTCTTTTTTTTACACGTTTTTTATTTTATTTTTATGCTTTCTTCTTCTTCTTTTTTTGCATGTTTTTTTTTTCTTTTTGTGGGCCGCACAGACAGATCCGTACAGATCTCGCCGTACGGCCACGTGGCCTGTGGGCCAGCCCCTTTTTTCTTTTCTTTCTTTCTTTTTATTGTTTTGTTTCCCTCTTTTTTTTTGAGAAAGTTTCTTTTCTTTTTTTTTGTTTGCTCATCATGATAATGCATTTTTTTTAAACCAAGATGTTCATGCATGTATACTTTTTTTTATAAATTAGATTGTAGCATGATGTTGTGAGGCCCCACCCTTGGTAGGCCCTCAATTTGAATTTGAAAACTATATATTAGCCTAAGTGTTTTATTATACTAATTATGGGGTTTAGATAAGGGTAGTTATGTGTATTCCTTGGTTTGGTCTAGTTGTGTAATGAGTAGAGTCAATAGGGTGTCTTTTGTTAATTTTAGAGTTAGTTAGTTTGTTAGAGGCCCTAGCTAGAAATTAGTATTTACTATAGGGGTTTGCACCAAAGAATCTTCTAGAAGCCCACCTAAAGACTTAAGTACCCTCTACCCTCTACCCTTATCCTATTCTAACCCCAAGGGCATTTTTGTCCCTAGCCCAAAAACCCCAACCTATTTAAACTAAACCCTCCCTGCCCAAGCAACTACTGTTCATCCCCTCTCTCTCGATTCCCATCTATTTTCTCTCTTCTTCTTCCCCACTACTCTCCAACGAGCCCTCATCTTCCCTCCAATTCCTACTTCTCCCTCTCTCTCTCCCCAGAATTTCCAATACGAGGCCAACCCCGAGACCGATCTGCAACAGAGGAGACCTACTGCCGAAACCCTTTGGTTCTCTATTGTTTTCTCTATTTTCCTTCTACCTTCAATTGATCAGGCAAGTGCCCTATGCTGATAGTCTAGATTGCATGTTTTCCTTCTTTGATTTGCAATTACAATTCCAACTGCAATATATATATATGTTTAGATCGATCTTTGAGCTTGTCTGATTGGTTTTCTTTGGCCATTGATGGATGGGGTTACCTCATTTGGATGATCAATGGCCGGTTGATGATGGATGGATGATATGGGAATGTTTGTTCTTCGATTATGCTTCTGTGATGATCTAAGGAGAAACCCAGGTGAATTGGGTCACGGTAATAGGTTTCCGGAGATGGAATTGTGAAAACCCATCTTGCTGTGTCGAGATCGGGACCGAGGTGGGACCCCCTTTGGTAAATCAGGACCCTACGTCTGTTTGAGGGGCCCTGGGCGACCATGGGAACAGGACCTAATCTGGATTTTGATCAGAGGTGGACCATCATCCCTGTGCATAATGAAGAGAAGTTGTGTTCTGTCGCAGAACTGAGTTCTGTAACAAAACACAACTGATGGGGGAGCATGACCGAGTCCAGCGTTGGCCGAGCTCAGCACTGGCAGAGCACAGCGATTGCCGAGCTCAACATTGGCGGAGCTCAGCGGTTGCCGAGCTCAGTATTGGCCGAACTCAGCGATGGCTGGATTCAACGCTAGCCGAACTCAGTGTTCTGCCGAGCACAATGCTCAGGCTGAGATCCGTGTTTTAGCCGAGCTCAGCGTCTAGGCCGAGCTCATCGTTTAGGCCGGGTTCAGTGTTATGGCCGAGCTCAGTGTTCTACCTAGCTCAGTGCCAGACCGGGTTCCGTGCCAGACCGGGCTCTGTGCTTAGCCGAGCTCAGCGCTTAACCGAGCTAAGAGCTTGACCGACCTCAATGCCAGGCCGAGCTCAATACTTTCCCGAACTCAGCTGGGTGACCGAACTGAGCTAGGCACTATGCCGAGCTGAGCTGGGTGACCGAGCTGAGTGTTCAATTGAGCTCTCGTGCCTAGCCGAACTCCAAGATAGATTCCGAAAAGGCGGGATTCCAACACGGGAGACTAGAACCTGGGACATTCCCTTCAGCCAGAATTCTTAGTGTGTACGGCCCACTACCCAGGCCAGGGGTTAGCCGAACTCACAGGAAGTTCTGGACAAACAGGCTTGCCTGCAGGGTGTTTACTTCTCTGATCCCAGTGTGCTGAGCTGACCGCCCAGGCCAGGAGGTCGGCTGAGCACACTGTGTACAGTGACACTTCCCAGATTCTAATTTCTATTGTTGCAATCATATGTAGGACCCATTGACCATCCAAATAGACTTCCATTACTGTGCCAACCACGAGTCGATGGTGTGGCTCAACCTTGACTCGTGGGGTCCACTAATTAAGGTTCAGGTTATGTAATCTAAGATGATTCGACCTTTATACGTTACCAATGATGCATATAACTTCTGAGCACCAAACACAGTATTCCTTAGCATCTGTGGTTTCACTTAAAGATCAAATTACCTAAGATAGACCTGAACCTGAAAGTGGACCAATTACTTAGGTTGGACTGTTGATATCTCCCATTGATCCTTGTACTTGGAGATTCATCTCCCTCATATTATTAGTGTCACTCTATTGACCTTAATATTGCTTATACCTGTTAATTAAATGGAAAATGGAGGACCCGAACCTAGGACTACTTAGAGTTGACCCGGTAATATGATTGGGTGAACATTGACCCGTGTCTGTGGCTAGGCGGGCCCTTTTATAGCCTAAGTTTGGACGTGAATTACCCAAGACTGGAGAGGTTAGATTGTATGGGCTTGTGACCCATTATGGATATAAATGGATCATATGTTATTGAACTTGGACTTGTATCTCGTATGTACTGTTATAGACCAGGCCATGTATTTGGTGGGCCTTGGTATGGATCCATTGATTGGACTTGGACCTGAATTATGATCCATGGATACTTGGACCTCTTAGGGACTTTGTTAGGACCTTGTTCACGCAAGGCAAAGTCTAGACAGACACAGACCCTTATTGTTTCCTGAGTCGGCATAGACATTCACTCAGTTGATCTAAGCTCAGCCAGTTGGACTGATCATCACTGGTAGGAGCTATTGAGAGTGTTGTGTAGTTATCATGATGAGCATTGTTGGAGACATACGGTGTGATATCGAGTCCGGTCTCAGTATGTATTGATGGATGATGTTATTTGCGGGGCTAGATAATCCCCAGCACTGTGAGATTTTCCCCGCCGCGACTATGTTCAGTATGGGAGGGCCGCGGCATAATATTCCGCGGTATCCAGCTTGTGTGAGTGTGCCATTTTGTGTAGGTTTATTATATTGTGTTTATCTTGATTCTATTTGTTTATCCTGCTCAACTGACTAGGATCTGTACCATTGCTATTCACTAAACTTTATTACTGTCTCTATACTCATTTGATGCATACATTCTATTTTATAAGCATACTGTGACTTGCCAGATCTTTAGATCTGATCCACTCTTGGTGCTTAGGTGTTGACCCCGAGTTCGAGGGCGATGCGTACGCGCTCGTCGAGGTGACTGTAGTAGGTGACTACGGTTGGGGACCGGCCGACCAAGAGGTCGAGCCGGAGGTTGGAGAGCTGGCACTGGTTACAGGGGTTTGAGTGTCTATTGTTTGGGATTTTGAGAGATTTTGTAGTGAGATGGGTAATGGTGAAAATATGTAATTAAACTTTGGTTTTTGTCACTTCACATTTTAGGCTGGACTTCAGCCCATTCACATTTGACATATATATGATGATACCTTATGCTTCCGCTATCTCTATATTGCTTCCGCTTATTTTACAAAAAGTTTTAAATTGGGCCTCACTGCGGACTTACGATCTTGGAAGTTTTCGGATTTTCTGGGAAGTAGCGCGCCAATTTCGGTACTTTGACAGTTTTCTCGGTATCCGGAATTGGGGCGTTACAGATGTGATAGCATACCTGAAAGTTTTCGCAAATTTGCGAATTTGGAGCTCGCAGCGATGTTGAGCCCTTCCTGATTTTGCGGAGACTTTGAGCCTTCGAAAGTTTGGAGTTTCGGAGCTCGCAGCAATGTTGAGCCCATCTTCAAGCTTTCTATTTCTTTCGGGATAGTTCCTTTTCTTCGGAATTGCCCCGGCATCATGTCAAAATTTCGCCATATTTTTTTTAGCGAGATTCTGTCATTTTGATGTTTGATCTTTTTCTTTTCCATCCTTTGCCGGTGATTCTTCCAGAACGAACAAGAGTAAAGAGCCTGCTACAAGCGTACCTCGTCTATCTGCTAGATCTTCTAATCCGGCCGTTCAGCAGGCCTGGGAGAAGGTCCAGTATGTTGACAGAAATCTGGAAGCGAGCTACTCCCTCAACAGAGATGAGATGAGGCAGCGACTGATCGCTCTCAAGGGAGAGGAACTCTATAAGATCATGGTTGATGGAACAGCGCTTCCGCTCGGTTCTACCGAGGTCAGCGGACGTGGGAGTCCGTTTGGGTCCGACCCTTTCGTAGCCGGGGGGCAGAGGCGTGCATCAACATTTATTTTGTGTGGGTGTGCCAAATTTTCTATTTTACTTGGAATTGCAAGTGGTGATCCGGAGACCAACCTTTGTAAGTAAAAAGGAAATCAACTTCTTTCAAGTTTTCCATTGCACATATATTTAAGAAAAGAGACATTTTCTTGATTTGCCGTAAAAGGCGATTTTCTGGCATTTATAGACGTTTTTTGGCGTTTATAGCCGATTTTTGGCGTTTATAGCCGATTTTGGCGTTTATAGCCGATTTACAATCCTTATCAATAATGAAAGACAAGAGTTGTGATTTTTTTGTTTCTTTTTAAAAAAATACAAACTACAATGAAAAGCAAGAAAAGGAGGATCTAACTTCTCAGGAGATTGTGGGGGACCCGTTCAGATTGACGGTCGCAAGCCATATGTGGACTTCACCATCATCCATGCAGATGAGAACAGAGGATGCTATTGATTTTCTTGCCTTGGCTATAACCTCAGGTTTTTAGAGGACAAAGACTAAAAGGAGGTCCTATGTCCAATAAAAAGCCAAGTAGACGGACTGAAAAGCCACGTCTAAGCCATTGGAGGCAGAAGGAGAAGGCAAGGACCTTGGGGGGGGGTACCCTCCCAAGGGACTTTTGTCACCTTGTAGCGGTGGTTGGTGTAGAACTTCTGCAGAGTTTTCTCTCTTTCTTACTCTGGATTTCTGTGCTTTTTTCTTATCTGGGATCTGTCTTCTTTTTTTCGATCTGGAATTCTTTGGAATGCTCTCCTATTTATAGGCTTTTAGCTAGCCATTTAGGAGGGTTTATGAGCCTTAATTATCATAAAGCTACATAAAGGGAGGAGTTACAAGATTGAATTCTTTATTTTGTAACTCCTTTTTCTTGGCTTCTGATTGGCCGGAGGAGATTGAGGGCATTTAATCGCCTTTAATCGCCATGATGGGAGGAGTTTCATGGGTTAAATGCCATGAATCTCTTGACTTGTAACTCTCGGATGCTTGCTTCTGATTGGGCCATCCAAATAAATAGATTAATGACTGTAATAAAGCTAGTCAATTAATCGCATTAAGTGGTCGCCGAGCAGTTGAAGAGTCACGGGCCGTGCCGCGTCTTTTGGGATTCTTCTGGAGATGATCATCGATGGATCTTCATGTAGATCGACATCCGATGACCATGTAACTTCAGGTGTTGGTTGCGAACCGCGGGTCGGTGCCATCTGTCCTGTCGATTTCTCGATCTGTCGGGTAGAAAGCACACTTTTTTTTGGTTGACCGGTTGGCGATTAATGTTGATTTTGATACTCTTGATGATTGACCCGTGTTTTTGACGGTTGTCAGAGGATTTGGTGTCTCAAAAGTATGAATTTTGGAAAATACCAGAGGTCGGACGCTTCGAATAAAAAAAAAAGGCGAAAAATGGGGTTTCCGGGGCCCCCCCGGCGATCCCGGGCCCCAGGTCGCCGACGACCTTGGCCGAGGGTCGCAGGGGCCTGCGACCTTGTTATTCTTTTTTTCTTCTGTATTTTTCCTTGAAATTTTTGATCATTTATTGGCCTGATTTCCCTGTAGAAAACCTGATGAGAATCCTTGCATTTTATTTTGCAAAGTTTCCAATTTTCTGAGAAAGCCGAAGACTTTGTCGCGCAGAGCTGCCAATTTTCCGTCAAAAGCTGAAACTGGGTCAAACGATGTCAGAATGACCTGAAATTTGGTGTGAAGCCTGCCGAGTAATAAATAAGACCAACCATAGGCTTTTGTTTGAGTTTTGAAGCCGTTTGGGGTCCTATCACCAGTAGACTTGCTTTTATCGCGATGAAGATGTCGCGGCTTGATGTGGGGTCAACCGATGTCCGACTGACTTGAAATTTGACAGGGAACCTATTGGAGTCATTTTAAGATGATCCATAGGCTTTGTCTTGGAAACCATGGTCTCAGGGAGCTTCATCGCCGAGAGGCCTGATTTAGCTATTCGAGGGTTGATGTAGGGTCAAACGTTGTCGGTTTGACTCGGAACTTGACGTGGAGCCTTTTTGGATGTATTTTGAGACCATCCATCGGCTCTGATCGAAGATTTGGTGTCTCCGATGCTTTTGCCGCCGGGAGCTCCTTTTCAGTTGTCGGAGAAGCAAAGTTAGGCCAAATGATTTTGAAATGGCCCGAAACTTCTTGTATACTCCTCTTTTGGTTGTCTTGAAGGATCTTGTAGTTTTTGTTTGATTCTGACAAGATTTGACTTTTTGGAAGTAGCATTGCCTATTTATGGCAGGTTGCGACTTCATGTAGCTCTTTGGATCTTGAAGAGGCAAAGTGACATTTTTGGTGTCAACAAATGCCCCCTCGAGGTACAGCGACGAGTTGTTTAACTTTTGTAGTCGATGTGCCTCGAAGAGATTTGTGAAGGAGAGCCTGTGACTGGACCAAGATTCTTTGAGCAGTCTTTCTTTTTGGTATTTGTAGCCTTTTATGCTTACAGGGGAATTTTATGGTAGTGAAAGGGATCACGTACCATCTCGAGGCAAAGTTTTGAAGATGACATCAGGGACGTGGATTTGGATTTTGACCTTGTGACCTAACAGGCTGTATGTGGCAGGTTAGGGGGTCGGGTTTGGTTTTGACCGTGTGACCCAACAAGCTGTATGTGGAATGTTGGTGGATCAATTTTGGGTTTGATCTTGTGACCTAACAGGCTATATGTGGCAAGTTAGGGGATCAGGTTTTGATTTTTTGTTTCGGTCTTGTGACCTAACAGGCTGTATGTGGCAAGTTCGGGGACCGGGATTTGGTTTGGATTTTTGTGGAATGTCAATTTCAAGATTTTAGCTCAATTTGGTAGATGAGGCTGCATGGTTTGATTTTTGGAAGCTTATGGGGCTTGGAATTCTTTTTGTATGGTCCAATCAACTCAAAAGAGGCATGGAACCATTTTTTTATGCTCTTGGTAAGAGGGATTTCTCTTTGACTAAAAGCCCAATTTTTATTTTTTTTTAGTGCCTAGGTGGTCAAACCTGGCTCATATGGGCTAACCCATGGGACCTTAAGCTTTTGAAATGGCTTAGATCTCATATTGTGTCATTTTTGTAAAGAATATCGAAAAATATCTCCTTTGAATAGAGAATATCTATGAATATCTTTACTTGGAGAGAATCTCTCATGTTCCCTTTATTTTGGGAGAGAATATCTCAAGATATCTTCCTTTGGGAAAGAATCTTTCATTGATCCTATCTTTTGGGAGAAAATCTCTCATTGATTTCCTTTTGGGAGAGAATCCCTCAAGATATTTTTCTTTTGGGAAAGAATCTTTCTAGTTTATTTCTTTTGGTAAGGTTACTAATTAGTAACACTTACCTCTTTCTTCTTTCCTTCTTTGGTTTGCTCGCTTCTATAAAAGCGAGGAGGAGGTTGGATCTCTTGCTCTTATTGCTTTCTTTTGCAACAATCCCAAGCGGGCTTCAAGACCAAGAATTCTTCTTCTTCGAGATCTTCAAGACTTTACTTCTTCTTCTCCATCAATGACTTCAAGTAAGTTCCCTTTTTCAAGAAAACCCCATTGTAGAAAAAAAAGTTATTTTCTTTTTTTTTTGTTTCTTTCTTTTCTTTTTTTTTGTTTCTTTCTTTTCTTTTCTTTTTTTTTCTTTTCCATGTGTTTGCTCTCTTTTTTTTTACATGTTTTTCCTTTTTTTTTCATGCTTTTTTTTTCATGTTTTTGTTTTTGTTTTTGTTTTTGTGGGCCGTACGGACAGATCCATACGGATCTGGCCGTACGGCCACGTGGCTTGTGGGCCACGGCCTGTGGGCCAGCCCTCTTCTTTCTCTCTCTATTTTTTTTGAGAAAGTTTCCTTTCTTTTTTTTTATTTTCTTTCTCCCCCTTTTTTTTATAGAAAGTTTCTTTTTTTTTTCTCATCATGATAATGCATTTTTTTTCACAAACCAAGACGTTCATGCATGTATACTTTTGTAAATTGAATTGTAGCATGATGTGATAGCATACCTTAAAGTTTTCGCAAATTTGGGAATTTGGAGCTTGCAGCGATGTTGAGCCCTTCCTGATTTTGCGGGGACTTTGAGGTTTCCAAAGTTTAGAGTTTCGGAGCTCGCAGCAATATTGAGCCCATCTTCAAGCTTTCTATTTCTTTTGGGATAAGTTCCTTTACTTCGGAATTGCCCCGGCATCATGTCAAAATTTTGCCAGATTTTTTTTTAGCGAGATTCTGTCGTTTTGATGTTTAATCTTTTTCTTTTCCATCCTTTGCAGGTGGTTCTTCCAAAACGAACAAGGGTAAAGAGCCTGCTACAAGCATACCTCGTCGATCTGCTAGATCTTCTAATCCGGCCGTTCAGCAAGCCTTTGAGAAGATCCAGTATGTTGAGAGAAACCTGGAAGAGTGCCACTCCCTCAACAGAGATGAGATGAGGCAGCGACTGATCGCTCTTAAGGGAAAGGAATTCTACAAGATCATGGTAAGCAGTCGTCCATGGGTGATGGGAGATTAGAGTGTTTTACCCAAGCCTACCTTCTTCTTTGGTGATGCCGTCCCTGATGACATGACATACCAGAGGAGATGTTTTCAATTTTCTTTCACAGCAGATGGTGAGAAGAAGACTGTTGTTACCCGATCGACGTTTGATCGCACCGTCTCGATCATGAACCTTGCCCCCACGTGCTCTAAGAGGGAAGATCCTCCAAGCTGGGTGAGAAGGACAAATGTAATCAAGACCGGGGTTTTTGTTGGCGGTTCTCCTGGATATACGGAGAGGTCGCCTGCTGACATGGACCTGTTGATGCCATCCAGCGGCTACCAGGGCTCTGATTATCCGTCGGTCGATTTGAGACCGGTGGGCCTTGGTATTTTCAGCAGCGACGGCAGCAATTGGATAAAGCCTTTTCGACTTCGTGGCCGTTTCAATGCTGACTCCGAGTGGAAGTCGTGAACTGATCGCGTCCTGCTGATTGGTGGCGCCGTTTTGAAGGAAGCCGAGATTTTTGATGCGGTACGCGCCTTTAGGGAGACCGTGATCTTTTCCGACGAGGCTTTCATGGCTATGCTGGAGTCATTCCTCCCATAAACCAATACCTTTGTTGTGACGAATAATGAGATTGGTTTCTCTTAGAAGGAGCTGAGCGCCATTACTGGATTGCCCATCCTTGGCAAACTCTATGAGGAGTTTATACCGATTGACAGCGTCCTTGAGGAGCAGTCTGAGGAGTTTAGGCTTCTGTACTTTTAGCTCGTCGTCTTCTATGATTTTTTGAAGGAGAAGGAGGGTCTGAAAGTTAGATCCAGCAGTTGGAAGAGTTCTAGCTCTTCGTTCCCCAACTTTTTTGATAGTAGGGAGTCTTTTAATGGTGTGACCCAGGAAGCCAGGGCTCAGGATCCAAGTTCGAAGAAGATCTTGGCTATGCAAGAAGAGTTGAGAGATTTCTGTGCGAGTACAAACGCCATATGTCCTGACATTGCACTGCAAAGAGATCTCGCTGCTTACCTCACTTATTGGCTTGGTGAGGCTATTTTTGTTGGAGGATATGGAACGCACATCAGGCCGCATTGTATTTTTCCGGCTTGTCAGATGGCGTTTGGAGAGCAGCTTGCTTTGGTGCCAGCTCTTTACTCCTACCTGTGTACCGAATTGCAGGCTGCTGCTTTTTTGGTTCGGCTTGGGCTCCCTATGAATAGGGTATTTTCAGCCCACATCTTTTATTCGTGGTACGTGTACCACTGTCCTGGCTTCCACCGGCTGGGTGCTGCACAGGATGATGATCCTTTGATGATTCGGCTGGCTCAGGGCAAAGCCGTGTCCGAATCACTTTTGTTTGGCCACATGAGGATCCGACGGTTCAGGGACGTCGAAATGGGGCAGTCTTCAGTGAAGCTTTCTCTGGAGTTGCGGAAGAAGGCTTTTGATTTTGGTGCCTCCCGAGACTCTACTAGGGCGGGGTCAGGAAGGCATCACTCCTTGATAAATGCAGAGAAGGAGTGGCTTTTCAGCATACGTGTCGGCATGATGGTGTACCACAGACATCTTTTCATCGACATCCAGCCGTATGTACCTTCTCGCTTTGCTTTGCAGTTGGGTTTTTCTCAAGGCGTTGTTGGAGCGCCTTCAAGCATGGTGAAGCGCTTTGGAGGTTTACAGGATGAGAGAAATGCATGGGCTTTCTATAGTGCTGAAGACACTACAACCATGATCTCTTATCCTATGTTGTGGACTTCCCGGACTGCCAGCTTTGCGAAGTGGTTCGCGGAGAGCTTTTCGGCATATCGGGGGCTTTCCAAGAAGGAGCTTGATGTGAAGCTGACATCTGGAAAGGGCCTTGGAAAGTCAGATGGCATCCGGCGAGAGGAAGTTTGGGCCTTCCTTTCTGGAGAGAAACACAAGATAGGTTTTCTCGGTGACCAGGGCATCATTGGTTCTGAAGCCGTTCGAGAAATACCTAATGAGGCTTTAGAGCAGCTAGAATAGGAGGAAGCCGAACTTGGTGCTTGGATGCAAGCGGCGCAAAGGCAAGCTTCCGTGGAGTCTACTGGCAAGAGTAGACCATCCAGTGAGGAGTCAAGTGGGAAACCTGACTCTGATAGTGGGGCAGGTTCCTCTAAGAAGCGAGCCTGCAGGAGTAAGAGGAGGAGGAGTCATCATCGCAGCAAGGGGCAGCATGAGGACTCTCCTGACTTGGAAGTCCCTCTTACTATCAATGAGGATGTGCCAGTGGATACTGACGAGCCTCCAAAGAAGAGAAGCTGAGAAGAAGAGACCTTCGGTGAAGGTTGTTGACACCAAAAATGTCACTTTGCCTCTTCAAGATCCAAAGAGCTACATGAAGTCGCAACCTGCCATAAATAGGCAATGCTACTTCCAAAAAATCAAATCTTGTCAGAATCAAACAAAAACTGCAAGATCCTTCAAGACAGCCAAAAGAGGAGTACACAAGAAGTTTCGGGCCATTTCAAAATCATTTGGCCTAACTTCGCTTCTCCGACAGCCGAAAAGGAGCTCTCGGCGGCGAAAGCATCGGAGACACCAAATCTTCGATCAAAGCTGATGGATGGTCTCAAAATACATCCAAAAGGCTCCACGTCAAGTTTTGAGTCAAACCGACAACGTTTGGCCCTACATCAACCCTCGAACAGCTAAATCAAGCCGCTCGGCAGCAAGAACCGCCGAGGCCATTACTCATCAGATAGAGCACATGGACGGCTTCAAAATGCTTATAAAGGGCTACATGTCAAATTCCAGGTCATTTCGACAACATTTGACCATAGTTTGACGCTCGGAAGCCAAATCAGGCCTCTCGGCGGCAAAGCTCTCTGGGACCATGGTTTCCAAGACAGAGCCTATGGATCATCTTAAAATGACTCCAATAGGTTCCCTGTCAAATTTAAAGTCAATCGGACATCGGTTGACCGCACATCAAACCGCGACATCTTCATCGCGACAAAAGCGAGTCTACTCGTGATAGGACCCCAAACGGCTTCAAAACTCAAACAAAAGCCTATGTTGGTCTTATTTATTGCTCAAGAGGCTTCACACCAAATTTCAGGTCATTCCAACATCGTTTGACCTAGTTTCAGCTTCTGACGGAAAATCGGCAGCTCTGCGCGACAAAGTCTTCGGCTTTCTCAGGAAATTAGAAACTTTGCAAAATAAAATGCAAAGGATTCTCATCAGGTTTCCTATAGGGAAATCAGGCCAATAAATGGTCAAAATGTCAAGGAAAAATACAGAAGAAAAAAGAATCGAAAAACAGCAAAAACGGACACAAAACGGGACAAAAATGGGGAAAACCCCCCAGGGTCGCAGGCCCCTGCGACCCTGGAGCCCGAGGTCGCCGGGAAGACCCCGGAAACCCCGGTTTTCGCCGTTTTTTTGCGATTCGAAGCATCCGGCCTCTGGTATTTTCCAAAATTCATACTTTTGAGACACCAAATCCTCTGACATCCGTCCAAAACACGGGTCAATCATCATGAGTATCGAAAACAATATTGATCGCCACCCGTTCAACCAAAAAAAGTGTGCTTTCTACCCGACCGATCGAGAAATTGACAGGACAGATGGCACCGACCTGCTGTTGGCAACAAACACCTGAAATTACATGGTCATCTGATGTCGATCTACATGAAGATCCATCAATGATCATCGCCAGAAGAATCCCAAAAGACGCGGCACGGCCCGCGACTCTTCAAATGCTCGGCGACCACTTAATGCGATTAATTGACTAGCTTTATTACAGTCATTAATCCATTTCTTTGGACGGACCAATCAGAAGCAAGCATCCGGGAGTTACAAGTCAAGAGATTCATGGCATTTAACCCATGAAACTCCTCCCATCATGGCGATTAAAGGCGATTAAATGCCCTCAATCTCCTCCGGCCAATCAGAAGCCAAGAAAAAGGAGTTACAAAATAAAGAATTCAATTTTGTAACTCCTCCCTTTATGTAGTTTTATGACAATCAAGGCTCATAAAGCCCTCCTAAATGGCTACCTAAAAACCTATAAATAGGAGAGCTCTCCAAGAAGAAAGGACAGCAGACACACAGACAATAGACTGCAGAAAATCCGGATACTCAGACAGAAAGAGGCATTAGAAATTTAAGAGAGAAAACTCTGCGGAAATCCTACACCGACCACCGCTACAAGGTGACAAAAGTCCCTTGGGGGGTACCCCCCCAAGGTCCTTGCCTTCTCCTTCTGCCGCCAATGGCTTAGACATGGCTTTTTAAGCCCGTCTACTCGGCTTTTTATTGGACATAGGACCTTCTTTTGGTCTTTGTTCTCTAAAAACCTGAGGTTATAGCCAAGCCAAGCGAATCAATAGCATCCTCTGTTCTCATCTGCATGGATGATGGCGAAGCCCACATATGGCTTGCGACCGTCAATCTAAACGGGTCCCCCACAATCTCCTGAGAAGTTAGATCCTCCTTTTCTTACTTTTCATTGTAGTTTGTATTTTTTCAAAAGAGACAAAAATCACAACTCTTGTCTTTCATTATTGATAAGGATTGTAATCGGCTATAACGCCAAATCGGCTATAAACGCCAGAAACCGGCTATAAACGCCAAAATCGGCTATAAATGCCAAAAAATCGCCTTTCACGGCAAACCAAGAAAAATGTCTCTTTTCTTAAATATATGTGCAATGGAAAACTTGAAAGAAGTTGATTTCCTTTTTACTTGTGAAGGTTGATCTCCGGATCACCACTTGCAATTCCAAGTAAAATAGAAAATCTGGCACACCCACACAAAAAAAGAAATGTTGATGCACACCCTTGCCCCCCGGTTACGAAAGGGTCGGACCCGACGGACTCCCACGTCCGCCGACCTCGGTAGAACCGAGCTGGAGCGCGGTCCATCAAGCTGGCACACCCGGTAGGACCCGTTTATTTGAGAACACGATGCTAGAAATGAAATATTTGCATATCATATATTTTGCTCTATGCTTATATTTCTTTTCTCGATTCCTTGGCTACTTTATAATTGGTGGCCTATGTTGGATTCCGCATCTAAAAAAAATGAGATGAGATTTTTTGGAAAATTTTAATTATTTGAATTTATTTCCACTCTTTCTCTTTTCAAAAAAAAAAAAAAAACAAAAATCAGATTTTTTCATTTTGAATTCAAAATTGAGAAACCTTGATCCGTTCCTATCGTTCATCGCGCTTGCAGAAATGTTGAGCCTGTTCGACAAAGGTTTTGGGCCATCGTTTCTCTTCGATGAGTTCATTAAAGATCTAAAAAAAAAATATAAATAAAAAAAATAAAAAAAATAGATTTCTCATTTTGGATTCAAAATTGAGAAACCTTGATCCGTTCCTATCGTTCATCGCGCTTGCAGAAATGTTGAGCCTGTTCGACTAAGGTTTTGGGCCATCGTTTCTCTTCGATGAGTTCATTAAAAATCTAAAAAATATATATATAATAAAAAAATAAAAAAAATTAGATTTCTCATTTTGGATTCAAAATTGAGAAACCTTGATCCGTTCCTATCGTTCATCTCGCTTGCAGAAATGTTGAGCCTGTTCGACTAAGGTTTTGGGCCATCGTTTCTCTTCGATGAGTTCATTAAAAATTAAAAATATATATATATATAAATTAAAAATAAAAAAAAGACATAGACCACTAAGGTTAAACCAACTGTATTCTTTGATCATGGTTGATTCAAAGAAAAGCCTTGTCCAGAGTGT
Source organism: Litsea cubeba (assembly GCA_012931725.1). Lineage (NCBI taxonomy): Eukaryota > Viridiplantae > Streptophyta > Magnoliopsida > Laurales > Lauraceae > Litsea > Litsea cubeba. The sequence continues at coordinate 65,834,454 of CM022944.1, forward strand.
GGAGACAGCTTGACTGTTCTAGGCAAGGGTCCTCCAAACGGGTTCATTAAGTAATCCTACCCTTACCTAGGGGCAATTCTATCAATCAAGATTTCATAAGACCGAGTTAGGAGGCCTATCTGTACTCTCTCGTCTTTTAAATAAATTTTTTTAAAAAATAATTTTTTTTTAAAAAAAATAAAAATTTTAAAATAAAAATAAAAAAAATTTCAAAAAAAAATCTTAAAAAAAAAATATAAAAAAATAATAAAAAAATAAATATAAAAAAAATTTTTTTTTTAAAAAAAAAATCTTCAAAATCTTTAAAAAAAAAAAAAAAAACTTCCGTCATTTTGGGTTTAGATTGGAGAAATCTTGGTCTTCTCCTTTCTGAGCACTGGCGCTCGCGGAAAACGCTGAGCCCGTGTTCAGATTGGAGTGCCTTTTGCTCTCTTTGATGAACCCGATATTGGCCTTTCAAAAAAAAACTCGTCATTTTTAGATTCAGATCCGAGAAACTATGGTTCATTTCTTTCTGAGCACTGGCGCTCGACGGAAATCGCTGAGCCCGTGTTCAGATCGAAATATCATCTGCTATCTTTGATGAATCCAATCTTGACCTTTCAAAACAGAGAATCTCATCTCATAGATGCGGTCTCAAAACATTTGTGTCTAGCGGTACTAGTACGCCCTTTCAGGGTCTACTATATTGCGACCGGCACATCTGTAACTCTAACTTTATATTCTTCTTACCTCGAGCAAGCTCTGCTTCTCGATAAGTCGAATTTAAGTTCACAATTGCTTCTAGCAGTCACTGGGATGCCCATTCTGGGCTTACCATACCTGCGATCAGAACAATTGTACCCTTTATGGCGTTTTGCCTTCTTCATGTTGCTTGGGTCATCTTCCTCTAGCAATTTGAAAAGACGAAACCATAGAACTTCCCATTTATGATCATTATATTCTTGTGATTACTAATGGATGTGGTCTTGTTTCAGAAATTTTCGAAAACTAACAATGGAAGCTTCACTAACCATTACTTTCGATGAAAACAAGCACCAACTCATGCTTCAACAGAAGCAAACCACGCGCACTTACAAGCGCCCCATCAGCTGCCGAAGCATCAACTCCCTCGGCAATTCTCTGAACTCCGGGTCGACCTCGACTCCCCGGACTATCGTCTTTGGGACGCTGGGACCATTCCCACTTCCCGAGGAACAAACTGCTCCTTCTAAGAAGCAGAAACTCGCCTCTCAACGTGTCACTACCGTGACACCAAAGGCGAGCACTAGAAGGCCTGAAGCCCGTGGCAGCCCCACGAAGCCTCGACCTGCAAACGACCAGGTCTATCCCAAGACTTGGTCCCTAAGACCTTCACCAAAACAAAGAAGGTCCCAAACATCCACTAAGCCAGCATTCCTTGCCCCACTCAAGGAGAACCAGTTCTACCCTCTTGCCTACATGAAAGAGGAGAAACCCATCTCCAACCTGACTTCCAAGTCATCCCAGCATGAGCCGGCTTGTTCCTACAAGCCCAAAATCAAATCATGCATCACAATGGCCTCTGCAAGCACCCGCTAAGGCCTACAAACTTGCAGTTCGACCCTTCATCTCTACAGGGGCCGAACTCCAAAAATTCAAAGCTTCGCTGCAACAGGCGAAGGACAGGGTTCGCATCCTGTCCTTGCCCAACTGCAAAGAAGACAGGCTCGGTTGTTGCGCCAGAGGGAGCACATCCTTCATCGTCAAAGCCCAGCCAGAGCTGACCGAAGCTCAAATTGCCCGTCGCATACGCCGCCGCGCGTCATACCGGCAAAAGAGACTAGAGAAGCAAAGGACCCAGCCTCCTACACTCCAAGTCTCTCCCAAATGGGTCGAAAAAGAAAGACCCAACCAAGTTGCTGCCGTCCATATGGTTGGAAAAACCAGAAGGCGCCAAAAATCAGCAACAAAAATCCATGTCCAACGTTCGATGACCCGCAGCGTCTCAAGGACAAGAAGACATTCAGAAGAATCCCCTGCTCCTTCAAGCAAAGGACAGCAGAGTGATCCTTCCTCAAGCTCTTCTTCAAAAAGAATGAGCCCCAGCTCAGTCACCAGGACAGTTTCTTCGTTCGAATCACGAAAGATGAATGTCTTGGCTACAAATTCTGAGCCACCACCCCGCAATCCACCTCCAGAAGATGCGATCACCTACATCCAGCAGTTGGAACAGGGCCAGCAGAGGATTGAAACTCTGATGGAAAACCTTCTCCTCGCCTTCCAAAATCAGGCAAACAATGAACCTCCTCCGAATCATCAAAACGACGAGGTAAATGGAGAAGAAAATGAGTCACGCGCCCTTACCAAAAAGGACGTAGACAGTATCCTCGCCAAAGCAAAAGAAGAGGATATACTCAAGGAGCATGGGATCAAGCCACCATATCCCTTATGGATGGACTCGGTCCTGTTCCCCACGAAATTCAAGCATCCTACACTCCAAACATATACGGGGAAAAGATCAGCCAGACAGCATGTCATCCACTTCAAGATCCTGACGGGAGCTATCGCGGATCAAGATGCACTCAAGATCCGCCTCTTTGCAAGTACCCAAAAAGGTACGGCCTTCGATTGGTACTCCACTCTGTCGGAGGACTCAATCCAAAACTGGGCCATGCTAAAGACACGTTTCCTGACTCACTTCAAAGGTGAAGATCATCCCGCTACTATGGCTCAGCTGTGCAGCCTAAAACAGGGGGAGAATGAATCAACATATGACTTCATTCACAAGTGGAAAGCAATGGCATACAAATGCTCTGATGTATTGCCACAAGCGTCGCTAGTCGACATTTGCCGAAACAACATGAGAGCCAGAATCCACTCCATGATCATCGGCAACAAATCAAAAAACCTGGGAGAACTCCTAGAAGCTTCCATGGAAGCTGAAACGGTGATTAAAGACCTCAACAGTCAGAAATCATCAAGAAAAGAGCCAACCGCCATTGCAACCTCTAAACCAAAGAAAAAAGAGGTCCTCAATGTGCAGACCAAGTCAGCTCCTCAGCCGCCCCGGAGATTGAGGAGGTAGACTCTGTCCCGACCCTAAAATGGGGGTAGGATTAAGGGGCCGTAATTACTGGGATTATTGTAGCAAAATCTTAAAATGTTACCCATACTTAAAATGTTACCCACACTTAAAATGTTCGTATGGTTAGGAAGTCCAGTTTTAACCTGGAGGTCCTGCCTTCGAATCTCTTTAAGGCCTTAACCGATACATAGGGCTAGTGAAACCTCTTTTCTGGAGTGCTAAATGGAGGATTGATCTCCCAATCCTCTTATCCCCTCTCTTGGCTTTCCAAGGATGCCAATGCCATTTTCAAAGGATTTGAGCTGGGACAACTTCTCTTTTTCAAGCTTTCTTCTTGTTTGGAACACCAAAAGGTTAGCAATGGCATTTTTTGCTTGAGATTCTTGTTTTTAAAACCATTTAGAGTGTTTTCTTGTTTCATGCAAAGGCTTTCTTTGAGATTTGCAATGGATTGAGTTTCTAGGGCTTTCTCTTGGATTATTTTGGGGGTTTTATGGATTTGGAGCTAGAGTCTCAATTGAGGCCATCTTTGAGTGACTTGTTCTCCATCTTGGCTTGAGGCAAGTAAAATATTCAGCTAGTGTGATGATTATTGTTTTAATATGAATGATTTCATGAATTTCCTATCCTATCTTATGTTTTCCTTATGGTATATGGTTTTATCTTTGAAATGTTTAAGCAGTGGTTTGTGTTTAATCTTCTTTAAATTATTGTTTAGTATTAAATCTTGGTTTTTGTCCTTCAACTAATCATCTTTGGATCAGCTATTTATATTTCAGAATGTTAGTAATTTGATGAATGAATTGGTTATGTCTATATTTGATTTTTTGGAAATAGAAGGAATGATGTAGTGTATGGTTGTTTTAATGGATTTGATGTGGCAAGAAGAAGCCCAAATTGTATTAGAGTTGATGTAGAAGAAGTGGGAGGGAAAGAAAAATCAAATGGAATGAAAGAATTGTAGAAAACTTGGGAGAAAAGCTCCCCTCCACGGGCTGGACAGCAGGCCAGCTCGCTATAGCGAGCCAGCCTACTGCCTGGAGAGTTCCAGGCAGAAGCCCAGCTCGCTATAGCGAGCCAGGCTTCTGTGAGGGCCTATTTCAACCCTCTTTCGGCCTCTCTTTTCTTCTTATTTGAAGCCCATTGGACCTGTAATGATGCATAGAAGCCCGTAATTGATTGCAAAGTATTGTAATACTTCGAATAGTGTAAATTGAGTGGGAAAAATGTGAAAGGGCTTGATGATAGGATTATTCGGGGAAATTTTATGGGTCTTGATGCACATTTTGCAACCTTAAATGTTGAAGATCTTCAGTGGCACCGAACCCTTCTATTATAAATCAATGTTGAGGGGTTAAGTGTGCATCGAGATGACTATTGGCAAACCATTAAACTATCGTACATTACTTCATCCCATGTTAGGAAAGTTTATATGTATTCTTCGGTAAATTAATTTGAAAGGATTTAAGTGATTCTTCATGTTCGAAAGCATCGGTGATTTGAAATAGAGTTAAGTGGTTTTCCACGTTTGAAAGGATCGATTGTATGATTTTTATACAAATTACTTTGACGTGTATTTGAGTGGTTTACCATGGAAATTCTTATGTTTTCTACGAATTGATTTGGAATGAGATTTGAGTGGTTCGCCACATTCGAAAATATATCGATAAGACTATTATTTTGAAAATAAAACCTCGAGGCAAGATGGGGCCAGAGCTTTGTAGTGAGATCCCATGAGCCAAAGGGATTATTATTTTGATTTGTATTGGTTTAGGTTTTGAAAACTAAAGGCACCACTAGGCTTAGGTCACCATGTCGGGCTGATCACCCGGCTTGGGATCTTTAATTTGTCTGCCAGCTGCAGCTTGGATTCTGTCTATACCGACCATGGCAACAGTTTTGATCTGCCGGTCCCATTTATATGTGGCTACGGTTCTGATTCTGTTCCCGATCCCACGTGTAGTGGCTACGGTTCTGTTTGATAACGACTTTGTTCGTTCCGGTCCCATAATTAGTGGCTACGGTTCTGTCTGCTCTGTTATAATTTGAAGAAGCTTTAAATGATTTGAATGGTAATCATGGTTTAAGGTTGTAATTGTTGTCAATCCATGTCAACATGATGAGAGGATGAAGCTCAACTATGCAATGGAAATCAGATGGAAATCAGAATGGAAAAAGAGCTGAAAAGTGTACAGAAAACAGTTTTTCTGTAGCAGAGTGGCCGGTCGACCGGGCACTTGGCCGGTCGACCGGGCAAGAAGAAATCTGCAGAATACAGGTCTCAGTTAATTTGTAACAGATTTCTGCACAGTCTGTTTGGCCGGTCGACCGGGGCCTTCATGCGGTCGACCGGGCACGGGTTTCCTGATATACGCAGAATTAGTAAACTTCAGCTAAAAGTCAGGGAAAGTTTGTAGATCGGTTGGGACTCTTTCTAAACAAATTGTAACCGAATTTGGAGACTTGCTAGGGTTATTAAAACCTATAAAAAGGCTTGATTAATTCGTGATTGGAACAGAATAACAGAGAAGAGTTTTAGAGAGAAAATTGAGAGAGTTCTTGAGAGAAAGAAGAAGCTGCTGCTGTGTACTGTTGTGGTGCTGTTGTGGTGACGTTTTCTACAGCAATTGTGGACGAGATTGTGCTCTTGAAGATGGTGATTCGTCCATGAGTTAAGTGTCTCTCTTTATGCTTTAGATTTCAATTTGTAAGGGATTGAGAGAGAGAGAATTGTAGAGGGGAAGGGCTGTAGACAGAGTTTATCTTCTATTCTGTTTTTACATCAAGTTGGTGCTTGGTGTTTGGGGTTTGGTGATCCTATCTGTGGGTGCAGATAAATTGTAAGAGGAGTAGGTGCTTCCTAGATAGTGGGTGCTATCTAAAACACAAGGGTTGGTGCTCTTTGTCGTTGGTGCGACTAAATATATTCAGACCTGTACCGGATCGGTGTTCGGACGGTTTCGATCCGTGGACGTAGCCTTTTGGTGAACCACGTTAAAACTGGTGTCATTGTGTGGTTTGACTTGTTTTGTTGTTGAATTGGACCTGTTTTTAGAAATCACTGATTCACCTCCCCCCTCTTAGTGATCGCGATATCCAACAATTGGTATCAGAGCGAGGCTCCCTTGATCAGTTTAATACGCTAATGGTGATCTCTTGTCAAATCACATGGCAGCCAATACAGGGAATATGAAAGCACCTCTGTTTGATGGTTCTAATTACTCTTTTTGGAAGATTAGGATGCAAGCCTTCATCAAATCTCTTGGCTATGATGTTTGGGAGGCTGTCAGAGTCGGTTACAATGCTGCCACCGTACCCAATGATACTGCATCGAAGAAGTTGGCAGACAACGACTCCAAGGCGCAGAATGCACTCTTTAGTGGCCTTGTGGACAGCGAGCTGGTCAAAGTAATTGCATGCAAAACAGCCAAGGAAATATGGGACAAGTTGAAAAGCATTCATGAAGGAGATGAGAAGATCAAAGAAGCGAAATTGCAAACTCATCGCTCTCAATTCGAGTCTCTTCGCATGGAGGAAAGCTAGAATGTTGACTCGTATATGCAACGAGTGAATGAAGTCACGAATGACATTCGTGGACTAGGGGAGGAGATTAAAGAGCCGGTCATCGTAAAAAAGGTTCTAAGATCTCTTCTTCCCCGGTTTGATTCAAAAGTCTCAGCCATCGAAGAAGCCAAAGATCTGAATGCATTTTCCATGGATGAATTACATGGTTCTCTAACTGCCTATGAGATGCGCATAGGAAAGACGTCTTCATCTGATAAAGAAGCGGCCTTCAAAGTTCAGAAAAAGGCAAAAGAGACTGCTGGTCATGATGTTGATTCTGATAATGATGAGCTTGAGGCTCAATTTGTTAGAAAGTTGAAGAAAGGAAGCAATGGCAAGTACAAAGGGAAGCTACCCTTTAAATGCTTCAATTGTGGAGGTGTTGGTCACTTTGCTGCGAAGTGTCCGCTAAAAGAAGACAATGATAATGACTCTTATGCTGAAAAGAGTAAAGGAAAGAGAAATTTCAGAAAAAGAGGCAAAGCTAAAAACTTTCTATGTCAACAAGATGACAGCACGTCTGAAACTTCAGACGATGATGAATCAACCGAAGCTCTCTTCATGGTCACTGTTGAAGAAGAAGAAGAGCTAGATCCGGAAGAGGAAGAGGAGGCTGAAGTCAATCTTGAAGAGGAACTCATAGCCGCACTTGAGGAGCTTAGCATGGAACGCAAAACAAGTAAGAAAAATCTGAAACTTCTCCATGAATCTGAAAGTTCTATTATTGCTTTGAAAACTCAAGTAGAAGAATATAAAAGAATGGTAGAAGTCCTTGAAAACCAAATAAGTATAAAAAAGGAACAGGCTATGAAACTTGAAACTGAGATCGCTAGAGCAAAGGCTGAAAATTTAGAAAATAGCAAAAAACTCAAAGCGCTCCAAGCGATTGAAGGGACTATGAAACTCGATGAACTACTGAAAGTTCAAAGACCTGCCCACTTCAGATTTGGTCTAGGATTTGAGAAAGGTGAATCCTCTAAGATTGCACCTCCTGAAAAGAAAGAGTTTGTGAAGCAAGTCACTGCACCTTCTAACTCTATGAAGCCCACTCAACCTAGAAAGGAGTCCATTCCTGTTAGAAAGGTAATGAAGACTAACCAGCCACAAAGAAGATACAAATTCTATGGTTATTGCTTTCATTGTAATATGTTTGGACATAAAAGAGACGATTGCAAATTCTATGTAAAATACAGCTCACTTGTGACTAGGAACCCTTTTTCAATCCTAAGTAGCCACAAAATTGAGTGCCATAAGTGCTATAATTATGGACACTTGGCTAGGGATTGTAGGTTGCATATTTCTAACAAATTTCAGGTTGAAAAGAAACCCAAGTTAGTCAAGGCTTGGAGAGCAAAGCAAAGTGCAGAAAGTCCCAAAGAATCTCTCATTGTGCAAATGGCATTCAATGCACAAAAGAAGGCAGCACCATGGGTCCTTGATAGTGGTTGCTCAAGCCATATGACTGGTGATAAAGAGAAATTCATCAAATTACAGCACTATGAAGGCGGTTCAGTGAAGTTTGGCAACAATGATGGTGCCAAAATCTGCGGAAAAGGTGTTATTCAGCTTATGGCAAACAAGATCAGATCGGAAGAAGTCTTATATGTGTCTGGATTGAGACACAACCTGCTTAGTGTGAGCCAAATCTGTGACAAGGGTCACGAAGTTATCTTCACAAAGAATGGGTTTGCCATCAAGAAGAGTAGCAACGGCAAAACAGTGGCAACTGGATCAAGAACTGCTGGAAATCTCTATACATTGTCAGATGGAGCTGAAAAGACCTGCCTGATGAGTCGGACAGAGGAAAGTTGGTGGTGGCACAAACGCCTTGGGCATCTAAGCTTTGATAACATGTCAAAGATTTGCAATTCAAAGGCTGTAAGAGGCATGTCTACAGTTGAAAAGCCTTCCAATCCCATTTGCGACTCTTGCCAAAAGGGAAAGCAAACGAGGGTTATGTTCAAGTCAAAGGAGCATCACTCCAAGAAACCTCTTGAGCTAGTGCACACTGATCTCTGTGGACCGATGCGAACTCAAAGCACCAATCGAGATAAGTATTTCATGTTATGCATTGATGATTATACTCGTATGACATGGGTATTGTTTCTTAAGCATAAGCATCAAGCACTTGATCGTTTTAAAGTGTTTAAAGCACAGGTTGAAAATCAATTGGAAAAACGTATCAAGATTTTAAGGTCTGATCGTGGAGGCGAGTTCACATCTGAAGAGTTCACTAAATATTGTGAACATCATGGCATTCAAAGACAGTACTCAGCCCCTAGAACTCCACAGCAAAATGGAGTTGTGGAACGGAAGAATCGCACCGTACAAGAGATGGCTCGTACGATGCTAAGTGAAAGCAAGATGGCTGACAAGTATTGGAAAGAGGCAATTCATACGGCTGTATACATTCAAAATCGATGCTTGATCAGGCCACATGAAGACAAAACTCCCTATGAGCTATGGTTTGGAAGAAAAGCAACAGTCAAGCACTTCAGAGTCTTCGGCAGCAAGTGTTACATCAAGCGGCTCGAACAAAATCCGGGCAAATTTGAAGAAAGAGCTGACGAAGGTATATTTCTGGGTTACTCCTCTACTAGCAAGGCATATAGGTGTCTTAACAAAAGAACCAGAAAAATCATAGAAAGTGCTGATGTGAGAATAGATGAGAATATTGAACCAAAGAATACAACTCATAATGACAGTCCAGTTTATGAGGACTCGAGTGAGATTGATGATGAGATGGCTGAATCTAATGATTCTGAGAAATCAAAGGATGACTCAGAAGATACTACACCTGAGAAGCACAGCACTTGGGTAGAGCAACACCCTAAGGATCAAATCATTGGAGATCCTAAGGCAGGCGTTCAAACTAGACAAAGTGTAGTTAGCAATTACTCACTTGTGTCCACCATTGAACCCAAGACTGTGGCTGAAGCCAGTCTCGATGAAAGTTGGTTGAAAGCTATGCATGAGGAGTTGGAGCAAATTGAGAAGAACTCCACATGGGAACCAGTCCCTAGACCTACTGATAAGAATGTTATTGGTACTAAATGGGTCTTTCGGAATAAGCTGAATGAAGATGGTCAAGTCATTAGAAACAAAGCAAGGTTGGTTTGTAAAGGCTATGCTCAAGTTGAAGGCATAGATTTTGAAGAGACCTTTGCACCGGTGGCTCGTCTGGAAGCTATTCGTATGTTTCTTGCATTGGCAGCATACAAAACCTTCAAGGTATTTCAGATGGACGTAAAGTCAGCTTTCTTGAATGGTTTACTTGAAGAAGAGGTCTACATTGAGCAACCTGATGGTTTTCTCATCAGCAAAAATTCAGATCTAGTGTGCAAGTTGAAAAAGGCTCTTTATGGACTGAAACAAGCGCCAAGGGCATGGTATGCAAGGCTGGATCTCTATCTCCGCAAGATCGGTTTTGGAAAAGGAATGGTTGATAGCAATCTGTATGTCAAAACTGAGTTAAGCAAACAGCTGGTTGTCATTGTTTATGTTGATGACATAATCTTTGGTGGCAATGATGAGGAGATGTGCAGGAATTTTGCTGAAGAGATGAAGAAAGAATTTGAAATGTCGATGCTTGGAGAACTAAAGTTCTTTCTTGGTTTACAAGTTCAGCAGCTGAAACATGGCATCTTCATATCACAAATGAAGTACATTAAGGAAATGCTGAAACGGTTCAATATGGAAGACAGCAAGCCAGTGAGCACACCAATGTCAACGAACACGAAGCTTAGCAAAGATGATAAGGCCTCATCCGTTGATCATACCACCTATCGCTCTATGATAGGAAGCTTGCTCTACTTGACTGCTATAAGACCAGATCTTCTACAAGCAGTATGTATGGTTGCACGTTTTCAAGCAGCACCAACTGAAACGCACCTTACAGCAGTGAAAAGAATCTTTCGATATCTGAAAGGTACTATGGAGCTTGGTATCTGGTATCCCAAAGGCAAATCCTTCACTCTTGTTGCATATTCTGATGCCGATTGGGCTGGATGCGTAGATGATCGCAAGAGTACTAGCGGCGGCGCATTTTATCTTGGAGAAAGATTAGTTGCTTGGCATAGTAAGAAGCAAGACTCAGTATCCCTTTCGACAGCGGAAGCGGAATATATTGCAGCGGCAACTTGTTGTACGCAAGTGTTATGGATGCGGCAAATGCTCTCTGATCTAGGAGTTCCTACAACGGATCCTACGCCGATTCTATGTGACAACACGAGTGCAATTCATATATCTAAGAATCCTGTTCAGCACTCTCGAACAAAGCATGTAGCAATTCGTTATCATTTTCTTAAAGATAAAGTTGCTGATGGAGAGGTCAAGTTGGAATATGTTCCAACAACTGAGCAAGTGGCTGATATTTTCACGAAACCTCTGCCAAAGGAAGTCTTCGAGTATCTCCGGAAAAAGTTAGGAGTTACTCACTCTCCTAAACCGTAGGAGTTGTGCTTGAAAGGGGGAGCAATGCATTCATTGAATATCCTATTCGCTCCTCGGTTTGGTCCCTTTGGACTTGTTGTCAAAGGGGGAGAGATGTTATGCTATGATAGCAAGGAGAGATGTTATGCTATAATAGCAAGGAGAGATGTTATGCTATGAAAGCTAGGGGGAGATTGTTGACAGTGCATGGTTGTTATTTCAGAATTTCAGATTGGTTGTTATTTCAGAATTTCAGAATTGGTTCCAAGTGAGTGTTGAAAAGAACTTGGAAGAGCTGCAAGCTGGAGTTGAAATAGTTGAAGAGTTGTTAGCATGTTGACAAAGTTGTTAAAGTTGACAACAATTCCAAAGGGGGAGATTGTTATAATTTGAAGAAGCTTTAAATGATTTGAATGGTAATCATGGTTTAAGGTTGTAATTGTTGTCAATCCATGTCAACATGATGAGAGGATGAAGCTCAACTATGCAATGGAAATCAGATGGAAATCAGAATGGAAAAAGAGCTGAAAAGTGTACAGAAAACAGTTTTTCTGTAGCAGAGTGGCCGGTCGACCGGGCACTTGGCCGGTCGACCGGGCAAGAAGAAATCTGCAGAATACAGGTCTCAGTTAATTTGTAACAGATTTCTACACAGTCTGTTTGGCCGGTCGACCGGGGCCTTCATGCGGTCGACCGGGCACGGGTTTCCTGATATACGCAGAATTAGTAAACTTCAGCTAAAAGTCAGGGAAAGTTTGTAGATCGGTTGGGACTCTTTCTAAACAAATTGTAGCCGAATTTGGAGACTTGCTAGGATTATTAAAACCTATAAAAAGGCTTGATTAATTCGTGATTGGAACAGAATAACAAAGAAGAGTTTTAGAGAGAAAATTGAGAGAGTTCTTGAGAGAAAGAAGAAGCTGCTGCTGTGTGCTGTTGTGGTGCTGTTGTGGTGACGTTTTCTACAGCAATTGTGGACGAGATTGTGCTCTTGAAGATGGTGATTCGTCCATGAGTTAAGTGTCTCTCTTTATGCTTTAGATTTCAATTTGTAAGGGATTGAGAGAGAGAATTGTAGAGGGGAAGGGCTGTAGACAGAGTTTATCTTCTATTCTATTTTTACATCAAGTTGGTGCTTGGTGTTTGGGGTTTGGTGATCCTATCTGTGGGTGCAGATAAATTGTAAGAGGAGTAGGTGCTTCCTAGATAGTGGGTGCTATCAAAAACACAAGGGTTGGTGCTCTTTGTCGTTGGTGCGACTAAATATATTCAGACCTGTACCGGATCGGTGTTCGGACGGTTTTGATCCGTGGACGTAGCCTTTTGGTGAACCACGTTAAAACTGGTGTCATTGTGTGGTTTGACTTGTTTTGTTGTTGAATTGGACCTGTTTTTAGAAATCACTGATTCACCCCCCTCTCAGTGATCGCGATATCCAACATGCTCTTGTTACTTCGGTAATAGGAGAATATAGCTATATGTGGTTTGCCAATGTTTTATCCGCTTGATAATTTGTTTTATGAATCTTGTTTGTTTATGCTCATTATAGTCTTTGAATGTGTTAATGTTTAAGAAATCGATCTTTTTCCTTATTGTCTCTATTATTCAGGATTTTAAATGTATTTCCAATTATTCAATGTTTTACATAGTCTGTTATGTTTTTAAGATATTTATGTTTTAGATACTGTTCATTTATTTGCTTGGATATTGATGTTCAGTCTTTCAATTATTTTATTATGAATTATTACTATTATTGTTTAGAATCTTTGAATGGATTTACCATTATTCCATAAGGTTTTATAAATGCCCATTACCATATTATCTGAATTTTGCTTGCTAGACCGTCGTGTCTGACCCCCTTTGGTTGGTGCCAGGACTCTTTCTCTTCCCCTTTTTAGGTGTTTGATTGGAGGAGGCGGTTGAGCCGTCGGTCTGACGTGAGAGGCTGCCTTTGATGTCATATAGATGTCAAGTTTGGCACCGGAGTTCGTAATATCATTTGGGGTAGTATTTTATTTAGTTGTTTATTTTCATATGGCTTTGTTAGCCTTTTTCACTGGGATTTGTAATTAAGACACTTGTGTATTGTAACTTGAATATGTTGGAAATAAATAGTCCTGTTACTACCAGCTCAGTACCTTATGGTTTATGATTTGTACCGGTCTGCTTATTTGATAGCTTTATGATATTGGTTGAGTGCGACACGGAATCCTATGGCCACGGACTCCGGGTCGCAACGCCATGATTAGCTTCCGCGAAAATATATTCTGATCGTGATGGAAATTTTTTATCCTCACACATTCGGATCTTGGGAAATACCACAAAGATTTTAATTAATCCCAAAATTTCGCACCCCGAGGTCGGATCACTGCGGGGCCCGGTTTCGGGGTGTGACAGGTTTGGTATCAGAGCTGGTTAGTTTCTAGGAAATAAAACACTCTAGAGACATTAAGATGTGTGGTGAGGATTCGTTAGATTGTGTCGATTTGTTTTCTCTTGTCTTTGTTTCTTTGAATTTGAGTCCGCTTTTCTTTTAGTTCGGGAGACTTTTCTTGTCTTTTCTGTTATTCTTGTTGTTAGGGAATTTGGACAACCAGATTTCCTCCTCCGTGGGGGAGAATTTAAAATCTCCATACCTACATTCAGTGTCTTTTGTCTGTGCTTGTGTCGGAGACTGAGAACCCTGTGGACCTAGTATATTGTTTTCGGAGAACATCAGCAGACTTTCAGCCTTCAGCATCTCCATTTTGATTCATGAGGGAAGATGCCTACATTTGTTTGCCAGAGAAGAACATGAGTAATATATGAAGACCCCCTTTCAGTTAATAGGAGATCGTCATGTAGCATGCCAAGGCAAGTAAGTGAGGAATTTTGGGAGAACTGAGACGAAGGGTTACAGAAGACATTTCGGTTGACTGATTTTATGAAGGGAGAAGTGATTCCTAGTTAGTAAGACTAAAAGTTAGTGCCAGAAACTCAGGGATTTCCGGATTCAATGAGCCTTGTCATAGTTTGGTTGAGAATTTCCGTAACTTGCAGCTTAGCTAGTGTAGTAGATTCAGCGGTAATACCAAGTGGATGGTTAGCTGTAGTCAAGATAATTTTTGGCAGCAGAGGAAACTTTGTGGATTTTACCGACTTACAGGGTATTGGATTGGACAACGTGTAGATGCAAGAGAATACCTCAATTAATGTGATGTCCATTTCTTGATGAGAATGATTTTTCGTGATATTTCCATCTTTTGTTTTGTTTTTTTTTTCTCAATGTCTATGATTTATCCTTGTAGTGTTTAAGCTATGGATTATGTTTAATCTTCTTAAGATATTGTTTTACAATGATCTTGGAATTTTGCTGCTGTTTTAATTTTCTTAAATGTTGACATCTACATTTCAAGATCTTCATGATTGTGTTTCTTTTTCAAAGCGTAGTGTGAAATTTCTATTTCATTGATTTGTTTCCTGTGGCTATACAAGATGAATTTCTTAAGGGTTTTTGTATTCAGATTATATGCAGAATCCTACATTTGTTTTAACGTTCAGCTGTGTTTACATTACTCTAGGATTTTTATGAACAAATGAGTTCAGATTTCAACAAGGCTTAGTGTTTAATTAACACTCAGATTTTAAGCAAAGTTTAATGTACAGTCATGCGATATGAATCTGATTTATTTTTGAAGTCCTGATTTGAAAATTGTTAGGTGTTTTGATGGTTTGTTTGGCTATGAATATATGAATTTCAAAATGGATAATGTTATTTCATACTCAAACTTTGATAAGCTTTATTTAAGCTTTATTTGGCAATTTGGAGGTTGAGTTTCTACTATGTTTTAAAATGATGAAATTCAGCTAAGTAATTGTGTTAGTCATTATGTTTAAAATGTGAAGATTTTTTTTGCATTGAATGGAATGAGTTGTAATAGCTTATGGTTGGAGTTTGGAAATGTATGGAATTAAAGGGTTGATGGATGTTCGGAGGCGTATTGGTTCAGTTGGAAACAAATTTGGATTTTTGAGATGGTGAGCAGAACTTAAGACATAATGTTCAGATGAGGCTGAGATAATTGTTCCTGTAAGAAAGGTAGAGCACGAGACAGAGACAAAAGATTGAGCAGACTCCAGATTGTGAAATTTTCAATCAAGCACCATTCGTGAAGCAAATGTTTAGTTATTCTGTGAACCTTGGAGAACAATCAAAAAGTGGTGGAGTTATTTCGAGATTAGGATTAATAAAGTTTCAGTTCTTCAGGGATTGACATCATGTTGGCAGATATGTTTTTGTTGATAACATAGTATCCGGCAAGAGATCAAGAGCAGTAAGCAGATAGAATCAGATCTGAGCAGGAATTCTGAGTACCACACAGAAAGATTGGAATTTGGAGTTGTGAACACAGATTGGATTTCCAAGGTCGGCTTTACATGTCAAGAGTAGAAGACTTGAAGAGTGAAATCTGAATAGGTAAGCCATGCGAAGTTTCTGCACAGAACAACTCAGTAGGTTATGGCAGTTTAACATCTAGTTTATAGCAGTGTGACATCTGGGTTGTAGCAGACCAAGTCAGAGACAGGAGACCTATAGAATTTGGAGTTTGTGATTTCAAAATGAAAAAGGATTGACGATATTCTTGGAGGCCAGAAGCTGATGATGCATTCGAGGAGCCAACAGATTTCTAAGTCACTCGCTTCGAAGTTAACGTGCTGACATGAGACGCTTGCGTTGATAGCTTTGATGGAGATGATAGGTTGTTTCAGGATTCCGAATGACAGTGGATGAAGAGACTAGCATTTGGTAGGATTTCCATTACACTAATTCCTCGAAGATAAGACCAGATAGAAGAGTTTCAAGACAGAATCTGAATGGTACAGAAAAAGTAGGTATATGGAATTACAGAAATTTTCGAAGTAAAGATTATTTTAGAGAAAGCATGTCTACGATCACATCTTCATACAAGCGTCAGGAGCACTGTGTACAGTTTTGTAGGGCTTTAGGCATAGAATTCCAAGGTGATAGAAAGAGACAGAACTTGCGGTTTCTTGGACTGACAGTGACTGACAAGGCAAGTAAAATGAAACGATCCAGTACATGAATGACAGATGACACCAAAGATGAGTAGAGGAATTGTTGAAGACTAGTTTGGTCAGAGGAGTAAGTTTTGAGCATATATGTGGAATAGTGTGAAGCCTTCGACCGAATCAGAATGTTGTTTGCAGACGTATCTCAACGTCAGGTTTAATCAGGGGACATCACAGTTGCCGAGGTTCAGTGAGGGTGTCAGTGTTTTCTATAGTCTTTTTGGGTTTTTGATGTTTATTTGGTTTAGACCATTTGGAGGACCAAATGGGTTCTAAGGGGGCGAGGATCTAAGACCCTGACCCCCAGTTCTGTTGTTTAGTATTATTTTAATCGTGATTTTGCTTTTTAAGCGAGGTTTGAGTTGGTTTGACTTTGTCTTTGAATTTGGCTAGATTTCTCATAGCCTTGGAGATTTTGAAGACCGTTGGCTTTGGTTTGACCTGGTCCATATGATTTATATTTTTGTGAGAAATTATTCTTATTTTGGAAAATTACAATTTTTACTCCTTTTGACTTGTTTTATTAAGTTTAACAACTTTCATGTTGTGACCATTTTGATTTGATGATCCGAATCCACGTTTCTCGAGAAAAAAGGCAAAATTGACTTTTCACACTAAATCTGTACTTGAATTTAAAAAATTTCAGTAATTGGGGAAAATATACTTTTTGGAAAGTAAATATTTCGTTGATCGATTTTGTCTTCTTCGTCGATCTCATTCGGGACCCACAAATGTCAGTTTTAACCACTTGAAGATTTGGGGCCCATGGGACCCAGCCCACTTACTCTTAATAAGAAGCCTTTGGCTCTTCTTCTTCCCCATTTGTTCTTCTTCCAACCCTAGGCTCAAGAGAAAACCCTTCTCCCAGCACTTTCTCTCTCCTCTTTGAAACCTCTCTTCTGGAGTGCTAAATGGAGGATTGATCTCCCAATCCTCTTCTCTCCTCATTTGAGCTGGGACAACTTCTCTTTTTCAAGCTTTCTTCTTGTTTGGAACACCAAAAGGTTAGCAATGGCATTTTTTTCTTGAGATTCTTGTTTTCCAAACCATTTAGAGTGTTTTCTTGTTTCATGCAAAGGCTTTCTTTGAGATTTGCAATGGATTGAGTTTCTAGGGCTTTCTCTTGGATTATTTTGGGGGTTTTATGGATTTGGAGCTAGAGTCTCAATTGAGGCCATCTTTGAGTGACTTGTTCTCCATCTTGGCTTGAGGCAAGTATAATATTCATCTAATGTGATGATTATTGTTTTAATATGAATGATTTCATGAATTTCCTATCCTATGTTATGTTTTCCTTATGGTATATGGTTTTATCTTTGAAATGTTTAAGCAGTGGTTTGTGTTTAATCTTCTTTAAACTATTGTTTAGTATTAAATCTTGGTTTTTTGTCCTTCAACTAATCATCTTTGGATCAGCTATTTATATTTCAGAATGTTAGAAATTTGATGAATGAAATGGATATGTCTATATTTGATTTTCTGGAATTAGAAGGAATGATGTAGTGTATGGTTGATTTAATGGATTTGATGTGGCAAGGAGAACCCAAATTGTATTAGAGTTGATGTAGAAGAAGTGGGAGGGAAAGAAAAGTCAAATGGAATGAAAGAATTGTAGAAAACAGGGGAGAAAAACTCCCCTCCATGGGCTGGACAGCAGGCCAGCTCGCTATAGCGAGCCAGCCTACTGCCTGGAGAGTTCCAGGCAGAAGCCCAGCTCGCTATAGCGAGCCAGGCTTCTGTGAGGGCCTATTTCAGCCCTCTTTCGGCCTCTCTTTTCTTCTTATTTGAAGCCCATTGGACCTGTAATGATGCATAGAAGCCCGTAATTGATTGTAAAGTATTGTAATACTTCGAATAGTGTAAATTGAGTGGGAAAAATGTGAAAGGGCTTGATGATAGAATTATTCGGGGAAATTTTATGGGTCTTGATGCACATTTTGCAACCTTAAATGTTGAAGATCTTCAGTGGCACCGAACCCTTCTATTATAAATCAATGTTGAGGGGTTAAGTGTGCATCGAGATGACTGTTGGCAAACCATTAAACTATCGTACATTACTTCATCCCATGTTAGGAAAGTTTATATGTATTCTTTGGTAAATTAATTTGAAAGGATTTAAGTGATTCTTCATGTTTGAAAGCATCGGTGATTTGAAATAGAGTTAAGTGGTTTTCCACGTTCGAAAGGATCGATTGTATGATTTTTATACAAATTACTTTGATGTGTATTTGAGTGGTTTACCATGGAAACTCTTATGTTTTCTACGAATCGATTTGGAATGAGATTTGAGTGGTTCGCCACATTCGAAAATATATCGATAAGACTATTATTTTGAAAATAAAACCTCGAGGCAAGATGGGGCCAGAGCTTTGTAGTGTGATCCCATGAGCCAAAGGGATCATTATTTTGATTTGTATTGGTTCAGGTTTTGAAAACTAAAGGCACCACTAGGCTTAGGTCACCTTGTCGGGCTGATCACCCGGCTTGGGATCTTTAATTTCTCTGCCAGCTGCAGCTTGGATTCTGTCTATACCGACCATGGCAACAATTTTGATCTGCCGGTCCCACTTATATGTGGCTACGGTTCTGATTCTGTTCCCGGTCCCACGTGTAGTGGCTACGGTTCTGTTTGATAACGACTTTGTTCGTTCCGGTCCCACGATTAGTGGCTACGGTTCTGTCTGCTCTTGTTACTTCGGTAATAGGAGAATATAGCTATATGTTGTTTGCCAATGTTTTATCCGCTTGATATTTTGTTTTATGAATCTTGTTTGTTTATGCTCATTATAGTCTTTGAATGTGTTAATGTTTAAGAAATCGATCTTTTTTCTTATTGTCTCTATTATTCAGGATTTTAAATGTATTTCCAATTATTCAATGTTTTACATAGTCTGTTATGTTTTTAAGATATTGATGTTTCAGATACTGTTCATTTATTTGCTTGGATATTGATGTTCAGTCTTTCAATTGTTTTATCATGATTTATTACTATTATTGTTTAGACTCTTTAATTGGATTTACCATTATTCCATAAGATTTTATACGTGCCCATTACCATATTATCTGAATTTTGCTTGCCAGACCGTTGTGTATGACCCCCTTTGTTTGGTGCCAGGACTCTTTCTCTTCCCCTTTTTAGGTGTTTGATTGGAGGAGGCGGTTGAACCGTCGGTCTGACGTGAGCGGCTGCCTTTGATGTCATATAGATGTCAAAGTTTGGCACTGGAGTTCGTAATATCATTTGGGGTAGCATTTTATTTAGTTGTTTATTTTTGTATGGCTTTGCTAGCCTTTTTCACTGGGATTTGTAATTAAGACACTTGTGTATTGTAACTTGAATATGTGGGAAATAAATAGTCCTGTTACTACCAGCTCAGTACCTTATGGTTTATGATTTGTACCGGTCTGCTTATTTGATAGCTTTATGATTTTGGTTGAGTGCGACACGGAATCCGATGGCCACGGACTCCAGGTCGCAACGCCATGATTAGCTTCCGCGAAAATATATTCTGATCGTGATGGAATTTTGTTATCCTCACACATTCGGATCTTGGGAAATACCACAAAGCTTTTAATTAATCCCAAAATTTTGCACCCCGAGGTCGGATCACTACAGGGCCCTGTTTCGGGGTGTGACAGGTTTGGTATCAGAGCTGGTTAGTTTCTAGGAAATTAAATACTCTAGAGACATTAAGATGTGTGGTGAGGATTCGTTAGATTGTGTCGATTTGTTTTCTCTTATCTTTGTTTCTTTGAATCTGAGTCCGCTTTTCTTTTAGTTTGGGAGACTTTTATTGTCTTTTCTGTTATTCTTGTTGTTAGGGAATTTGGACAACCAGATTTCCTCCTTCGTGGGGGAGAATTTAAAATCTCCATACCCACATTCAGTGTCTTTTGTCTATGCTTGTGTCGGAGACTGAGAACCCTGTGGACCTAGTATGTTGTTTTCGGAGAACATCAGCTGACTTTCAGCCTTCAGCATCTCCATTGTGATTCATGAGGGAAGATGCCTATATTTGGTTGCCAGAGAAGAACATGAGTAATATATGAAGACCCCCTGTCAGTTAATCGGAGATCGTCATGCAGCATGCCAAAGCAAGTAAGTGAGGAATTTTGGGAGAACTTGGACCGACTTCCTGAGACGAAGGGTTACATAAGACATTTTGGTTGACTGATTTTATGAAGGGAGAAGTGATTCTTAGTTAGTAAGACTAGAAGTTAGTGTCAGAAACTCAGGGATTTCCGGATTCAATGAGCCTTGTCATAGTTTGGTTGAGAATTTCTGTAATTTGCAGCTTTGCTAGTGTAGTTGATTAAGCGGTAATACCAAGTGGATGGTTAGCTGTAGTCAAGATAATTTTCGGCAGCAGAGGAAACTTTGTGGATTTTACCGACTTACAGGGTATTGGATTGGACAACATGTAGATGCAAGAGAATACCTCAATTAATGTGGTGTCCATTTCTTGATGAGAATGATTTTTCGTGATATTTCCATCTTTTGTTTTGTTTTTTTTTCTCAATGTCTATGATTTATCCTTGTAGTGTTTAAGCTATGGATTATGTTTAATCTTCTTAAGATATTGTTTTACAATGATCTTGGAATTTTGCTGTTGTTTTAATTTTCTTAAATGTTGACATCTACATTTCAAGATCTTCATGATTGTGTTTCATTTTCAAAGCGTAGAGTGAAATTTCTATTTCATTGATTTGTTTCCTTTGGCTATGCAAGTTGAATTTCTTAAGGGTTTTTGTGTTCAGATTATATGCAGATTCCTACATTTGTTTTAACGTTCAGCTGTGTTTAGATTACTCCAGGATTTTTATGAACAAATGAGTTCAGATTTCAACAAGGTTTAGTGTTTAATTATAACTCAGATTTTTAGCAAAGTTTAATGTACAGTCATGCTATATGAATCTGATTTATTTTTGAAGTCCTGATTTGAAAATTGTTAGGTGTTTTGATGGTTTGTTTGGCTATGAAAATATGAATTTCAAAATGGATAATGTTATTTCAAACTCAAACTTTGATAAGCTTTATTTAATCTTTATTTGGCAATTTGGAGGTTCAGTTTCTACTATGTTTTAAAATGATGAAATTCAGCTAAGT
Organism: Litsea cubeba; assembly: GCA_012931725.1. NCBI lineage: Eukaryota > Viridiplantae > Streptophyta > Magnoliopsida > Laurales > Lauraceae > Litsea > Litsea cubeba. The sequence continues at coordinate 65,855,672 of CM022944.1, forward strand.
AATTATTTTAGTCATTATGTTTAAAATTTTAAGATTAGTTTTGCATTGAATGGAATGAGTTGTAATAGCTTATGGTTGGAGTTTGGAAATGTACGGAATTAAAGGGTTGATGGATGTTCGGAGGTATATTGGTTCAAGTTGGAAACAAATTTGGATTTTTGAGGTAGTGAGCAGAACTTAAGACATAATATTCAGATGAGGCTGAGATAATTGTTCCTGCAAGAAAGGTAGAGCATGAGACAGAGACAGGAGATTGAGCAGACTCCAGATTGTGTAATTTTCAATCAAGCACCATTCGTGAAGCAAATGTTTAGTTATTCTGTGAACCTTGGAGAACCATCAAAAAGTGGTGGAGTTATTTCGAGATTAGGATTAATAAAGTTTCAGTTCTTCAGGGACTGACATCATGTTGGCAGATATGTTTTTGTTGATAACATAGTATCAGGCAAGAGATCAAGAGCAGCAAGCAGATAGAATCAGATCTGAGCAGGAATTCTGAGTACCTCACAGAAAGATTGGAATTTGGAGTTGTGAACACAGATTGGATTTCCAAGGTCGGCTTTACATGTCAAGAGTAGAAGACTTGAAGAGTGAAATCTGAATAGGCAAGCCATGCGAAGTTTTGGCACAGAACAACTCAGTAGGTTATGGCAGTTTAACTTCTGGTTTAAAGCTGTGTGACATCTGGGTTGTAGCAGACCAAGTCAGAGACAGGAGACCTATAGAATTTGGAGTTTGTGATTTCAAAACGAAAAAGGATTGACAATATTCTTGGAGGCCAGAAGCTGATGATGCATTCGAGGAGCCAACAGATTTCTAAGTCACTCACTTCGAAGTTAACTTGCTGACATGAGACGCTTGCATTGATAGCTTTGATGGAGATGATAGATTGTTTCAGGATTCCGAATGACAGTGGATGAAGAGACTAGCATTTGGTAGGATTTCCATTACACTAATTCCTCGAAGATAAGACCAGATAGAAGAGTTTCAAGCCCGAATCTGAATGGTACAGTAAAAGTAGGTATATGGAATTACAGAAATTTTTGAAGCAGAGATTATTTCAGAGAAAGCATGTCGATGACATCTTCGTACAAGCGTCAGGAGCACTGTGTACAGTTTTGTAGGGCTTTAGGCATAAAATCCCAAGGTGATAGAAAGAGACAGAACTTGCGGTTTCTTGGACCGACAGTGACTGACTAGGCAAGTAAAAGGAAATGATCCAGTACAGGAATGACAGATGACACCAAAGATGAGTAGAGGAATTGTTGAACACTAGTGCCGAGGTTCAGTGAGGGTGTCAGTGTTTTCTATAGTCTTTTTGGGTTTTTGATTTTTATTTGGTTTAGAGCATTTGGAGGACCAAATGGGTTCTAAGGGGGGGGGGGAGGATGTAAGACCCTGACCCCCAGTTCTTTTATTTAGTATTATTTTAATCGTGATTTAGCTTTTTAAGCGAGATTTGAGTTGGTTTGACTTTGTCTTTGAATTTGACTAGATTTTTCATAGCCTTGGAGATTTTGAAGACCGTTGACTTTGGTTTGACCCGGTCCATATGATTTATATTTTTGTGAGAAATTATTCTTATTTTGGAAAATTACAATTTTTACTCCTTTTGACTCGTTTTATTAAGTTTAACAACTTTCATGTTGTGACCATTTCGATTTGATGATCAGAAAATACGTTTCTCGAGAAAAAAAGGCAAAATTGACTTTTCACACTAAGTCTGTACTTGAATTTCAAAAATTTTCAGTAATTGGGGAAAATATACTTTTTGGAAAGTAAATATTTCGTTGATCGATTTTGTCTTCTTCGTCGATCTCATTCGGGACCCACAAATGTCAGTTTTAACCACTTGAAGATTTGGGGCCCATGGGACCCAGCCCACTTACTCTTTATAAGAAGCCTTGGGCTTTTCTTCTTCCCCATTTGTTCTTCTTGCAACCCTAGGCTCAAGAGAAAACCCTTCTCCCAGCACTTTCTCTCTCCTCTTTGAAACCTCTTTTCTGGAGTGCTAAATGGAGGATTGATCTCCCAATCCTCTTATCCCCTATCTTGGCTTTCCAAGGATGCCAATGCCATTTTCAAAGGATTTGAGCTGGGACAACTTCTCTTTTTCAAGCTTTCTTCTTGTTTGGAACACCAAAAGGTTAGCAATGGCATTTTTTGCTTGAGATTATTGTTTTTAAAACCATTTAGAGTGTTTTCTTGTTTCATGCAAAGGCTTTCTTTGAGATTTGCAATGGATTGAGTTTCTAGGGCTTTCTCTTGGATTATTTTGGGGGTTCTATGGATTTGGAGCTAGAGTCTCAATTGAGGCCATCTTTGAGTGACTTGTTCTCCATCTTGGCTTGAGGCAAGAAAAATATTCAGCTAATGTGATGATTATTGTTTTAATATGAATGATTTCATGAATTTCCTATCCTATCTTATGTTTTCCTTATGGTATATGGTTTTATCTTTGAAATGTTTAAGCAGTGGTTTGTGTTTAATCTTCTTTAAATTATTGTTTAGTATTAAATCTTGGTTTTTGTCCTTCAACTAATCATCTTTGGATCAGCTATTTATATTTAAGAATGTTAGTAATTTGATGAATGAAATGGTTATGTCTATATTTGATTTTTTGGAATTAGAAGGAATGATGTAGTGTATGGTTGTTTTAATGGATTTGATGTAGCAAGGAGAAGCCCAAATTGTATTAGAGTTGATGTAGAAGAAGTGGGAGGGAAAGAAAAATCAAATGGAATGAAAGAATTGTAGAAAACAGGGGAGAAAAACTTCCCTCCACGGGCTGGACAGCAGGCCAGCTCGCTATAGCCCATTGAACCTGTAATGATGCATAAAAGCCCGGAACTGATTGTAAAGTATTGTAATGCTTCGAATAGTGTAAATTGAGTGGGAAAAATGTGAAAGGGCTTGATGATAGAATTATTCGGAGAAATTTTATGGGTCTTGATGCACATTTTGCAACCTTAAATGTTGAAGATCTTCAGTGGCACCGAACCCTTCTATTATAAATCAATGTTGAGGGGTTAAGTGTGCATCGAGATGACTGTTGGCAAACCATTAAACTATCGTACATTACTTCATCCCATGTTAGGAAAGTTTATATGTATTCTTCGGTAAATTAATTTGAAAGGATTTAAGTGATTCTTCACATTTGAAAGCATCGGTGATTTGAAATAGAGTTAAGTGGTTTTCCACGTTCGAAAGGATCGATTGTATGATTTTTATACAAATTACTTTGATGTGTATTTGAGTGGATTACCATGGAAATTCGTATGTTTTCTACGAATCGATTTGGAAGGAGATTTGAGTGGTTCGCCCCATTCGAAAATATATCGATAAGACTCTTATTTTGAAAATAAAACCTCGAGGCAAGATTGGGCCAGAGCTTTGTAGTGTGAGCCCATGAGCCAAAGGGATTATTATTTTGATTTGTATTGGTTCAGGTTTTGAAAACTAAAGGCACCACTAGGATTAGGTCACCTTGTCGGGCTGATCACCCGGCTTGGGATCTTTAATTTGTCTGCCAGTTGCAGCTTGGATTCTGTCTGTACCGACCATGGCAATGGTTTGGATCTGCCGGTCCCACTTGTATGTGGCTACGGTTTCTGATTCTGTTCCCGGTCCCACGTGTAGTGGCTACGGTCCTGTTTGATAACGACTTTGTTCGTTCCGGTCCCACGATTAGTGGCTACGGTTCTGTCTGCTCTTGTTACTTCGGTAATAGGAAAATATAGCTATATGTGGTTTGCCAATGTTTTATCCGCTTGATATTTTGTTTTATGATTCTTGTTTGTTTATGCTCATTATAGTCTTTGAATGTGTTAATGTTTAAGAAATCGATGTTTTTTCTTATTGTCTCTATTATTCAGGATTTTAAATGTATTTCCAATTATTCAATGTTTTACATAGTCTGTTATGTTTTTAAGATATTTATGTTTCAGATACTGTTCATTTATTTGCTTGGATATTGATGTTTAGTCTTTCAATCGTTTTATCATGATATATTGCTATTATTGTTTAGACTCTTTAAATGGATTTACCATTATTCCATAAGGTTTTATAAATGCCCATTACCATATTATCTGAATTTTGCTTGCCAGACCGTTGTGTCTGACCCCCTTTGTTTGGTGCCAGGACTCTTTCTCTTCCCCTTTTTAGGTGTTTGATTGGAGGAGGCGGGTGACCCGTCGGTCTGACGTGAGAGGCTGCCTTTGATGTCATGTAGATGTCCAGTTTAGCACCGGAGTTCGTAATATCATTTGGGGTAGCATTTTATTTAGTTGTTTATTTTCGTATGGCTTTGTTAGCCTTTTTCACTGGGATTTGTAATTAAGACACTTGTGTATTGTAATTTGAATATGTGGGAAATAAATAGTCCTGTTACTACCATCTCAGTACCTTATGGTTTATGATTTGTACCGGTCTGCTTATTTGATAGCTTTATGATATTGGTTGAGTACGACACAGAATCCGATGGCCACAGACTCCGGGTCGGAACGTCATGATTAGCTTCCGCGAAAATATATTCTGATCGTGATGGAATTTTGTTATCCTCACACATTCGGATCTTGGGAAATACCTCAAAGATTTTAATTAATCCCAAAATTTCGCACCCCGAGGTCGGATCACTGCAGGGCCCGGTTCGGGGTGTGACAGGTTTGGTATCAGAGCTAGTTAGTTTCTAGGAAATAAAACACTCTAGAGACATTAAGATGTGTGGTGAGGATTCGTTAGATTGTGTTGATTTGTTTTCTCTTGTCTTTGTTTCTTTGAATTTGAGTCAGCTTTTCTTTTAGTTTGGGAGACTTTTATTGTCTTTTCTGTTATTCTTGTTGTTAGGGAATTTGGACAACCAGATTTCCTCCTCCGTGGGGGAGAATTTAAAATCTTCATACCCACATTCAGTGTCTTTTGTCTGTGCTTGTGTCGGAGACTGAGAACCCTGTGGACCTAGTATGTTGTTTTCGGAGAACATCAGCAGACTTTCAGCCTTCGGCATCTCCATTGTGATTCATGAGGGAAGATGCCTACATTTGTTTGCCAGAGAAGAACATGAGTAATATATGAAGACCACCTTTCAGTTAATCGGAGATCGTCATGCAGCATGCCAAGGCAAGTAAGTGAGGAATTTTGGGAGAACTTGGACCGACTTCCGGAGATGAAGGGTTACAGAAGACATTTTGGTTGACTGATTTTATGAAGGGAGAAGTGATTCTTAGTTAGTAAGGCTAGAAGTTAGTGCCAGAAACTCAGGGATTTCCCGGATTCAATGAGCCTTGTCATAGTTTGGTTGAGAATTTCCGTAATTTGCAGCTTAGCTAGTGTAGTAGATTCAGCGGTAATACCAAGTGGATGGTTAGCTGTAGTCAAGATAATTTTTGGCAGCAGAGGAAACTTTGTGGATTTTACCGACTTACAGGGTATTGGATTGGACAACGTGTAGATGCAAGAGAATACCTCAATTAATGTGATGTCCATTTCTTGATGAGAATGATTTTTCGTGATATTTCCATCTTTTGTTTTGTTTTTTTTTTCTCAATGTCTATGATTTATCCTTGTTGTTAGGTTTTTGTTTATTGCAATTTGATGGATGCATTATCATTTAATCATCATTTGAATTTTCACATGAGCATTGTTTTTAGAAATCTTGAAATCTTGATTTTCACATGCATTGTTTTTAGAAATCTTGGTTCATGCATGTTTTGATTTTAAAACTTGGATGCATTTAGTTTTGAAAAGAGTTTTTAAGAATCAAGCTAGCCTTTGATTTTAAAGTTTCAAATCATTTTTAGGCTTTTTATGTTTCATGTTTTTAAACCACTTAGAATGATTTAAAACATGATTTCAAGCTTGATTTAATGGCCCAAAAAGTCCCCAAAGAAAAATACTTTAAAATATGCATTTTTGGGGGAATTGGTCCAGGGGACCCGGTCGACCTGCAGTGTGGCCGGTCGACCGAGCCCATGGACGGTCGACCGAGCCAACTGCAGGTCGACCGGGAAAGAGGCAACGGCATTATTTTCAAACGGTCATATTTTTGCCCGTTGAAGGGCAGGTCGACCGAGCCCTGTAGGGGGTCGACCGAGGACTAGCCGTTGGGCATTTTTTTGTATAAAAAGAAGCTCATTCCTTAGCCAAAGAAGAGGAACTTTTAGGCCCTCCTTAAGGTGATTTGAGGCCAAACAAAGGGGAATGAGCTAAGGGATACTAAGGGTCATTAGGAAAGCTAAAGCTTGGGATTAATGAAGTTAAATCACTAAGTAAGCTTGCTTTTCCTAATCATATGTTTTCATGCTTTATTCTATTTATTGGTAAATCTTTTCTAGCATGTTAATGTATGATTTGTTGTGTCCTTAACATGGTTATGTTTTGAATTGATTCATTGTTTTGGATACATCACCTTGATTCAAACCAAGTAGTACTTAATTTGGTATATCTAAGTAGATCATGTTTTGGAATCATCTTTGAAATCATATGTAACATGATTCCTATACTTGGTTGAATCTTTGGTTGTTGTTTTTCATCATAAGAAAATCACTTTCAAATCTATCTTATGTTTTGGATTCAACAACTTTATAAATCACATGTATTTTGTTTTAAAGTTTTACAACTTGTTTAAACATTGATTGGTATATCATTTTCAAGTTGTCCTTTTAATTACATGTGATTTGACCCATAATTTCAATCAAATATATTTGTATGTTTTACACTTTCAAATACTTTAAGCATACATTGAGCTTCATTGTTAATTTGATTGAAATCCATATGCATCACATGTTTTGTTCTTTGATTTTCACAACTTGTTTAGAATACATAGGTATGTCTTTTACAAGTAACTTTTAACATGTGATTAGCATTTCCTCAATCATAAATGTTTTGAGCTAAAACTTTCAAAAGCCTTTGGCATACATTTATGAGCTTTTATTTTCAAATTGATTGAGGACATCATGCATACACTTTGTGCATTCATCTTTGCATTCATATAGTGTTTGTGTGAGTTAGATTTTCACTTTCATATCCGCCTATTTAGAGGCAATTTATATGAGCCAAAATTGTAATCTCCATCAAGTGTATTATAGACACTACTTAGAGAGATAACCAACCTTGTGGTTGAAGAGGTTATTGCTTAGCCTTGAAAAGCATATTGTAAGAGGTTATTGCTTAGCCTAGAAAAGCATAGTTGTAAAGGTTATTGCTTAGCCTATTGAAAAGCATACATAGTGGAAATCCGGTGGGGTGTGAGGAACACAAGCCGGTAGTGGATGTAGGCATTGAGGTCGAACCACTATAAATCTTGTGTTGTGGTGTGTGCTATGTGGTGATTATGTTGTTTAGCTTCCGCATTATGTATGTTAATCATCACAAGTGACTAGTTAAATTAAATAAGTTAAAATTGGTCATAATTAGTCATTAAGTGTAGCTCACCCTATTCACCCCCCCTCTAGGGTAAGGATCCCAAGGACTTACAAGTGGTATCAGAGCAAGGTTACTCCATTTAGGGCTTAAACACCCGGAGTTGATCCTTATATGCTTAAATATAGATTTGAACCCTAGAGTTGTGTTTTAATGCATATCTTTTAAGAATGATTTCCACTATGGTTGAAAATGGAATTTTCTTTCCTAGCTCTCTAATTCCCCTAAGATTCAATCTCACCACTCTAAAACTTTTTCGAGTTAAAACTCCAAGAGTTGGTGGGACCTCAAAGTAAACCCTCAAGGACAACCTTATCAAGACCTTAGGTGAATCTTCAAAGGTAGACTTTTGGACTAACCTTAAGGCCTTCAACCTCATTAGACCAACCTATTCTTTTTAGTCATATCTATTTGTTGGTCATGTTACATTTGCATTTTGTTTCTACATAGTCACATCTTATAAAATGCAATGTTTCTTTGTGATCATTTGATTTTGTCTCCATGAACTTTCTTAGTTATATCTTTGGGTTTCAAAATCATTTGATTGCAATATTCTCATATAGATTTGCATTTTGTTCTCATATAGTTATATCTATTGTAGTGCATTTCTATTTGATGATCATCAATTGATTGTGATTACAAAAGCTTTCTTAGCTAGATTTTTCATGATCATTTGATGTTGGAAATCATTTGTTTGGATATCATAGTTAGATTATTTTGTAAAACAAATGATTCAAATCAATTTAGATTTTCCATGAACTTACAAGTTATATCCTTTGGTATGGAAAATATGTAATCAATTTGTATGAGCATTTGTATTTATATCCTTGATTACAAATTGAGACTTGATATTAGTTCACTTCATGTTTTTCAAAGTCACTTGATCATAATTTTATGAATGATTCATTGTTGGATTTTGAATGTTGGAGTGAATTAAAAGATCTTTGGAAAATGTTTAAAGCTTTATTAGTTATATTTATTGAAGCGTTTTCCATGAGTTTATTTCCTTGTGCTTATGTTTATATCATTTAGAAGGAAATACATTTTACAAGCAATTTGCATCTTTGCTCATCAAAGTTACATTCTTTCAAATGCAAATTGACTTTGTTGTTATGTCTTACTTTGTGTGGTTGGGTATGATGTCATTGATTTGCATGTTTTTGCCTAACTTTGTATATCGTTTCATTATTGCAAATTGATGATTATTTATGTGCTTTATAGTAAAATCTTTTGTTTCATTATCATTTGAGTTTCTTAAGTACATATTTGATTTTGTGTGCTAAGCTCATTTGGTATGATCCTCATATCCATTTTCCATTGCATTGTAAGCTTAGTACATTTGCTAGAGTGGAGATTTTACATGATAGATTAATGGATCATTTTAGATGAATTTGAATTAAACCATTGTTCTTCATAGGTATACCTTATATGAGATCCATTTTCATCTATATGCGATCCATGATATCGTTCTAACTTCATATCTTCTTGTGCATGAATAGTTATATTCTTTTTGATGATATGGTATGAGTTAGATCTTGATTATAATTGATCCTCTCTATGCAAATGTCATATAGTTCCATGTATGGTTGTGCTCTTAAGTTACATTTGTGGATACCATACTAGAACTCTCAAATCCATCCTTTGTACTTCATACGCGTTGCTATAGATGGATGGTTGTGATATTGTTTTATGCATAATTTCATAGTAATATCGCTTGTGCATTTTTTCAATATCATATTTATGATCATATGAGACTCTCATCAAAATCCATTATTTGTATCTCATAGGCATATCTATTTTTTATGGATTTCCTTCATGATTGAGTTCATATGGTTTTTCAATTTTCAAATTGCATGTACCACCTAAAGACATTTCATGCAATTTAAAATGTTCATCACTATGCTCACTAAGTTACTATATCTTTAAAGTGATGATTTACCATTTATGTTGCTTGATGGAATTTTGTGTTTGTCACATCTATGCTCTTAATCATGTTTCATATTCAATTGGTTTCAATTAGTTTAATTTTCGATTGTTGTCATATCCAATTGATATCTTGAGATTGTGATAAACCTTGTGTACATTGGATTGAACTTGATTCCATGTCACATTCCATTAGCATCATAATGTTCATGTTTGCCTCCTCTCATGCTCATATAGGTAAATCTTATGACCACCATGTTTTATGTGTTAATAATCTTGGTTGGTTAATGGTTGAGGTAGGCTTCATGTTTGAACTTCATTTCATTCATCATGTGCACATGATAGTCATATTTTTTTGATTGGATGAAATGATTTCAAAATTTACATAGCATATGATTTTCATAGGTATATTGATTGATGCTATGTTTAATAAACCCCATAACATCATGGATAGCTCTAATTTGGATTGATCCTAGTAGTTATATTCTTTTTAACTCCATTTTAGAGTGATTGAGATAATAGTCATATCCTTTAATCTCAATTGGTATTCTTTATTCCAATTGGTATCCATGGTTGCTTTTCTCCATGACCTTGCTCTTAATCTTGGTAATTTGATCATATTAAGCTCTATAGTTAAATGAATCTAATCCTTTCCTTGAAGTTTACCCTCAATTGGTAAAACCATCTTCTTCTTGAACCAAAAAGTTAAATCTTTGTCAAAAGTTTGACAAAAGGAGAGAATAGATTGAGGGGGAGTATAAACCTTCATAGGAAGTATTAGTTTTGATCAAATTCACCATTGAATTGGCTTTATACCCTTAGACTACTACCATACATGATACCTGTTATATATTTCATTTTCGATTTCTTTCGTTAACAGGTGCTACTAAAAGGTATTTTCCTTATTTCATGTGTGTAGGTACCTTTGCAATTTAATGTCAAAGGGGGAGAATATTCTAGATGTCAAAAGGGGAGAATATAGCCAATTTATCTAAGGGGAGATTTTGTATTATCTTCCAAAGGGGGAGAAGATGCATATCTTGCCAAAGAGAGAGAGTGCATGGTCAAAGGGGGAGAGTTGATAGAAGACTAAGCTTGGGAGTTAAAGAAGTTGCTTGGCTAAAGAAGAAAAGAAAGCTTGAAGAATGATCAAGCTCCAAGCATCAAGAATGAAGAAAAAGAATAAGAGCCCAAGCTAAGTCAAAGAAGCATCCAAGAGATTTCAAGACTTGTCCAGCTAAGGGGGAGCTGAAGACTTAGTGTGAAAATTCAGTGTTGAGTGAGTTGCCATCAAATTGCAAAGGGGGAGATTGTTAGGTTTTTGTTTATTGCAATTTGATGGATGCATTATCATTTAATCATCATTTGAATTTTCACATGAGCATTGTTTTTAGAAATCTTGAAATCTTGATTTTCACATGCATTGTTTTTAGAAATCTTGGTTCATGCATGTTTTGATTTTAAAACTTGGATGCATTTAGTTTTGAAAAGAGTTTTTAAGAATCAAGCTAGCCTTTGATTTTAAAGTTTCAAATCATTTTTAGGCTTTTTATGTTTCATGTTTTTAAACCACTTAGAATGATTTAAAACATGATTTCAAGCTTGATTTAATGGCCCAAAAAGTCCCCAAAGAAAAATACTTTAAAATATGCATTTTTGGGGGAATTGGTCCAGGGGACCCGGTCGACCTGCAGTGTGGCCGGTCGACCGAGCCCATGGACGGTCGACCGAGCCAACTGCAGGTCGACCGGGAAAGAGGCAACGGCATTATTTTCAAACGGTCATATTTTTGCCCGTTGAAGGGCAGGTCGACCGAGCCCTGTAGGGGGTCGACCGAGGACTAGCCGTTGGGCATTTTTTTGTATAAAAAGAAGCTCATTCCTTAGCCAAAGAAGAGGAACTTTTAGGCCCTCCTTAAGGTGATTTGAGGCCAAACAAAGGGGAATGAGCTAAGGGATACTAAGGGTCATTAGGAAAGCTAAAGCTTGGGATTAATGAAGTTAAATCACTAAGTAAGCTTGCTTTTCCTAATCATATGTTTTCATGCTTTATTCTATTTATTGGTAAATCTTTTCTAGCATGTTAATGTATGATTTGTTGTGTCCTTAACATGGTTATGTTTTGAATTGATTCATTGTTTTGGATACATCACCTTGATTCAAACCAAGTAGTACTTAATTTGGTATATCTAAGTAGATCATGTTTTGGAATCATCTTTGAAATCATATGTAACATGATTCCTATACTTGGTTGAATCTTTGGTTGTTGTTTTTCATCATAAGAAAATCACTTTCAAATCTATCTTATGTTTTGGATTCAACAACTTTATAAATCACATGTATTTTGTTTTAAAGTTTTACAACTTGTTTAAACATTGATTGGTATATCATTTTCAAGTTGTCCTTTTAATTACATGTGATTTGACCCATAATTTCAATCAAATATATTTGTATGTTTTACACTTTCAAATACTTTAAGCATACATTGAGCTTCATTGTTAATTTGATTGAAATCCATATGCATCACATGTTTTGTTCTTTGATTTTCACAACTTGTTTAGAATACATAGGTATGTCTTTTACAAGTTACTTTTAACATGTGATTAGCATTTCCTCAATCATAAATGTTTTGAGCTAAAACTTTCAAAAGCCTTTGGCATACATTTATGAGCTTTTATTTTCAAATTGATTGAGGACATCATGCATACACTTTGTGCATTCATCTTTGCATTCATATAGTGTTTGTGTGAGTTAGATTTTCACTTTCATATCCGCCTATTTAGAGGCAATTTATATGAGCCAAAATTGTAATCTCCATCAAGTGTATTATAGACACTACTTAGAGAGATAACCAACCTTGTGGTTGAAGAGGTTATTGCTTAGCCTTGAAAAGCATATTGTAAGAGGTTATTGCTTAGCCTAGAAAAGCATAGTTGTAAAGGTTATTGCTTAGCCTATTGAAAAGCATACATAGTGGAAATCCGGTGGGGTGTGAGGAACACAAGCCGGTAGTGGATGTAGGCATTGAGGTCGAACCACTATAAATCTTGTGTTGTGGTGTGTGCTATGTGGTGATTATGTTGTTTAGCTTCCGCATTATGTATGTTAATCATCACAAGTGACTAGTTAAATTAAATAAGTTAAAATTGGTCATAATTAGTCATTAAGTGTAGCTCACCCTATTCACCCCCCCTCTAGGGTAAGGATCCCAAGGACTTACACTTGTAGTGTTTAAGCTATGGATTATGTTTAATCTTCTTAAGATATTGTTTTACAATGATCTTGGAATTTTGCTGCTGTTTTAATTTTCTTAAATGTTGACATCTACATTTCAAGATCTTCATGATTGTGTTTCTTTTTCAAAGCGTAGTGTGAAATTTCTATTTCATTGATTTGTTTCCTGTGGCTATACAAGATGAATTTCTTAAGGGTTTTTGTATTCAGATTATATGCAGAATCCTACATTTGTTTTAACGTTCAGCTGTGTTTACATTACTCCAGGATTCTTATGAACAAATGAGTTCAGATTTCAACAAGGCTTAGTGTTTAATTAACACTCAGATTTTAAGCAAAGTTTAATGTACAGTCATGCGATATGAATCTGATTTATTTTTGAAGTCCTGATTTGAAAATTGTTAGGTGTTTTGATGGTTTGTTTGGCTATGAATATATGAATTTCAAAATGGATAATGTTATTTCATACTCAAACTTTGATAAGCTTTATTTAAGCTTTATTTGGCAATTTGGAGGTTCAGTTTCTACTATGTTTTAAAATGATGAAATTCAGCTAAGTAATTGTTTTAGTCATTTTGTTTAAAATTTTAAGATTTATTTTGCATTGAATGGAATGAGTTGTAATAGCATATGGTTGGAGTTTGGAAATGTACGGAATTAAAGGGTTGATGGATGATCGGAGGTGTATTGGTTCAGTTGGAAACAAATTTGGATTTTTGAGGTAGTGAACAGAACTTAAGACATATTATTCAGATGAGGCTGAGATAATTGTTCCTGTAAGAAAGGTAGAGCACGAGACAGAGACAGAAAATTTGAGCAGACTCCAGATTGTGAAATTTTCAATCAAGCACCATTCGTGAAGCAAATGTTTAGTTATTCTGTGAACCTTGGAGAACAATCAAAAAGTGGTGGAGTTATTTCGAGATTAGGATTAATAAAGTTTCAGTTCTTCAGGGACTGACATCATGTTGCCAGATATGTTTTTGTTGATAACATAGTATCAGGCAAGAGATCAAGAGCAGCAAGCAGATAGAATCAGATCTGAGCAGGAATTCTGAGTACCGCACAGAAAGATTGGAATTTGGAGTTGTGAACACAGATTTGATTTCCAAGATCGGCTTTACATGTCAAGAGTAGAAGACTTGAAGACTGAAATCTGAATAGGCAAGCCATGCGAAGTTTTGGCACAGAACAACTCAGTAGGTTATGGCAGTTTAATTTCTGGTTTATAGCTGTGTGACATCTGGGTTGTAGCAGACCAAGTCAGGGACAGGAGACCTATAGAATTTGGAGTTTGTGATTTCAAAACGAAAAAGGATTGACGATATTCTTGGAGGCCAGAAGCTGATGATGCATTCGAGGAGCCAACAGATTTCTAAGTCACTCACTTCGAAGTTAACTTGCTGACATGAGACGCTTGCGTTGATAGCTTTGATGGAGATGATAGATTGTTTCAGGATTCCGAATGACAGTGGATGAAGAGACTAGCATTTGGTAGGATTTCCATTACACTAATTCCTCGAAGATAAGACCAGATAGAAGAGTTTCAAGCCAGAATCTGAATGGTACAGTAAAAGTACTATGGAATTCCAGAAATTTTCGAAGTAGAGATTATTTCAATGAAAGCATGTCTACGATCACATCTTCGTGCAAGCGTCAGGAGCACTGTATACAGTTTTGTAGGGCTTAAGGCATAGAATTCCCAGGTGATAGAAAGAGACAGAACTTGCGGTTTCTTGGACCGACAGTGACTGACAAGGCAAGTAAAAGTAAATAATCCAGTACAGGAATTACAGATGACACCAAATATGAGTAGAGGAATTGTTGAATACTAGTTTGGTCAGAGGAGTATGTTTTGAGCATATATGTGGAATAGTGTGAAGCCTTCAACCGAATCAAAATGTTGTTTGCAGACGTATCTCAACGTCAGGTTTGATCAGGGGACATCACAGTTGTTGAGGTTCAGTGAGGGTGTCAGTGTTTTCTATAGTCTTTTTGGGTTTTTGATTTTTATTTGGTTTAGACCATTTGGAGGACCAAATGGGTTCTAAGGGGGGGAGGATGTAAGACCCTGACCCCCAGTTCTTTTGTTTAGTATTATTTTAATCGTGATTTAGCTTTTTAAGTGAGATTTGAGTTGGTTTGACTTTGTCTTTGAATTTGACTAGATTTCTCATAGCCTTGGAGATTTTGAAGACCGTTGACTTTGGTTTGACCCGATCCATATGATTTATATTTTTGTGAGAAATTATTCTTATTTTGGAAAATTACAATTTTTACTCCTTTTGACTCGTTTTATTAAGTTTAACAACTTTCATGTTGTGACCATTTTGATTTGATGATCAGAAAACACGTTTCTCGAGAAAAAAAGTCAAAATTGACTTTTCACACTAAATCTGTACTTGAATTTCAAAAATTTCAGTAATTGGGGAAAATATACTTTTTGGAAAGTAAATATTTCGTTGATCGATTTTGTCTTCTTCGTCGATCTCATTCAGGACCCACAAATGTCAGTTTTAACCACTTGAAGATTTGGGGCCCATGGGACCCAGCCCACTTACTCTTTATAAGAAGCCTTTGGCTCTTCTTCTTCCCCATTTGTTCTTCTTCCAACCCTAGGCTCAAGAGAAAACCCTTCTCCCAGCACTTTCTCTCTCCTCTTTGAAACCTTTCTTCTGGAGTGCTAAATGGAGGATTGATCTCCCAATCCTCTTATCCCCTCTCTTGGCTTTCCAAGGATGCCAATGCCATTTTCAAAGGATTTGAGCTGGGAAAGCTTCTCTTTTTTCAAGCTTTCTTCTTGTTTGGAACACCATAAGGTTAGCAATGGCATTTCTTGCTTGAGATTCTTGTTTTTAAAACCATTTAGAGTGTTTTCTTGTTTCATGCAAAGGCTTTCTTTGAGATTTGCAATGGATTGAGTTTCTAGTGCTTTCTCTTGGATTATTTTGGGGGTTTTATGGATTTGGAGCTAGAGTCTCAATTGAGGCCATCTTTGAGTGACTTGTTCTCCATCTTGGCTTGAGGCAAGTAAAATATTCAGCTAATGTGATGATTATTGTTTTAATATGAATGATTTCATGAATTTCCTATCCTATCTTATGTTTTCCTTATGGTATATGGTTTTATCTTTGAAATGTTTAAGCAGTGGTTTGTGTTTAATCAATCTTCTTTAAATTATTATTTAGTATTAAATCTTGGTTTTTTTCCTTCAACTAATCATCTTTGGATCAGCTATTTATATTTAAGAATGTTAGTAATTTGATGAATGAAATGGTTATGTCTATATTTGTTTTTTGGAATTAGAAGGAATGATGTAGTGTATGGTTGTTTTAATGGATTTGATGTGGGAAGGAGAAGCCCAAATTGTATTAGAGTTGATGTAGAAGAAGTGGGAGGGAAATAAAAATCAAATAGAATGAAAGAATTGTAGAAAACAGGGGAGAAAAACTCCCCTCCACGGGCTGGACAGCAGGCCAGCTCGCTATAGCGAGCCAGCCTACTGCCTGTCGAGTTCCAGGCAGAAGCCCAGCTCGCTATAGCAAGCCAGGCTTCTGTGAGGGCCTGTTTCAGCCCTCTTTCGACCTCTCTTTTCTTCTTATTTGAAGCCCATTGCACCTGTAATGATGCATAAAAGCCCGGAACTGATTGTAAAGTATTGTAATACTTCGAATAGTGTAAATTGAGTGGGAAAAATGTGAAAGGGCTTGATGATAGAATTATTCGGGGAAATCTTATGGCTCTTGATGCACATTTTGCAACCTTAAATGTTGAAGATCTTCAGTGGCACCGAACCCTTCTATTATAAATCAATGTTGAGGGGATAAGTGTGCATCGAGATGACTGTTGGCAAACCATTAAACTATCGTACATTACTTCATCCCATGTTAGGAAAGTTTATATGTATTCTTCGGTAAATTAATTTGAAAGGATTTAAGTGATTCTTCACATTTGAAAGCATCAGTGATTTGAAATAGAGTTAAGTGGTTTTCCACGTTCGAAAGGATCGATTGTATGATTTTTATACAAATTACTTTGATGTGTATTTGAGTGGATTACCATGGAAATTCGTATGTTTTCTACGAATCGATTTGGAAGGAGATTTGAGTGGTTCGCCCCATTCGAAAATATATCGATAAGACTATTATTTTGAAAATAAAACCTCGAGGCAAGATGGGGCCAGAGCTTTGTAGTGTGAGCCCATGAGCCAAAGGGATTATTATTTTGATTTGTATTGGTTCAGGTTTTGAAAACTAAAGGCACCACTAGGATTAGGTCACCTTGTCGGGCTGATCACCCGGCTTGGGATCTTTAATTTGTCTGCCAGTTGCAGCTTGGATTCTGTCTGTACCGACCATGGCAATGGTTTGGATCTGCCGGTCCCACTTGTATGTGGCTACGGTTCTGATTCTGTTCCCGGTCCCACGTGTAGTGGCTACGGTCCTGTTTGATAACGACTTTGTTCGTTCCGGTCCCACGATTAGTGGCTACGGTTCTGTCTGCTCTTGTTACTTCGGTAATAGGAAAATATAGCTATATGTGGTTTGCCAATGTTTTATTCCGCTTGATATTTTGTTTTATGATTCTTGTTTGTTTATGCTCATTATAGTCTTTGAATGTGTTAATGTTTAAGAAATCGATGTTTTTTCTTATTGTCTCTATTATTCAGGATTTTAAATGTATTTCCAATTATTCAATGTTTTACATAGTCTGTTATGTTTTTAAGATATTTATGTTTCAGATACTGTTCATTTATTTGCTTGGATATTGATGTTCAGTCTTTCAATTGTTTTATCATGATTTATTACTATTATTGTTTAGACTCTTTAATTGGATTTACCATTATTCCATAAGGTTTTATAAATGCCCATTACCATATTATCTGAATTTTGCTTGCCAGACCGTTGTGTATGACCCCCTTTGTTTGGTGCCAGGACTCTTTCTCTTCCCCTTTTTAGGTGTTTGATTGGAGGAGGCGGTTGAGCCGTCGGTCTGACGTGAGCGGCTGCCTTTGATGTCATATAGATGTCAAATTTGGCACTGGAGTTCGTAATATCATTTGGGGTAGCATTTTATTTAGTTGTTTATTTTCGTATGGCTTTGTTAGCCTTTTTCACTGGGATTTGTAATTAAGACACTTGTGTATTGTAACTTGAATATGTGGGAAATAAATAGTCCTGTTACTACCAGCTCAGTACCTTATGGTTTATGATTTGTACCGGTCTGCTTATTTGATAGCTTTATGATATTGGTTGAGTGCGACACGGAATCCTATGGCCACGGACTCCGGGTCGCAACACCATGATTAGCTTCCGCGAAAATATACTCTGATCGTGATGGAATTTTGTTATCCTCACACATGCGGATCTTGGGAAATACAATAAAAATTTTAATTAATCCCAAAATTTCGCACCCCGAGGTCGGATCACTGCAGGGCCCGATTTCGGGGTGTGACAGCGGCAAAGCTCCCCGGGACCATGGTTTCAAAGACAGGGCGTATGGATCATCTCAAAATGACTCCAATAGGTTCCCTATCAAATTTCAAGTCAATCGGACATCAGTTGACCGCACATCAAAGCGCGACATCTTCCTCGCGACAAAATCAAGTCTACTAGCGACAGGACCCCATACGGCTTCAAAACTCAAAGAAAATCCTATGGTTGGTATTATTTATTGCTCAGGAGACTTCACCTCAAATCTCAGGTCATTCCGACATTGTTTGACCCAATTTCAGCTTCTGACGGAAAATTGGCAACTCTACGCTACAAAGTTCTCGGCTTTCCCTAAAAATCGAAAATTTTGCACCCCAAAATGCAAGGATTCTCGTCATGTTTTCTGCAGGGAAATCAAGCCAATAAATGTTCAAAAATGTCAAGAAAAATACAGAAGAAAAAAGAATCAGAAAAAACATCAAAACGGCTGCAAAACGGGAACCAAAGGGGAAAAATCCCTCCAGGGTCGCAGCCCGCGACCCTGGCCCCGGATCGCCCTCGACCATGGAGCCCCGGGTCGCTGGATTCGTCCTGAAAATCCCCGTTTTCCATCATTTTTCGCGTTTTGAAGTTTCCAACTCCTGTGATTTTTTAAAATTCATACTTTTGAGGCAATAAATCCAACAACACCCGCCAAAATCACTGGTCCGTCTTCAAGAGTATCAAAATCAACATTGATCACCAACCGGTCTGATGGACAGTGCATTCTGCTCGGTGCTACCGAGGTCGGCGGACGTGGGAGTCTGTGGGATACGACCTTTTCACTACCGGGGGGCAAAAGCGGGCATCAACATTTTTTTGTGTGGGTGTGCCAGATTTTCTATTTTACTTGGAATTGCAAGTGGTGATCCGGAGATCGACCTACGCAAGTAAAAAGGAAATCAACTTCTTTCAAGTTTTCCATTGAACATATTTAAGAAAAGAGACATTTTCTTTATTTGCCGTGAAAGGCTTTTTTTTTGGCATTTATTGCTGATTTTTGGCGTTTATAGTCGATTTTGGCATTTATAGCCGATTTACAATTCTTATCAATAATGAAAGACAAGAGTTGTGATTTTTGTCTCTTTTAAAAAAATACAAACTACAATGAAAAGTAAGAAAAGGAGGATCTAACTTCTCAGGAGATTGTGGGGGACTTGATTCGCTTGGCTTGGCTATAATCTCACGTTTTTAGAGGACAAAGACCAAAAGGATGTCCTATGTCGAATAAAAAGCAAAGTAGACGGGCTAAAATGCCACGTCTAAGCCATTGGAGGCAGAAGGAAAAGGCAAGGACCTTGAGGGGGGTACCCTCCAAGGGACTTTTGTCACCTTGTAGCGATGGCCGGTGCAGAACTTTCGCAGAGTTTTCTCTCTTTCTTTATCTAGATCTTCTATGCTTGGAAGCTGATTAGATTCTGATCTCTGAGAGTTGTTTGATTTTTTCTGATCTTTGGGAGTTGTTTGATTTTTTCTGATCTGGAATTCTTTGGAATGCTCTCATATTGATAGGCTCTTGGTGCCATTTAGGTGGGTTTATGGGCTTTTATTGTCATTAAGCCGCATAATGGGAGGAATTATAGGGTTTAATTCCTTTATTTTGTAACTCTTTTTTCTTGGCTTCTGGTTGGCCAGAGGAGATTGAGGGCATTTACTTGCCTTTAATCACCATGATGGGAGGAGTTTCATGGTTTAAATGCCATGAATCTCTTGACTTGTAACTCCCATTTGCTTGCTTCTGATTGGGCCGTCCAAAGAAATGAATTAATGACTACAATAAAGCTTGCCAATTAATTGCATTAAGTGGTCGCTGAGCAGTTGAAGAGTCGCGGGCCGTGCCGCGTTTTTTTGGGATTCTTCTGGCGATGATCATCGATGGATCTACATGTAGATCGACATCGGATGACCATGTAACTTCAGGTATTGGTTGCCAACAGCGGGTCGGTGCCATCTATCCTGTCGATTTCTTGATCGGTCGGGTAGAAAGCACACTTTTTTAGTTAACCGGTTGGTGATCAATGTTGATTTTGATACTCTTGATGATTGACCCGTGATCTTGACAGATGTCAAAGGATTTTGTGCCTCAAAATTATGAATTTTGGAAAATCTCAGGAGTTGGACGCTTCGAATCGCGAAAAACGATGAAAAACGGGCTTTCTAGGGTGAACCTGGCGATTCTGGGCTCCATGGTCGCCGGTGACCATGGGCCAGGGTCGCAGGGGCCTGCAACCCCGGGGAGGGGGGGGGGATTTTCCCCTTTTGTCCCGTTTTGCGACCGTTTTTGATGTTTTTCGATTCTTTTTTTCTACTGTATTTTTTCTTGATGTTTTTCATCATTTGTTGGCTTGATTTACTTGTAGAAAACTTGACGTGAATCCTTGCATTTTCGAGTGCAAAGTTTCCAATTTTCCGAGAAAGCCGAGGACTTTGTCGCGTAGAGTTGCCGATTTTCCGTCAGAAGCTGAAACTGGGTCAAACGGTGTCGAATGACCTGAAATTTGGGGTGTAGCCTCCTGAACAATAAATAAGACCAACCATAGGCTTTTGTTTGAGTTTTGAAGCCGTTAGGGGTCCTATCGCTAGCAGATTTGTTTTTATCGCGAGGGGGATGTCGCGCTTTGATGTGCGGTCAACCGGTGTCCGATTGACTTGAAATTTGGCAGGGAACCTATTGGAGTCATTTTAAGATGATTCATAGGCTCTATCTTAGAAACCCTAGTCCCGGGGAGCTTCACCACCGAGAGGCCTGATTTGGCTTCCGAGCGTCAAAGTCTGGTCAAGTGTTGTCGAAATGACCTGAAACTTGACGTATAACCCTTTGTAAGCATTTTGAAGCCGTCCATGTGCTCTGTCTGTTGAGTGATGGCCTCGGTGGTTCTCGCCGCTGTGAGGCTTGATTTAGCTGTTCGAGGGTTGATGTGGGGTCAAACGTTGTCGGTTTGACTTGGAACTTACGTGGAGCCTTTTGGATGTATTTTGAGACTATCCATAGGCTCTGATCGAAGATTTGGTGTCTCCGATGTTTTCACTGCCGGGAGCTCCTTTTCAGCTGCTGGAGAAGCGAAGTTAGGCCAAATGATTTTGAAATATCCCGAAACTTCTTATGTACTCCTCTTTTGGCTGTCTTGAAGGATCTTGCAGTTTTTGTTTGATTCTGACAAGATTTGATTTTTTGAAAGTAGCATTGCCTATTTATGGCAGGCTGCGACTTCATGTAGCTTTTTAGATCTTGAAGAGGCAAAGTGACATTTTTGGTGTCAACAAATGCCCCCTCGAGGTGCAGCGACGAGTTGATTAACTTTTGTAGTCGATGTGCCTCGAAGAGATTTTTGAATGAGAGCTTTTGACTTGACCAAGAGTCTTTGAGCAGTCTTTCTTTTGGTATTGTAGCCTTTTAAGCTTCCAAGGGAATTTTATGGTAGTGAAAGGGATCACACACCATCTCAAGGCAAAGTTTTGAAGATGACATCAGTGATGTGGATTTAGGTTTTTGACCTTGTGACCTAAGAAGCTGTATGTGGCAGGTTAGGGGGTCGGGTTTGGTTTTGACCGTGTGACCCAACAAGCTGTATGTGGAATGTTGGGAGGGTCGATTTTGGTTTTGATCTTGTGACCTAACAGGCTGTATGTGGCATGTTAGGGGATCATGTTTTGGTTTTTGATTTTGGTCTTGTGACCTAACAAGCTGTATGTGGCAAGTTAGGGGACCAGGATTTGGTTTGGATTTTTGTGGAATGTCAATTTCAAGATTTTGTCTCAATTTTGTATATGAGGCCGGATGGTTCAATTTTTGAAAGCTCATGGGGCTTGGAATTATTTTTGTATGGTCCAATCAACTCAAAAGAGGCATGGAACCATTTTTGTATGCTCTTGGTAAGAGGGATTTCTCTTTGACTAGAATCCCAAAAAAATTTTTTCTTTTTTTTTTTTTAAGTGCCTAGGTGGTCAAACCTGGCTCAGATGGGCTAACCCATGGGACCTTAAGCTTTTGAAATAGCTTAGATCTCATATGGTGTCTTTTTTGTAAATAATATCTAAACATATCTCTTTTGGATAGAGAATATCTAAGAATATCTTTATTTGGAGAGAATCTCTCATGTTCCCTTTATTTTGGGAGAGAATATCTCAAGATTTCTTTCTTTGGGAGAGAATATCTGAAATCTCCTATCTTTTGGGAGAAAATATCTCATTGATTTCTTTTTGGAAGAGAATCCCTCAAGATATCTTCCTTTTGGGAAAGAATCTTTCTAAGTTCTTTCTTTTGGTAAGGTTACTAATTAGTAACACTTACCACTTTCTTCTTTCCTTTTTTGGTTTGCTCTCTTCTATAAAAGCAAGGAGGAGGTTGGATCTCTTACTCTTATTGCTTTCTTTTGCAAAAATCCCAAGAGGGCATCAAGACCAAGAGTTCTTCTTCTTCAAGATCTTCAAGACTATCTTCTTCTTCTCCATCAATGGCTTCAAGTAAGTTCCCTTTTTTCAAGAAAACTCCATTGTAGGAAATAGGATGATAAAAAAGTTCTTTCTTTCTTTTATTTTATTTTTTTTCTTTTCTTTTTCATGTGTTTTCCCCTTTTTTTTAAATGTTTTTTTTTTGGTTCTTTTCTTTCTCCCCCTTTTTTTAGAGAAAGTTTCTTTCTTTTTTTTTTTGCTCATCATGATAATGCATTTTTTTGGCAAACCAAGATGTTCATGCATGTATTTTTTTGTAAATTGAATTGGTAGCATGATGTGATAGCATACCGGAAAGTTTTTGCAAATTTGGGAATTTGGAGCTCGCGGCGATGTTGAGCCCTTCCTGATTTTGTGAAGACTTTGAGGTTTTGAAAGTTTGGAGTTTCGGAGCTCGCAGTAATGTTGAGCCCATCTTCAAGCTTTCTATTTCTTTCGGGGTATTTCCTTTTTCTTTGGAATTGCCCCGGAGTCATGTCAAAATTTCGCCAGATTTTTTTTTAGTGAAATTCTGTCATTTTGATGATGATCTTTTTCTTTTCCAATGTTTGCAGGTGGATCCTCCAGAACGAACAAGGGTATAGAGCCTACTACAAGCGTACCTCGTCGATCTGCTAGATCTTCTAATCCGGCCGTTTAGCAGGCTTGGGAGAAGGTCCAATATGTTGAGAGAAACCTGGAAGAGTGTGACTCTCTCAACAAGGATGAGATGAGAGAGCGACTAATCGCTCTCAAGGGAGAGGAATTTTATAAGATCATGGTAAGCAGTTGTCCATGGTTGATAGACGATCAGAGGGTTTTACCCGAGCCAACCTTCTTCTTTGGTGATGTAGTCCCTGACGACATGACATACCAGAGGAGATGGTTTGAGTTCTCTTACACAACTGATGGTGAGGAGAGAACGATTATTGCCCGGTCGACATTTGATCGCACCATCTTGATTATGAGCCTTGCTCCCACGTGCTCTAAGAGGGAAGATCCTCCAAGCTGGGTGAAGAGGACAAATGTAATCAAGATCGGGGTTTTTGTTGGCAGTTCTCCTGGATATGCGGAGAAATCACCTGTTGACATGGACATTTTGATGCTGGCCAACGGCTACCAGGGCTCTGATTATCCGTCAGGTCGATTTGGGATCAGTGGGCCTTGGTATTTTCAGCGGTGACGACAGCAATTGGGTGAAGCCTTTTCGACTTCGTGGCCGTTTCAGTGCTGACTCCAAGTGGAAGTCGTGGACTGATCGCGTCCTGCTGATTGTTGGCACCGTTTTGAAGGAAGCCGAGATTTTTTTTGCGGTCCACGCCTTTAGGGAGACCGTGATCTTTTCCAACGAGGCCTTCATGGCTATGTTGGAATCATTCCTTCCACAAACCAATACCTTCGTTGTGACGAATGGTGAGATTGGTTTCTCTTTGAAGGAGCTGAGCGCCATTACTGGATTGCCCATCCTTGGCAGACTCTATGAGGAGTTTATGCCGATCGACAGTGTCTTTGAGGAGCAGTCTGAGGAGTTCAGACTTTTGTACTTTCAGCTCATCGCCTTCTATGATTTGTTGAAGGAGAAGGAGGGCTCAAAAGTAAGATCCAGCAGTTGGAAGAGTTTTAGCTCTTCGTCTCCCAACTTCTTTGAAAGTGGGGAGCCTTCTGATAGCATGACCCGGGAAGACAGGGCTAAGGACCCGAGTTCGAAGAAGATTCTGGCTATGCAAGAAGAGTTGAGAGATTTCTTTGCGAGTACAAACGCCATATGTCCTGAGATTGCACTGCGGAGAGATCTCGCTGTTTACCTGGTGCCAACTCTTTACTCCTATCTGTGTACTGAACTGCAGGCTGCTATTTTTTTTGGTTGGGCTTGGGCTTCCCATGAACAGGGTATTTTCAGCCCACATTTTCTATTCGTGGTACGTATACCACTATCCTGGCTTCCACCGGCTGGGTGCTGCATAGGATGATGATCCTCTGATGATTCGACTGGCTAAGGGGAAAGCTGTGTCCGAATCACTTTTGTTTGCCGCATGAGGATCCGACGATTCAGGGACGTCGAGATGGGGCAGTCTTCAGTGAAGCTTTCTCCGGACGGAATAAGGCTTTTGACTTTGGTGTCTCCTGAGACTCTACAAGGGCAGGGTCGGGAAGGCATTACTCCTTGACGAATGCAGAGAATGAGTAGTTTTTCAGCATACGTGTCAGCACGATGGTGTACCGCGAACATCTTTTCGTTGACATCCAGCCGTATGTACCTTCTCATTCTGCTATGCAATTGGGCTTTTCTCAAGGCGTTGTTGGAGCGCCTTCAAGCATGGTGAGCGCTTTGGAGGCTTGTAGGATGGTAGAAATGCATGGGCTTTTTATAGTGCTGAAGACACTACTGCCATGATTTCTTATCCTGTGTTGTTGACTTCCCGGACTACCGGCTTTGCAAAGTGGTTCGCGGAGAGCTTTTCGGCATATCGAGGGGTTTCCAAAAAGGAGCTTGATGTGAAGCTATCGTCTGGAAAAGGCCTTGGAAAGTCGGATGGCATCCGGCGAGAGGAAGTTTGGGCCTTCCTTTCTGGAGAGAAGCACAAGATAGGCTTTCTTGGTGACAAGGGCGTCATTGGTTCTGAAGCTGTTCGAGAAATACCTGATGAGGCTTTAGAACAGTTAGAACAGGAGGAAGCTGAGCTTGATGCTTGGATGCAAGCGGCACAGAGGCGAGCTTCCGTGGAGTCTACTCACAAGGGTAGACCATCCAATGAGGAGTCAAGTGGGAGACCTGACTCTGACAGTGGGGTAGGTTCCTCTAAGAAGCGAGCCCGCAGAAGTAAGAGGAAGAGGAGTCATCATCGCAGCAAGGAGCAACATGAAGGTTCTCCTGATTTAGAAGTTCCTCTTACTATCAATGAGGAGGTTCCAGAGGATCTGCCGAGCCTTCGGAAAAGAGGGGCTGAGAAGAAGAGACCGCCGGTGAAGGTATGATTCTTCCTCTTTATCTTTCTGTTTCTTTCATGGAATTTTCCATGTCTTGATTTGCTTTCTCCCCCTGCTGCTCTTTTTTTTTTTACAAGAGGATGAAGACTTGGCGATGCCTGAGGTTCCTGCCGATGAGGCAGTGATGGATCCGACTGTGGCACCGGAAGAAGATTTGAGGGACTCTGGAGTGGTTTTAGAATCTCCAACTGGTATGACTTCTTTTGCTTTCTTTGTTTTTTTTTATGTGACTTAGTTTGCTAACACACATTTTTTTTTGTCAGCTGACTTGTCATAGGATTCCGATGACTTTGAACCATCAATGACGCAAATGTTGACGATGCTTCCGATGAGTTCATGGAGGAAGAGAGTGTTCCGCCAGTCGTCGAAGAAGGTATTTTATAGTAATAACCCTGATAATGATTTTTTAAATAGGATCATATTCATACTTTTTTGTGTTTCTTTGGCAGGTTTTGAAGCGACAGAGGAGAGTCCATTGCTTCCTTCAGAATTAGAGCAAGGGGTGCCAGAGGTTGATCCAGAGGTAGAGACTCCTGCAACCAATTCTGACACGGTGGAGGAGGTACCTTGTGCTGAGATTCCTTCCTCAGTAACTCCAACTGGAAAGAGTTCTTTTGTTACTCTTCCAACGGGGCATGACATGAGCAGCTGACTGAAAGAGCGGGGCGAATCTTCAGTTGGGCCATCTCTTTTTTTTACGAAAAAGGTGCTCGCGTGGGTTCTGAGCTCTTGGATTGAGACTCTCATTTCTGGGCACTTGGATGTCGGATTTGGCATGATCCAGCATGTGCAGGAGATTCTCGGTGATGCCGAAGAGGCTGGTCTGGATGTCACAGGTGCCAGGGCGATCGTTGATAGGATCATCGCACTGGGTGACAAGTGGTTTGAGACCATTGGTTTTGCTGACGACCAGTTCTTCAAGGAGATGTTCCTGGACCTTGCTGATAAGGCTAAATCTGACCTGAATGACGCTACACAAAGCAGGAAGCAGCTAGTCCAAGAGAAGAACTTAGAAGAGCTAGCCATCATTGGGCTGACACATGACCTTAACATCCTTGATAGGGAGGTCGATGAGGCCAGGAAACGTCTTGAGCATTTAAAGGCACAAGTCGCCGCCAAGTGGGCTGTTATAACAGAGGCTCGCGATAGGGAGAGTGCTCTGATTCGTCGGGTTGCAGATGCTGATCGAAAGAAGGGTTGCAGTCTTCTCCAGCATCTCATGTCAAGTTCCTGAAGAAGCGTGGCTTGGAAACTATGACGGCTGAGGCCAAGAGTCTGCTTGAGGAGCTCAAATCTTGGCTAGAGACCATTTTTGGTTGAGCTCCTGATTTTTGTAGCAGAAACTATCCTTCCTCTTTTTTTTTTGGTACCACATGTATTTTTTAATTTTTTTGGTACTCTTTTTTTTGTAGTGGTTTGTAAAAACTTTTTTTTTGGTACCACATGTATTTTTTTATTTTTTTGGAACTCTTTTTTTTGTAGTGGTTTGTAAAAAGTTTTTTTTTGGTACCACATGTATTTTTTGGTACTCTTTTTTTTTCCTTACGCTCACTTAAATCATTTTGTGATGAAAACAATTGCTAAATGGGATGTTTTTTTTTGTTTTCCCTACGCTCACTTAAATCCTTTTGTGATGAAAGCAATTGCGAAATGGGATATTTTTTTTGTTTTGTTTTTCCTACGCTCACTTAAATATTTTTGTGATGAAAGCAATTGCTAAATGGGATTTGATCAAAAGTTTGTCATTTTGTGAAAATCTTTCATCAAATGATTGTTTTGGCATGGGAGCCCGATTTTATTTATGGCATGAGAGCCGGTTTTTTGTGGCATTGATAGCCGAGTTTGTGGCATTGATAGCCGATTTTTTTTTTGAAAGCCAAGTTTTGATTGGTGGCATTGATAGCTGGTTTTGTTTTGTGGAATTGATAGCTGGTTTGTTTTGTGGCATTGATAGCCGGTTTGTGGCATTGATAACTGGTTTGTGGCATTTATAGCCTGTTTTGCTGGCATTGATAGTCGGTTTGTGGCATTGATAGTCGGGTTTTGGTGGCATTGATAGCCGGTTTGCTTGGTGGCATTGATAGCCAGTTTTGGTGGCATTGATAGCCGGTTTTGGTGGCATTTATAGCCAGTTTTGGTTTTCAAAAATGCAAGTATCGACTAAAAGTCGCCTCCCTGCTGAATGGTCTTGCAAGTATCGATGGAATGTCGCATCCTTGCTCATTCGGTTGCCTGTATCGATGGAATGTCGCATCCTCACGGATTTGGGTGCAAGTATCGATGGAATGTCGCTTCCTTGCTTTTCAAAAATATTGGTTTTGTGGGTACTGACTTGATGTCGTTTCCCCACTATTTTGAAATTTGCGGTTTTCTTGAACCTTTGGGTTATGGATATCAACTGAAATGTTGCATCTTCACGATTTCTTGGTTTTCTCGAACCTTTGAAGTTTGGGTTGTGGATATCAACTGAAATGTTGAGTCTCCAAGGTTTTGAGTTATTTTTTTCAAACCTTTTTAGATTTTGGGTTGCGGATATCAACTGAAATGTTGCGTATCCATGGTTTTGGATTTTGGAAGTATCGACCAAATGTCGCTTCCCTGCGATTTTGGAAGTGTCGAACGTGGTTCGCATGCTTCCAATTTGTGCGAGTATCGACTAAGTGTCGCTTCCCCGCGGTTTTTGAAAAACCTTTTTTTTTTGTTTAAAGACACGAGGGTCATAAGTTTTTGACCTAAAATCATTTTGGTGGTAAAAGGCAGGGTGGACTAGGGTGGAAATCACTGAATCCGGATTTTATTTCAAAACTTGAATTTTGGGTTCAAGGGTTAAAAATTTTGGTCAAGTTAGGGAAAGGTTCCTAAACTTGGAATTTTTTTTTAACAATGAAACACTAAAAATAAGTATTGTTTGAATTTCTAGAAATTTCAACATTTGATATGAAAATTCTAAAAAGAGTGGGTTTAACGAGCGAGTACCTAAAAACCGGTTTTGGCCGTACAAGTATTGCTTTTACCCAGTTTGGCTCAAATTTGCCTTTGGACTTGTGAGCGAAGACCATTGGTCTTTTTACCGCAAGAACCAAGTCACCCTTTTTGTAGGCACGTTGCCTGACCTTTTTGTCGAAAGATCCTGCCATGCGTGCTTGGTAAAGTTTAATGCTTTGCCGAGCTTCGAGCCGTCTCTCATCGAGATTGTCCAGCTCATGGAGTCGCAATTTGACATTGCTTTCTTGAGTCATGTCATTTTCCAAGAATACCCTCAACGAAGGAATTTTTACTTCCAAGGGTACGACAGCTTCGCATCCATAGACCAAGGAGAATAGTGTGCTATGGGTTGGTCCTCGAACGGTGGTTCGATAGGCCCACAAAGCTTCAGACAGTTTGTCGCTCCAGTCTCTTTTGTGACTAGAGACCATTTTCTTGAGGGCTTTGCAGAGTGTCTTGTTGAAAGCTTCTGCTAATCCATTTGTTGCCGGATTGTATGGACTCGAAGGACAGCTTTGGATTTTGTATTTGTCGCAGAACCTGTAGAATCGATGATCCCGAAATTGTGGTCCGTTATCATGGACGAATCTTTTAGGTATGCCGAAATAACAAATGATGTTTGTGCTCATGAACTGAAGGACTGATGAGGTCTTCATTTCGTTAAGCGCAAATGCTTCTAACCACTTGGAGAAATAATCCCTAGCGGTAAAGATGAAGCGATGACCTTTGCTTGAAGGGGGAGAAATAGGACCTATGATGTCCATACCCCAGGCTTCGAAAGGCCATGAGATCGCTGTAGGATGTAGCCATTCTGGAGGCATGTGAACATAATCTCCGTGAACTTGGCATTGTTGGCAGCGCTTAGCAAATTGCATTGCGTCAGCTACCATGGTAGGCCAGTAATAACCTAACCTTTTTATCTGATGGTAGAGCTTTGGACCAGCCTGATGAGCTCCACAAAGACCAGCATGAACTTCTTTGAGTGTTTCTTCAGCCTCTTGTTGTGACAAGCACCGTAGAAGTACCCCGTTGAAGGATTTCCTGTAAAGGATTTTTGAAGGAATATCCAAATGAAAGATTGGGGTTCGCCTTTGGATGCTTACCTATTCTTTTGGATCTTCAGGTAGGATTCCAAACATAGTGTAATCAATGAATGGATCCCTCCAGTCGCCAATTGAAGGTTGAAGGATAGAGATCCGACTTCCCACCACTTGGTGGCATTCAACAACTGCTTGGTGTGTGCTAAGAGGAGAAATGATTCTTCTTTCGTACACTGTGATTTGCATGTTTTCCCCTTCTTGGATTGTCATAGATGCAGCAAGTCCAGCCAGGGCATCTACACGTATGTTTTCACCTCTGCGAATGTGGGTGATGTGACAGATGTCAAACTTTTGCAGAAGCGATTGTGCCTTGTTGTAGTAGGGCAGCAGATCAGGCTTCCTGACTTCAAATTTCTGATTTATCTGGTTGACGATCAGTTGAGAGTCTCCAAAGATTTCCAGCATGGGGATACCGGATTCAATGGCGAGTTCCAGTCTTAGGATCAGAGCTTGATATTCAGCTGCATTGTTTGTGCATGGTTCCAGTAGCGAGAAAGCATGTGGAATCATATATTTGTTGGGGCTAACAAAGAGGATGCCAACTCCCGAGATCAGCTGTCTTTTTTCATTTGTCCTGGTTACACCATCAAAGTACATGTCCCAGGAGGCATTTTGTGAGAAAGTCTCCACATTGTAGACTGGTTCATCTGGGAGATCATCTCTGAGTGGAGAATATTTAGGCAATGGATGCTCTGCGAGAAACTCTGCTAGAGCTTGGCCTTTGATTGCTTTTTATGGTACATACCTAATATCAAATTGTGACAGAAGGATGGACCATTTTGCCAGTCGGGCATTGAGAGAACCTACTTTTGTGACAAGGACCTTCAAGAGGTTGATCCTTGAGACCAGGTAGACTGTGTTGGAAAGCAAGTAGTGACGTAGCTTTTGTACGGCGAACATCACTGCAAGAAATTCTTTTTCGATTGGAGAGTAGTGATGCTCTGCACCCGGTGGTCAGAAGTTTCCATTGCGCATTTTTGTACCCTGTGAAGTACAGGGTCGGTTGTGCCTTGTTTCGCCAAGTAGTAGGTCGTCCTTAGTGAAGGCGATGATTGCACTGGCTGCTTTTTGAACCAAGAGGCATTCAATACATGATCCCTCAGTTTTTTTCTTTTCTCCATTTGAGGAAGCTTCTGAGTTTTTGACCTGGTAGTCCATTTCAATTTGGAGGACTTGTGGGGCATGTTTGTTGACATCCTCATTCAGCTTTTGTAATTCTGAAATGAGATTATCACTAGTTCGCGGAGACATTCGCAATAAGTCTAGGATGTGCAGACGTGCAGGTATGTGCTTGAAATGTTCAATCAAGTCATACTTGAAAGCCTCCTTGGGGCCTGCATGTTCATCCACTAGGGGCACTTACAACATTTTTTCCCGAAGGATTTACATAAGTAAATGAAGATTGGTTGTAATTCTTATGGTAGTCCCGGCCAAAGCGGGTGCCTCTACCAACTTCGAGAGCTTCTTGAGAAGGGTCTTTGTTTGGAAGATTGTCTTCAGGATCAAGAGGCTATCGTTTTTCATTTGCTGAGGATATATCTGCAGTAGAGTTGCCATCCTCAGTGATTGTGTTGCACGGAGCATTTTCTGGGAACAAGTCCTGAACAGCATCCACCAACCTTTTTTCTTCGTTGACCAATTCATCGCCCCAAGTATCAATAGCTGGGGATTCTTCAGTCAGGAAGGGTGTGGGCTTTGAAGTCACAGTCTTAGGAGAAGAAACCTGAGAGGGTGCCGTCTTAATGAAAGTCACGTGAGATGAGGTGGCTCCAGAGGATACATTGCTAGGCGTCGTCGGAGTGTAAGTGATCTCATCAGACGATGCTTCGGAAGAGCTATAATCCTGAATTATCACATTACAGGAAGCTCTAACAGGAGACGTTGCCTGATCGGAGTCAGACTTATCCTCGGATGTAAGAGGATCGTCTATCCAGCAATTTTCTCCATTTTCAGGAGTTAAGGGAGGATGTACCTGGATGGTCTTTAGGGACTTCAGGCTCGGGATTGCGAGGAGGATCATTGACGCGGTCTTGCTCTTGTTCTAGAGCAAGATGCTGCAAGATCCTTGCATATTCTTCCAGATCAGGCATGGGAGCCAAATCTTCTTCTTCATCTACTCTTTTGTGGCTCAACATAGTTGATTTCCACTGGTTCAACAACATTTTTATGTACAGCCTCTTGATCTTCTTCATCATCAGACCAGGATCCTTGTGGCTATAGGGGGTAATACCATATTACTGGCATAAGATGAGTCTCAGGAACCCATTCTTCATCAGAGAGATATTCTCCTATTTCAAGGGACTCCTCCCACTTCGTGAAGCCGGCAGTCCAAGAAGTCGACAACACCAGATAAGAAATCATGGCAGTAGTGTCTTCAGCACTATAGAAAGCCCATGCATTTCTCCCATCCTGTAAACCTCCAAAGCGCTTCACCATGCTTGAAGGCGCTCCAACAATGCCTTGAGAAAAGCCAAACTGTAGAGCAAAGCGAGAAGGTACATATGGCTAGATGTCGACGAAAAGATGTCTGCGGTACACCATCGTGCTAACACGTATGCTGAAAAGCCACTCATTCTTTGTATTTGTCAAGGAGTAATCCTTCCCGACCCCGCCCTGGTAGAGTCGCGGGAGGCACCAAAATCAAAAGTCTTCTTCTGCAACTCCGAAGAAAGCTTCACTGAAGACTGCCCCATCTCGACGTCCCTGAACCGTCGGATCCTCATGCGGGCAAACAAAAGTGATTCGGACACGGCTTTGCCCTTAGCCAGTCGAATCATCAGAGGATCATCATCCTGTGCAGCACCCAGCCGGTGGAAGCCAGGATAGTGGTACACATACCACGAATAGAAAATGTGGGCTTAAAATTCCCTATTCATGGGAAGCCCAAGTCGAACCAAAAAAGCAGCAGCCTGCAGTTTGGTACACAAGTAGGACTAAAGAGCTGGCACCAAAGCAAGCTGCTCTCCAAACGCCATCTAACAAGCTGAAAAAATACAATGCGGCCTGATGTGCATTCCATCTCCTCCAGCAAAAGCGGCCTCACCTAGCCAAAAAGTGAGGTAAACAACGAGATCTCTCCGCAGTGCAATGTCAGGACATATGGCGTTTGTACTCGCGAAGAAATCTCTCAACTCTTTTTGCATGGCCGAAGTCTTCTTCCTGTCTTCTCGGGTCATACTATCAAAAGACTCCCTGCTGTGGAAGGAATGACTCCAACATAGCCATGAAGGCCTCGTCGGAAAAGATCACTGTCTCCCTAAAGGCACGGACCGCATCAAAAATCCTGGCTTCCTTTAAAACAGCGCCACCAATCAGCAGGACGCGATCAGTCCACGACTTCCACTTGGAGTCAGCACTGAAACGGCCACGAAGTCGAAAAAGCTTCACCCAACTGCTGCCGTCACCACTGAAAATGCCAAGGCCCACCGATCCCAAATCGACTGACGGATAATTAGAGCCTTGGTAGCCGCCGGCCGGCATCAACATGTCCATGTCAGCAGGCGACTTCTCGGCATATCCAGGAGAACCGCCAACAAAAAGCCCCCGTCTTGATTACATTCGTCCTTATCACCTAGCGTGGAGGATCTTCCCTCTTAGAGCACATGGGGGCAAGGCTCATGATCGAGATGGTGCAATCAAACGTCGACCGGGTAGCAACAGTCTTCTTCTCACCATTAGCTGTGAAAGAGAACTGAAAACATCTCCTCTGGTATGTCATGTCATCAGGGACTGCATCACCAAAGAAGAAGGTAGGCTTGGGCAAAACCCTCTGATCGTCCATTATCCATGGCCGACTGCTTACCATGATCTTATAAAATTCCTCTCCCTTGAGAGCGATCAGTCGCTGCCTCATCTCATCTCTGTTGAGGGAGTCGCAATCTTCAAGGTTTCTCTCAACATACTGGACCTTCTCCCAGGCCTGCTGAAGGGCCGGATTAGAAGATCTAGCAGATCGACAAGGTACGCTTGTAGCAGGCTCTTTACCCTTGTTCATTCTGGAGGAACCACCTGCAAAGGTTGGAAAAGAAAACGATTGATCATCAAAATGACAGAATTTCGCTAAAAAAAGCCTGGCGAAATTTTGACACAACTCCGGGGTAATTCCAAAGAAAAAGGAAATATCCCGAAAGAAATAGAAAGCTTGAAGATGGGCGGGCTAAACATCGCTGCGAGCTCCGAAACTCCAAACTTTCGAAACCTCAAAGTCTCCGCAAAATCAAGAAGGGCTCAACATCGCTGCGAGCTCTAAATTCCCAAATTTACAAAAACTTTCAGGTATGCTATCATATCATGCTACAAATTTACAAAAAAAATGCATGCATAAACATCTTGGTTTGCCAAAAAAAAGCATTATCATGATGAGGGAAAAAAAAAAGAGAAACTTTCTTAAAAAAAAAGGGTAGAAAGAAAAGAACAAAAAAAAAGAAAAAAAGAGGTACTGGCCCACAGGCCACATGGCCGTACGGCAAAAGAAAAATGTGTTAAAAAAAAGAAAACACGTGAAGAAAAAAAAAAGAAATAACTTTTTTTATCATCCTATTTCCTACAATGGAGTTTTCTTGAAAAAGGGAACTTACTTGAAGCCATTGATGGAGAAGAAGAAGACAGTCTTGAAGATCTTGAAGAAGAAGAACTCTTGGTGTTGAAGCCCTCTTGGGATTGTTGCAAAAGAAAGCAATAAGAGCAAGAGATCCAACCTCCTCCTTGCTTTTATAGAAGATAACAAACCAAAGAAGGAAAGTAGAAAAAGGTAAGTGTTACTAATTAGTAACCTTATCAAAAGAAAGAAATTAGAAAGATTCTTTCCCAAAAGAAAGATATCTTGAGGGATTCTCTCCCAAAAAGAAATCAATGAGAGATTTTCTCCCAAAAGATAGGAGATTTGAGATATTCTATCCCAAAGAAAGATATCTTGAGATATTCCCTCCCAAAATAAAGGGAGCATGAGAGATTCTCTCCAAATAAAGATATTCTTAGATATTCTCTATCTAAAGGAGATATCTTTAGATATTCTTTACAAAAATGACACCATATGAGATCTAAGCCATTTCAAAAGCTTAAGGTCCCATGGGTTAGCCCATATGAGCCAGGTTTGACGACCTAGGCATTTGAAAAAAAAATTGGGCTTTTAGTCAAAGAGAAATCTCTCTTACCAAGAGCATAAAAAAATGGTTCCAAGCCTCTTTTGAGTTGATTAGACCATACAAAAAAGAATTCAAGACCCATGAGCTTCCAAAAATCACACCAGCCAGCCTCATCTACCAAATTGAGCCAAAATCTTGAAATTGACATTCCACAAAAATCCAAACCAAATCCTGGTCCCCTAACTTGCCATATACAGCTTGTTAGGTCACAAGACCAAAACCAAAACCTAATCCCCTAACTTGCCACATACAGCCTGTTAGGTCACAAGATCAAAACCAAAATCGACCCCCCAACATTCCACATACAGCTTGTTGGGTCACACGGTCAAAATCAAACCCGACCCCCTAACCTGCCGCATACAGCTTGTTAGGTCATAAGGTCAAAACTTAAATCCATATCCCTGATGTCGTCTTCAAAACTTCGCCTTGAGATGGTATGTGATCCCTTTCACTACCATGAAATTCCCCTGGAAACTCAAAAGGCTACAATACCAAAGAAAGACTGCTCAAAGACTCTTGGTCAAGTCACAAGCTCTCGTTGAAAAATTTCTTCGATGCACATCGACTACAAAAGTTAAGCAACTCGTCGCTGCACCTCGAGGGGGCATTTGTTAACACCAAAAATGTCACTTTGCCTCTTCAAGATCCAAAAAGCATGAAGTCGCAACCTGCCATAAATAGGCAATGCTACTTCCAAAAAATCAAATCTTGTCAGAATCAAACAAAAACTGCAAGATCCTTCAAGATAGCCAAAAGAGGAGTACACAAGAAGTTTCGGGCCATTTCAAAATCATTTGGCCTAACTTCGCCTTTTCGGCTGTTGAAAAGGAGCTCCGGGCAGCGAAAGCATTGGAGACACCAAATCTTCGATCAGAGCCGATGGATGGTCTCAAAATACTTCCAAAAGCCTCCACGTCAAGTTCCGAGTCAAACCGAGTACGTTTGACCCTACATCAACCCTCGAACAGCTAAATCAAGCCTCTCGGCGGGGAGAACCACCGAGGCCATCACTCATCAGATAGAGCACATGGACGCCTTCAAAATGCTTACAAAGGGTTACACGCCAAATTTCAGGTCATTTCGACAACATTTGACCATACTTTGACGCTCGGAAGCCAAATCAGGCCTCTCGGCGGCGAAGCTCCCCGGGACCATGGTTTCCAAGACAGAGCCTATGGATCATCTTAAAATGACTCCAATAGGTTCCCTATCAAATTTCAAGTCAATCGGACATCGGTTGACCGCACATCAAGCGCGACATCTTCATTGCGATAAAAACAAATCTACTGGTGATAGGACCCCAAATGGCTTCAGAACGCAAACAAAATCCTATGCTTGGTCTTATTTATTGCTCAGGAGGCTTCACCCCAAATTTCAGGTCATTCCGACATTGTTTGGCCCAGTTTCAGCTTCGGACGGAAAATCGGCAGCTCTGCGCGACAAAGTCTTCAGCTTTCTCGGAAAATTGGGAACTTTTGCAATCCAAAATTCAAGGATTCTCATCAAGTTTTCTACAGGGAAACCAGGCCAATAAATGATAAAAAATGTCAAGAAAATATACAGAAGAAAAAAGATCGAAAAATATCAAAAATGGACGTAAAACGGGATAAAAAGGGGGAAACCCCCCAGGGTCGCAGGGGCGCCTGTTGACACCAAAATTGTCACTTTGCCTCTTCAAGATCCAAAGAGCTACATGAAGTCGCAACCTGCCATAAATAGGCAATGCTACTTCCAAAAAATCAAATCTTGTCAGAATCAAACAAAAACTGCAAGATCCTTCAAGACAGCTAAAAGAGGAGTACACAAGAAGTTTCGGGCCATTTCAAAATCATTTGGCCTAACTTCGCTTCTCCGACAGCCGAAAAGGAGCTCTCGGCGGCGAAAGCATCGGAGACACCAAATCTTCGATCAGAGCCGATGGATGGTCTCAAAATACATCCAAAAGGCTCCACGTCAAGTTCCGAGTCAAACCGACAACGTTTGACCCTACATCAACCCTCGAACAGCTAAATCAAGCCTCTCGGCAGCAAGAACCGCCGAGGCCATCACTCATCAGATAGAGCACATGGACGGCTTCAAAATGCTTACAAAGGGCTGCACGTCAAATTTCAGGTCATTTCGACAACATTTGACCATAGTTTGACGCTCGGAAGCCAAATCAGGCCTCTCGGCGGCAAAGCTCTCAGGGACCATGGTTTCCAAGACAGAGCCTATGGATCATCTTAAAATGACTCCAATGGGTTCCCTATCAAATTTCAAGTGAATCGGACATCGGTTGACCGCACATCAAACCGCGACATCTTCATCGCGACAAAAGCGAATCTACTGGTGATAGGACCCCAAACGGCTTCAAAACTCAAACAAATGCCTATGGTTGGTCTTATTTATTGCTCAGGAGGCTTCACACCAAATTTCAGGTCATTCCGACATCGTTTGACCCCTGCGACCCTGGAGCCGGGGATCGCCGGGAAGGCCCCGGAAACCCCGGTTTTCGCCATTTTTTCGCGATTCGAAGCGTCCGGCCTTTGGTAGTTTCCAAAACTCATACTTTTGAGACACCAAATCCTCTGACATCTGTCAAAAACACGGGTCAATCATCAAAAGTATCGAAAACAACATTGATCGCCACCCGGTCAACCAGAAAAAGTGTGCTTTCTACCCGACCGATCGAGAAATCGACAGGACAGATGGCACTGACCCGCTGTTGGCAACCAACACCTGAAGTCACATGGTCATCCGATGTCGATCTACATGAAGATCCATCGATGATCATTGCCAGAAGAATCCCAAAAGATGCGGCACGGCCCGCGACTCTTCAACTGCTCGGCGACCACTTAATGCGATTAATTGACTAGCTTTATTACAGTCATTAATCCATTTCTTTGGATGGACCAATCAGAAGCAAGCATCCGGGAGTTACAAGTCAAGAGATTCATGGCATTTAACCCATGAAACTCCTCCCATCATGGCGATTAAAGGCGATTAAATGCCCTCAATCTCCTTGGCCAATCAGAAGCCAAGAAAAAGGATTTACAAAATAAAGAATTAAATCCTGTAACTCCTCCTATTATGCGGCTTAATGACAATAAAAGCCCATAAACCCTCCTAATTAAATGGCTACCTAAAAGCCTATAAATAGGAGAGCTCTCCAAAAAAAAAATGGAGAAAATCACAAACACACAGACAATAGACTGCAGAAAATCCGGAAACTCAGACAGAAAGAGGCATCAGAAATCTAAGAGAGAAAACTCTGCGGAAATCCTACACCGACCACCGCTACAAGGTGACAAAAGTCCCTTGGGGGTACCCCCCCCCCCCCCCCCCCCAAGGTCCTTGCCTTCTCCTTCTGCCTCCAATGGCTTAGATGTGGCTTTTCAGCCTGTCTACTCGGTTTTTTATTGGACATAGGACCTCCTTTTGATCTTTGTCCTCTAAAAACCTGAGGTTATAGCCAACCCAAGTGAATCAATAGCATCCTCTGTTCTCATCTGCATGGATGATGGCGAAGCCCACATATGGCTTGCAACCGTCAATCTGAACGGGTCCCCCACAATCTCCTGAGAAGTTAGATCCTCCTTTTCTTGCTTTTCATTGTAGTTTGTATTTTTTCAAAAGAGACAAAAATCACAACTCTTGTCTTTCATTATTGATAAGGATTGTAAATCGGCTATAAACGCCAGAAATCGGCTATAAACGCCAGAAATCGGCTATAAACGCCAAAATCAGCTATAAATGCCAAGAAAATCGCCTTTTACGGCAAACCAAGAAAAATGTCTCTTTTCTTAAATATATGTGCAATGGAAAACTTGAAAGAAGTGGATTTCTTTTTTACTTGCGAAGGTTGATCTCCGGATTACCACTTGCAATTCCGAGTAAAATAGAAAATCTGGCACACCCACACAACAAAAATGTTGATGCGCGCCTCTGCCCCCCGGTTACGAAAGGGTCGGACCCAACAGACTCCCACGTCCGCCGACCTCGGTAGAACCGAGCAGAAGCGCGGTCCATCAAGCTGGCACACCCGGTGGGACATTTTCATTTGAGAACACGATGCTAGAAATAAAATATTTGCATATCATATATTTTGCTCTATGCTTATATTTCTTTTCTCGATTCCTTGGTTACTTTCTAATTGGTGGCCTATGTTGGATTCCGCATCTAAAAAAAAATGAGATGAGATTTTTTGGAAATTTCTAATTCTTTGAATTTATTTCCACTCTTTCTCTTTTCAAAAAAAAAAAAACAAAAAAAATTAGATTTCTCATTTTGAATTCAAAATTGAGAAACTTTGATCCTTTCCTATCGTTCATCGCGCTTGCAGAAATGTTGAGCCTGTTCGACTAAGGTTTTGTGCCATCGTTTCTCTTCGATGAGTTCATTAAAGATCTAAAAAAAAAAAAAAATTTCTCATTTTGAATTCAAAATTGAGAAACCTTGATCCGTTCCTATCGTTCATTGCGCTTGCAGAAATGTTGAGCCTATTCGACTAAGGTTTTGGGCCATCGTTTCTCTTCGATGAGTTCATTAAAGATCTAAAAAAAAATGAGATGAGATTTTTTTTGGAGATTTCTAATTCTTTGAATTTATTTCCACTCTTTCTCTTTTCAAAAAACAAAAAAACAAAAAAAATTAGATTTTTCAATTTGGATTCAAAATTGAGAAATCTTGATCCGTTCCTATCGTTCATCGCGCTTGCAGAAATGTTTAGCCTGTTCGACTAAGGTTTTGGGCCATCGTTTCTCTTTGATGAGTTCATTAAAAATAAAATATATATATATAAATAAAAAAATTAGATTTTTCATTTTGGATTCAAAATTGAGAAACCTTGATCCGTTCCTATCGTTCATCGCGCTTGCAGAAATGTTGAGCCTGTTCGACTAAGGTTTTGGGCCATCGTTTCTCTTCGATGAGTTCATTAAAAATAAAAAAAATATATATATATATAAAAAAAAGGCATAGACCACTAAGGTTAAACCAACTGTGTTCTTTGATCATGGTTGATTCAAAGAAAAGCCTTGTCCAGAGTGTGGAGACAGCTTGACTGTTCTAGGCAAGGGTCCTCCAAACGGGTTCATTAAGTAATCCTACCCTTACCTGGGGGCAATCCTATCAATCAAGATTTCATAAGACCGGGTTAGGAGGCCTATGTGTACTCTCTCGTCTTTTAAATAATTTTTTTTTAAATAAAATTTTTAAAAAATAAAAATTTTAAAATAAAAAATAAAAAATAAAAAAAATTTTCAAAAAAAAATCTTAAAAAAATAATTAAAAAAATAAAAATAAAAATCTTCAAAATCTTCAAAAAAAAAACTTCCGTCATTTTGGGTTTAGATTGGAGAAATCTTGGTCTTCTCCTTTCTGAGCACTGGCGCTCGCGGAAATCCATGAGCCCGTGTTCAGATTGGAGTGCCTTTTGCTCTCTTTGATGAACCCGATATTGGCCTTTCAAAAAAGAAACTCGTCATTTTTAGATTCAGATTCGAGAAATTATGGTTCATTTCTTTCTGAGCACTGGCACTCGCGGAAATCGCTGAGCCCGTGTTCAGATTGGAATACCATCTGCTCTCTTTGATGAATCCAATCTTGACCTTTCAAAATAGAGAATCTCATCTCATGGATGCGGTCTCAAAACATTTGTGTCTAGCGGTACTAGTAAATGGGATTTGATCCCAGTAGTCTGCTCCTAGTTTGCCTCAACAAAACGGAGTAGCAGAAAGAAGGAACAATACTCTTTTAGCTATGATCAAGTCTATGATTGAATTTCTATGGATTACCTATATTTTGGGATATGGAAACTGAAATATATATATACTAAACCTCGTTCCATCTAAGTCTATACTTGAGACTCTCAGGGAGTTATGGACAAGGCGAAAGCCTAGTCTACGACTTTTTCAGGGTTGTCCAGCACACGTGCTCAAGGATAAGACGGATTAGTTGGAATCGAAGTTGAAAGTATATATGTTTATATTCTATCCCAAAAAGGAACTAAAGGTTGGTTGCTCGATAATCCCAGAGAGCAGAAAGTGCTTCGCAGCACCAATGCGGTTTTCTGGAGGGAGATTATAAGATTAACTGGAAATCTTTAGAAATGGTTATCTTGGAAGAAGTTTAAGAAGAACAATTCCAAATCCAAGAATACCAAACTTTGAGAAAATCCGCCCATATTTGACCCAGTAGTTACACCAGTGCCTTGTCGTAGTGGGAGTATTGTCAGGACCCTTGACAAGTTCTCGGTCTAGGGAAAGTCTTACAAGGCAATCCCAGTGTAACCGGAACAAGATCCCTATAACTATGATAAAGCCGTTAATGACATAGTTTTGGGACGTTGGTTAGATGCTATGAAAGCTGAGGTGGAGTCTTTGTACTCTAATCAGGTCTGGATACTTGTGGGCTTGCCTGCCAATAGCAAACCTATTGGGTGCAAGTGAGTCTACAAAAGAAAATGAGAGCTAGATGGAAGAGTTCCATCCAGATACTCTTATCCATTGCGGTTCATCTTGGTAACGAGATTTGGCAAATGGATATCAAGACAGCGTCTCACGACGGCAATCTTGAGGAAGACATCTATATGATGCAACCAGATGGTTTTATAGCTAATAACCAAGTGCAAAGAGTTTTGCAGGCTGCATAAGTTCATTTATGGATTAAAGCAGGTATCCCGAAACATGAACATCCATTTTGACAAGGAAATCAAGTCACTTGATTTTTGTCAGAATCCGGATAAGTCATGTGTAAATGAAAAGTCAAGAACGCAGGGTAGTTTTTTCTGGTATTATATGTCGACGATATCCTTCTCCCATGGAGTGACATAGGGATAGCGTCAACAGTAAAAGTTTTGGTTGGCTAAGACTTTTGATAATAAAGGACTTTGGAAAAGCCAGGTACATCCTAGGAATCAATTTCCATTGAGACTGAAAAAATAGGATGATAGGCTTATCCCAATAATGTGTACATAGATAAAGGTTCTGGTACGGTAAGCTATGCTTTGTACTAGACCGGATATCTATCACGCAGTACGCCTAGTCAGCAGATATAAAGTCTAGCCCAGGTCATTATCATTGACTGCTGTACGATGTGTTCTCGAATACTTGAGAAGGACTAGAGATCACATGTTGAGTTATAGCAGTGATGAGTTGATTCCAGTCGGTTACATAGATACTGACTTCTAGTCAGATCAGGATTCCAGGAAATCAATTTCTGGGTATGTGTTTATGCTGTAATTACTTGAGAAGCAATTACGGAAGCAGATTGACTCAAAAGATTCCTTATGGAATTTGAAGTGGTATTTTTGGCAGGACAGCCGTTCACAGTTTACTGTGATAACAGCAGGGCAGTCGCTAAGTCCAAATAACCCAAGAGCCAAAAAGCATGTACAGAGGAAGTTATACATGGTCAGATAGATTGCGCAGAGAGGTGATGTACGATCACCAAGATAGCCTCTGTAGACAATCTAGTAGATCCCTTTACTAAGCCTTTGACTACCAAAGTCTTTGAGCTATATGTAAAAAGGATGTGCATGAGATGCAACTCTAACTGGCATTGAGCCCAAGTGGGAGATTGTTAGTTTTATGGACTCAATCCAGTAGATGATATAATAAATTGATTAAATTCTTTATTTATTCATATATTCATGCTTTCCTTTCATTAGATGAATGGTGATTTATTATATACTTGCACATAACCAATACGAATGACATGATGGTTCATGAGATGAACCGGGGTCCACAAGTATATTAGATGTAACACATGTGTATGGATGAGATCCACATACGGGAGACATGTGTGGCAAATCTTATACTTAAATATTATCACAACCAGTGATGAGACTGGACATCTCATACTGATAAGGTTGCAGTACTTTGATCACTATGAGATAGTGTGATTTGTCTCGATCATCAGAATGGAAGATTCTGGATCATAGTGCTGGTACATTGGATGTATTGAAGGACCATGAGAAGCACCTTATAAACACTGTCTTTATTTTAAGGTCTGCTCTCATAATTCCCTAGCAATAGGCTCTCAATCCTGAGACATTAATGAACTCAAGTTTCTATCTATTCATTTGCTTTGAGTCACCAATGAGTGAGGCCAACTGTAGGTCAACACCTCGGTGATTTGGGTACGTGGTAGTAGAGCTGTGGGAACATTCAATAGTCAAGATGGAATCTATCTCTAATATCCCCTTGTGCCAATTAATGGATTTATCATTGGTAAGTGCGCACCCATTCCGATTAAGAGTTAATTGGAAAGGTACCTATTGATCATTATAATTAATTGGGGCTCAAGGATAATAAGATATGGATCTATTTTGGAAGACAGGTCCAATTGATCCATGGATATTGATAGAGGGGTCTACTTGTGGTAATGAGGAAGTTTAGGGTCTTCTATGTAATATTCCTAAGACTGGAGTTCAATTGCATTTATATAGTGGAGTTATTTGCAATTAACTGTGGGCCCGGATTACACATGAGATGTGGGGTCGCGTGTCCCAGTTGGAGCCAGCTTTCTAAGGAATCCCTAGTGGTCCCCACGCTAGCCCAATTATTAGAAAGTATCTAATTCTAGTTGAACTCTAAAAGGAAAGTTACTATTTCTATTTGAAGTGAGACTTCTAATAGTGGTAATAGTAGACTTACTAATTTTAGTAGAAGTGAGACTTCTATTTTAATTAGAAAGGAATTAGAAAGTTACTAATCATATTTGAAGTGAGACTTCTAATTATGATATGGTAAGTTACTAATTATTGTGGAAGTAAGACTTCTATTATAATTAGCAAAGAGGAGGCAACTTGAAAAGGCTATAAATAGAGGAGGGCAAGGCCTTGGACGTCCATGCAAAAATCCACCTAGGGATTCACGCCCAAGTCCCCTAGAGCAAGTGTTGCTCGAGTTTTTCCTCTCTCTCCCTCTTCTAGTTCTCTTTCTAGTTCCTCCCTAGAGTTCCTAGTAGTTTTCTCTTGGAGATCCCACCATCTTCTTGAGAAAAAGGAGAATCTAATACGGGTCATAGCGTGGAAGATCAAGAGGTCTTGGAGATCCCTATTTGATTAGTGAAAGCGTTTCATCATCAAAGAAAGACGCAACTCCTCCATTAGAGCACAACCGAGCTCCAAAGGTATAATCCACTTCCTTGCATGTTGTAGATTATTATGGATGCTTGTTAGTTGCTATTTTTATCTTCTAGATAGATTGTATACTGATCATGATGGCTGAGATTGAGGACATGGATCTTGGATTGGGTTTTGTAGCCTTCTGGATAGTTGATCCCTGCGTCAAGTGGGTCAAAAGTTTTTGAAACCTATCCTAGAGGCCCACCCTATTTCCAACAACTAGTACGCCCTTTCAGGGTCTACTGTATTGTGACCGGCACATCTGTAACTCCAAACTTTATATTCTTCTTATCTTGAGCAAGCTTTGCTTCTCGATAAGTCGAATTTAAGTTCACAATTGCTTCTAGCAGTCAATGGGACGCTCATTCTGGGCTTACCATACCTGCGATCAGAATAATTGTACCCTTTATGGCATTTTGCCTTCCTCATATTGCTTGGGTCATCTCCCTCGAGCAATTTGAAAAGACGAAACCATAGAACTTCCCAT
This sequence comes from Litsea cubeba, assembly GCA_012931725.1. NCBI lineage: Eukaryota > Viridiplantae > Streptophyta > Magnoliopsida > Laurales > Lauraceae > Litsea > Litsea cubeba. Next base: position 65,899,962 of record CM022944.1, read on the forward strand.
TTATGATCATTATATTCTTGTGATTACTAATGGATGTAGTCTTGTTTCAGAAATTTTCGAAAAAAAACTAACAATGGCAGCATCGCTTACCATTACCTTCGATGAGAACAAGCACCAAATCATGCTTCAACAGAAGCAAACTACGCGCACCTACAAGCGCCCCATCAGCTGCCGAAGTGTCAACTCCCTCGGCAACTCTCTGAACTCCGGGTCGACCTCGACTCCCCGGACTATCGTCTTTGGGACGCAGGGACCATTCCCACTTCCCGAAGAACAAACTGCTCCCTCCAAGAAGCAGAAACTCGCCTCTCAACGTGTCACTACCGTGACACCAAAGGCGAGCACCAGAAGGCCTGAAGCCCGTGGCACCCCCACGAAGCCTCGACCTGCAAGCAACCAGGTCTATCCCAAGACTTGGTCCCCAAGACCTTCACCAAAACAAAGAAGGTCCCAAAAATCTACCAAGCCAGCATTCCTGGCCCCACTCAAGGGAACCAGTTCTACCCTCTCGCTTACATGAAAGAGGAGAGACCCATCTCCAACCTGACTCTCAAGTCAACCCAGCATGAGCCGGCTTGTTCCTACAAGCCCAAAATCAAGTCATGCATCACAAGGCCTCTACAAGCACCTGCTAAGGCCTACAAACCTGCAGTTCGACCCTTCATCTCTATAGGGGCCGAACTCCAAAAATTCAAAGCTTCGCTGCAACAGGCGAAGGACAGGGTTCGCATCCTGTCCTTGCCCAGCTACAAAGAAGACTGGCTCGGCTGCTGCACCCGAGGGAGCACATCCTACATCGTCAAAGCCCAGCCAGAGCTGACCGAAGCTCAAATTGCTCGTCGTATACGCCGCCGCGCGTCATACCAGCAAAAGAGACTAGAGAAGCAAAGGACCCAGCCTCCTACACTTCAAGTCTCTCCCAAATGGGCCGAAAAAGAAAGACCCAACCAAGTTGCTGCCATCCATACGGTTGGAAAAACCAGAAAGTGCGAAAAATCAGCAACAAAAATCCATGTCCGACGTCCGACGACCCGCAGTGTCTCAAGGACAAGAAGACATTTCGAAGAATCCCCTGCTCCTTCAAGCAAAGGACAGCAGAGTGATCCTTCCTCAAGCTCTTCTTCAAAAAGAATGAGCCCCAGCTCAGTCACCAGGACAGTTTCTTCGTTTGAATCACGAAGGATGAATGTCTTGGCTACAAATTCTGAACCACCACCCCGTAATCCACCTCCAGAAGATGCGATCACCCGCATCCAGCAGTTGGAACAAGGCCAGCAGAGGATTGAAACTCTGATGGAAAACCTTCTCCTCGCCTTCCAAAATCAGGCGAACAATGAACCTCCTCCGAATCATCAAAACGATTAGGTAAATGGAGAAGAAAATGAGTCACGCGCCCTTACCAAAAAGGACGTAGACAGTATCCTCGCCAAAGCAAAAGAAGAGGATATACTCAAGGAGCATGGGATCAAGCCACGATATCCCTTATGGATGGACTCGGTCCCGTTCCCCACCAAATTTAAGCATCCTACTCTCCAAACATATACGGGGAAAGGATCAGCCAGACAGCACGTCATCCACTTCAAGATCCTGACGGGAGCTATCGCGGATCAAGATGCACTCAAGATCCGCCTCTTTGCAAGTACCCTAAAAGGTACGGCCTTCGATTGGTACTCCACTCTGCCGGAAGACTCAGTCCAAAACTGGGCCATGCTAGAAACACGCTTCCTGACTCACTTAAAAGGTGAGGATCATCCCGCTACTATGGCTCAGCTGTGCAGCCTAAAACAGGGGGAGAATGAATCAACATATGACTTCATTCACAAGTGGAAAGCAATGGCATACAAATGCTCTGATGTATTACCACAAGCGTCGCTAGTCGACATTTGCCGAAACAACATGAGAGCCAGAACCCGCTCCATGATCATCGGCAACAAATCGAAAAACCTGGGAGAACTCCTATAAGCTTCCATAGAAGCTGAAACGGTGATTAAAGACCTCAACAGTCAGAAATCATCAAGAAAAGAGCCAACCGCCATTGCAACCTCTAAACCAAAGAAAAAAGAGTTCCTCAATGTGCAGACCAAGTCAGCTCCTCAGCCACCAAAGAAAGCTGAAAATAAAGTTGCTGGTAAGAGACCTGAACTCTCAGATGCCTTCAAAGAACGAGTAGAGAAGAAATACCCGTTTGATGAAGATGTTGATGAAATCTTCGGGGCTCTTGTGGCAAACGGCAAGCTCACCTTGCCCGAACCAAAAAGACCGGGTGATGTTGGCAAAACCAACGATCCTCGGTACTGTCCATACCACCAGATGATCTCGCATCCTCTCAATCAATGCTTCGTTGTGAGGGAGAAAATAAACGAGATGTGGAAAAACGGAGTCATCACCTTTGACAAAAACTATAAGCCTGCCTCCGTCAACATGGTGACATGTGGACAAACATCAAAATCACCGAAGAAAAAGATCACTACTTCCTTCAAGGTGATAAACTCAATCCAAGCGTCCGAGGAACTGGTTCCTTACCCGACACCAGACGGACAACTGATATGGGTACATCCCGATCTCCTGGAAGATGAAAATTGGGAGGTCGTGAAAACAAAGCGTACAGCTCAACAACGAAGGCAGGCTAGGAAACATCTCCTCAAGCTTAAACGGCAGGAGAAGACCCAGCCAAAACAAGAGGTCAAAGAAAAGGCAGAGGCTTCCTCTACCGTTTCACTGGAGGTAACAAAAATATCCCTTCCAGAGACTTCAAAGGGGGTAAGGAAATTCACTCTCAGTGATTTCATGCCACCTCAATTCAAAGAAGCCACGCATGAGGCATCATAGTCTTGCAATTCGGTAGTTGGATTCTCTATTGATGGATACGAGTCCAGCGACACCGATGATGGATTCGAATCCAACTACACAGATGAGTGGGAGGAGTCCCTTGAAATAGGAGAATATCTCTCCGATAAAGAATGGGTTCCTGAGTCTCATCTTATGCCAGTACTCTGGTATAACCCCCTACAGCCACAAGGATCCTGGTCTGATGATGAAGAAGACCAAGAAGCTGTACAAGAAAATGCTGCTGACCCAGCACCTCTCATTACTCCAGTGGAAATCAACCATGTTGAGCCACAAAGAGTTGATGAAGAAGAAGATCCGGCTCCCATGCCTGATCTTGAAGAATATGCAAGGATCTTGCAGCGACTCGCTCTAGAACAAGAGCAAGACCGCGTCAACGAGCCTCCTCGCAACCCAGAGCCTGAAGTCCCTGAAGACCACCAGGTACATCCTCCCTTAACTCCTGAAAATGGAGAAAATTGCTGGATAGACGATCCTCTTACATCCGAGGATGAGTCTGACTCCGATCAGGCAACGTCTCCCGTCAGAGCTTCCTGTAATACGATAATTCGGGATTATAGCTCTTTCGAAGCATCGTCTGATGAGAGCACTTACACTCCGGCGACGCCTAGCAATGTATCTTCTGGAGCCACCTTGTCTCAAGTGACTTTCACTGAGATGACACCCTCTCAGGTTTCTTCTCCTGAGACTGTGACTTCAAAGTTCACACCCTTCCTGACTGAAGAATTCCCAGCTATTGATGCTTGGGATGATGAATTAGTCAACGAAGAAGAAAGGTTGCTGGATGCTGTTCAGGACTTATTCCCGGAAAATGCTCCATGCAACACAATCACTGAGGATGGCAACTCTGCTACTGATACATCCTCAGCAAATGAAAAACGACAGCCTCTTGATCCTGAAGATAATCTTCCAAACGAAGACCCTTCTCAAGAAGCTCTCGAAGTTGGTAGAGGCACCCGCTCTGGCCGGGACTACCACAAAAACTACAACCAATCTTCCTTTACATATGTAAATCCTTCAGGAAAAGATGTTGTAAGCGCCCCTAGTGGCAACAATGATGAACATGCAGGCCCTAAGGAGGCTTTCAAGTATGACTTGATTGAACACTTCAAGCACATACCTGCACGTCTGCACATCCTAGATTTGTTGCGAATGTCTCCGCACACTCGTGATAATCTCATCTCGGAATTACAAAAGCTGAATGAGGATGTCGACAAACATGCCCCGCAAGTCCTCCAAATTGAAATGGATTACCGGGTCAAAAACTCAGAAGCCTCCTTAAAAGGAGAAAAGAAGAAAACTGAAGGATCATGCGTTGAATGCCTCTCGGTTAAAAAAGCAGCCAGTGCAACCATCGCCTTCACAAAGGACGACCTCCTACTTGGCGAAACCAGGCATAACCGACCCCTGTACTTCACAGGGTATATCAAGGAAATGCCTATGCACAGAGTTCAGATCGACCCAGGTTCTGCACTTAACCTCATCTCCACATCGGCTCTTGAAGAGTTGGGCATCCCACCCAGCAAGCTTAGCCACACATCTGTATCTATCTTTGGATACGATGGGAGTACTCAAAGGCCTATCGGCAAAATCAGGTTCAAGTTGCAGATCGGTGATCTTATCTCTGAGGTCACTGTGTATGCAATAAAAACCCCTTCATGCTACAACATCCTTCTCGGACGCCCTTGGATCCACGAGAATGGTGTTGTCCCTTCAACTCTACATCAATGCATCAAGTTTGTTGGCGACGACGGCATGATACATCGAGTCTTTGCGGACAGAAAACCCTTCAAAGGTAAAGAAGTCCACTTTGCAGACTCACAGATGTATGAAGGTAAAAAAGAAGAAGAGGATAAGCACACAGCATCCTTTGCCGAAAATCTCCAGAAAGATAAAGGTAAAGCTCCTCAACAATCACCGGAAGAAAACAAATCATCCGGTAAATCCGAAGAGAGCATTCAAACTCCCTTCATCATCTCCCTCAAACCTTCAAAGCCTTTGGTCGTCACAACTAAAGTGAAGAAGGCAAAGCAAAAACCTGGGGGCAAATTTGTTGTCTCTTTCGTGTCTATCATGCAAGACACGGACTCGGATTCAGAGCCAGAAGACGACGCATCGTCAAGCCAAGCTGACACTCAGCAAGTTCAGCCTGCTCTCACTCCAATGGAGACAACTTCTGACATAGAAGATCCTACGTCAGCTTCCTTCGTTGTTCCAGCAACTTCAGCAAAGGAAAAGCCGATCTTCTTCCATAGATCGGATGCTTCTTCATTAAACTCCATGCTTGAACCTTTCCAAAATAAAGGTATGCCTCAACTATCCTTATACAGTTCTGTGGCACAAGCTATTATGAAGAAAATGGGCTATGACGCTCAAAACCCAGTCGGTTTGGGAGAAGGACGCGGTATTCTCACGCCATTGGGGCCCGTCTTGACCAAAAGCCAGCTGGAAGATTGGAGACTCTATGGCTCTGTAGAAAAGTCTTCACACGGGTTAGGGTATGATCCTGACACTCCCTTGAGACAGTTGACACAAAGGCTTAAAAGTCAATATACTGACCAAGCCTCAACATCTCAAGTCCGTGAAGACATCGATCTCCCTGGATATCTCTTTGATGAGTCACCTGACAAAGATCCAGGAAGCTCATCCAATTGGCACGATTTCTCCGAAAATGAAGAGGAGTTGTCCGATGGCACAGACGTGTGGACTTCTGAACCAGAAGAACCCTCATCTCCAAAAGAAGTAGCCTACTTCAACCCGGTTTCAACAGGCGATTGGGATCATCTCATAGCAAGCCTGGGGAAAATTACCGATCAAGAAGACCCGTGGAAAGGAACAAAACCTTGGTCTGAAAATGCCTTTGAAACCCCAGAAGGTTTCGTTGAGCTGGAAGCCTCCGAAAATATTGTGGAGGAACCACCTTCGAACCTTCCAACAGAAGATCCTGTTCAAAAGATAGACTTGGGAACACCAGATAACCCACGTCCTGTATTCATAAGCAAGAATATAAAGGATGATGAGTTACCCGAGTATATCGCCTTTCTTCGTGAGTTCGTTGATTGCTTTGCATGGTCTTACGCTGAAATGCCAGGCTTAGACCCCAAAATAGCGGTTCACAAACTCAATCTTCAAGAAGACATTAAGCCTGTCAAACAAGGCCAAAGAAGATTCCGTCCAGATGTGATGGATAAAATTGAACAAGAAGTTCAAAAACTCAAAAGCGTCGGCTTCATCCGTGAGGAACAACATCCTGAATGGTTGGCCAACATTGTCCCCGTGACAAAGAAAAACGGGCAGATCAGGGTCTGTATTGACGATAGAGACCTGAACAGTGCATGCCCTAAAGATGAATTTCCGCTCCCCATACCAGAGGTAATGATCGATAATACCTGTGGATTCGAGCGAATGACATTCATGGATGGTTTCTCTGGCTACAATCAGATAAAGATGCATCCTGAAGATGAAAAACATACATCTTTTCGGACCCCATTTGGCGTGTATTGCTACACTGTCATGCCATTTGGTCTGAAAAATGCTGGTGCCACATATCAGAGGGCTATGATGAAAATATTCCAAGATATGCAGCACAAGATGGTTGAATGTTACGTTGATGACCTCGCCATCAAAAGCAAAAGAAAAGAAGATCATCTCGAAAACCTTCGAGAAGTCTTCCTCCGGCTCCGCAAACACAAACTGCGAATGAATCCTTTGAAATGTTTCTTCGGCATCTCGTCGGGTAAGTTCCTCGGATTCTTAGTTCGGAAAGCTGGAATAGAGCTTGACCCCATAAAAGTCAAAGCCATTCTAGAAATGCCCTCTCCAAGAACCTTGAGAGAACTCAAAGGGCTTCAAGGGAGATTGGCCTACATCAGACGGTTCATCTCCAATCTTTCGGGGAAATGCCGTCCATTCTCTCGGTTGATGAAAAAAGGTGTAAACTTTGTCTGGGATGCTGACTGTGAAGCTGCTTTCCAAGACATCAAGTCATACCTGACAAAACCTCCAGTGTTAGCTGCTCCTACCACTGGAAAACCATTCATCTTGTACACAAGAGCCCTTGATCACTCTTTGGGAGCTCTGCTTGCACAAGAAAATGATCAAAGAAAAGAAGCTGCTCTATATTACCTCAGCCGCATGCTAGTAGGTGCAGAGCATCGCTACTCTCTAGTCGAAAAAGAATGCCTTGCAGTGATGTTCGCCGTACAAAAGCTGCGTCACTACTTGCTTTCCAACACAGTATACCTGGTCTCGAGGGTCAACCTCTTGAAGGTCCTTGTGACAAAGGCAGGTTCTCTCAACGCTCGACTGGCAAAATGGTCCATCCTTCTGTCACAATTTGATATTAGGTATGTACGACAAAAGGCAATCAAAGGGCAAGCTCTAGCGGACTTCCTCGCAGAGCATCCATCGCCTAAAGATTCTCCACTCAGAGATGATCTCCCAGACGAACCAGTCTACAATGTGGAGACTTTCTCGCAAAGTGCCTCCTGGGACATGTACTTTGACGGTGCAACCAGGACGAATGAAAAAAGACAGCTGATCTCGAGAGTTGGCATCCTCTTTGTTAGCCCCGACAAATACATGATTCCACACGCTTTCTCGCTACTGGAACCATGCACAAACAATGCAACTGAATATCAAGCTCTAATCCTAGGATTGGAACTCGCCATCGAATCCGGTATCACCATGCTGGAAGTCTTTAGAGACTTTCAACTGATCGTCAACGAGATGAATCAGAAATTTGAAGTCAGGATTGCCAGATTTACTGCCTTACTACAACAAGGCACAATCACTTCTGCAAAAGTTTGACATCTGTCACATCACCCACATTCGTAGAGGTGAAAACATACGTGCAGATGCCCTAGCTGGACTTGCCGCATCCATGGCAATTCAGGAAGGGGAAAACATGCAAATCACAGTGTGCGAAAGAAGAATCCTTCCTCCTCTTAACACACACCAAGCTGTTGCTGAATGCCACGAAGTGGTTGGAAGTAGGATTTCAATCCTTCAAACTTCAATCGGCGACTGGAGGGATCCGTTCATTGATTACATTATGTTCGGAATCCTACCTGAAGATCCAAAAGAATGGGTAAGCACCCAAAGGCGAACCCCAAGCTTTCATTTGGATATTCCTTCAAAAATCCTTTATAGGAAATCCTTCAACGGAGTACTTCTACGTTGCTTGTCACAACAAGAGGCTGAAGAAACACTCAAAGAAGTTCATGCTGGTCTTTGCGGAGCTCATCAGGCTGGTCCCAAGCTCTATGATCAGATAAAAAGGTTAGGATATTACTGGCCTACCATGGTAGCTGACGCAATGCAATTTGCTAAGCGCTGCCAACAATGCCAAATTCATGGAGATTACATTCACATGCCTCCAGAATGACTGCATCCTACAGCGATCTCATGGCCTTTCGAAGCCTGGGGTATGGACATCATAGGTCCTATTTCTCCCCCTTCGAGCAAAGGTCATCGCTTCATCTTCGCCGCTACGGATTATTTCTCCAAGTGGTCAGAAGCATTTGCGTTCAACGAAATGAAGACCTCATCAGTCCTTCAGTTCCTGCGCACCAACATCATTTGTCGTTTCGGCATACCCAAAAGATTCGTCCATGATAACGGACCACAATTCCGGGATCATCGATTCTACAGGTTCTGCGACAAATACAAAATCCAAAGCTGTCCTTTGACTCCATACAATCCGGCAGCAAACGGGTTAGCAGAAACTTTCAACAAGACACTCTGCAAAATCCTCAAAAAAATGGTCTCTAGTCACAAAAGAGACTGGAGCGACAAAATGTCTGAAGCTTTGTGGGCCTATCGAACCACTGTTCGAGGACCAACCCATAGCACACCATTCTCCTTGGTCTATGGATGCGAAGCTGTCGTGCCCTTGGAAGTACAAATTCCTTCCTTGAGGGTATCCTTGCAAAATGACATGACTCAAGAAAGCAATGTCAAATTGCGACTCCATGAGCTAGACAATCTCGATGAGAGACGGCTCGAAGCTCAACAAAGCATTGAACTTTACCAAGCACGCATGGCAAGATCTTTCGATAAAAAGGTCTGGCAACGCGCCTACAAAAAGAGTGACTTGGTTCTTGCGGTAAAAAGACCAATGGTCTTCGCTCACAAGTCCAAAGGCAAATTTGAGCCAAAATGGGAGGGACCCTACGTCATCGACAAGGTTTTCTCCAACGGTGCATACGCACTTCTAAACATGGGAGGTGACAGATGTATGCTGCCCATCAACGGCAAGTTCTTAAAGCAGTACTACCCTTGAAGACTTACCCAACTGGGTAAAAGCAATGCCTGTACGGCCAAAACCGGTTTCCAGGTACACGCTCGCTAAACCCACCCTTTTTTAGAATTTTCATGTCAAATGTTGAAATTTCTAGAAATTTAAACAATGCTTACTTCCATCGTTTCATTGTTCAGAAAAAAAAAAACCCAAGTTTAGGAACCTTTCCCTAACTTGACCAAAATTTTCAACCCTTGAACCCAAAATTCATGGTTTGAAACAAAACCCGGATTCAGGGATTTCCACCCTAGTCCACCCTGCCTTTTACCGCCAAAATGGTTTTAGGTCAAAACTTATGACCCTCGTGTCTTTAAAAAAAAAAAAGAAACAAAAAAAATGGTTTTTTCAAAAATCCGCGGGGAAGCGACGCTTAGTCGATACTCGCACAAATCGGAAGCATGCGAACCACGTTCGACACTTCCAAAATTGCAGGGAAGCGACATTTCGTCGATACTTGCAAAATTCAAAAATCGTGGAGACGCAACATTTCAGTTGATATCCATAACCCAAAGGTTCGAGAAAACCACAAATTTCAAAAATCGTGGGGAAACGACATCAAGTCAGTACCCGCAAAACCAAAATTTTTGAAAAGCAAGGATGCGACATTCCATCGATACTTGCACCCAAATCCGCGAGGATGCGACATTCCATCGATACTCGCAACCGAATGAGCAAGGATGCGACATTCCATCGATACTTGCAAGAACATTCAGCAGGGAGGCGACTTTTAGTCGATACTTGCATTTTTGAAAACCAAACAGGCTATAGATGCCACCAAACCAAAACGGCTATAAATGCCACCAAAACCGGCTATCAATGCCACCAAAACAGGCTATAAATGCCACAAACCGGCTATCAATGCCACCAAAACAAAACCGGCTATCAATGCCACAAACAAAAAATTGGCTTTCAAAAACCTCGGCTATCAATGCCACAAACTTGGCTATCAATGCCACAAACCAAAAACCGGCTATCAATGCCACAAATTCGGCTATCAATGCCACAAAAAAAGCTGGCTCTCATGCCAAAATTGGCTTCCATGCCACGACCAAAAATCTGGCTTCCATGCCAAAACAATCATTTGACAAAAGATTTTCACAAAATGACAAGCTTTTGATCAAATCCCATTTAGCAATTACTTTTATCACAAAAAGATTCAAGTGAGCGTAGGGATAACAAAACAAAAAAAAAAGAAGAGCATCCCATTTAGCAATTACTTTCATCACAAAAAGATTTAAGTGAGCGTAGGGAAAACAAAAAAAAGAGTACCAAAAAAAAAATACATGTGGTACCAAAAAAAAGGTAGTGTTCACAAGCACTACAAAACAAAAAAAAAGAGTACCAAAAAAATACATGTGGTACCAAAAAAAAAAAGAAAGTGTTCACAAGCACTACAAAAAAAAAGTACCAAAAAAAATACAAGTGGTACTAAAAAGAAGAGAGAGAAGGATGGTTTCTTTTTAAAAAAAAAAAAAAAACACAGGAGCTCAATCAAAAATCATCTCCAGCCAAGAGTTCAGCTCCTTAAGCAAACTTTTGGCCTCAGCCGTCAAGGATTCCAAGGCACGCTTCTTCAGGAATTTGCCATGAGATGCTGGAGTAGGCTGTAACCCTTCTTTCGCACCGGGAAGCTCATCTCGAGCAGTTCACCATTGTTTGTTCTCATCAGACTTCCTTTTAAGAACCCGATTGGCATCTGCAACCCGGTGAATCAGAGCAGTCTCCCTTTCACGAGCCTCTGTTATTGCAGTCCACTTGGCAGCGACTTGTGCCTGCAGATGCTCAAGACGTTTCCTGGCCTCATCGACCTCCCTATCAAGGATGTTAAGGTCATGTGTCAGTCCAATGATGTTTAGCTCTTCTAAGTTCTTCTCTCGGACTACCTGCTTCCTGCTTTCTGTAGCCTCATCCAGGTTAGACTGAGCCTTATCCGCAGGGTCCAGGAACATCTCCTTGAAGAACTGGTCATCAGGAAAACCCATGGTCTCAAAGCACCTATCACCCTGCTCAATGATCCTATCAACGATCGCCCTGGCACTAGTGACATCTAGACCAGCCTCTTCAGCATCACCGAGAATCTCACGCACATGCTGGATCATCCCAAATCCGGCATCTAAGTGCCCAGAAAGCAGAGTCTCAATCCAAGAGCTCAGAACTCGCACCACCACTTTCTTCGCAAAAAGAAGAGATGGCCCAGCTGAAGATTCGCCCAACTCCGTTGGTCGGCTGCTCATGTCATCATCTGTTGGAAGAGTAACAAAAGAACTCTTTCCAGTTGAAGCTGTTCCTGCTCGGGAAGGAATCTCAGCACGAGGTATCTCCTCAACATTGTCAGAACTGGTCACAGGAGTCTCTACCTCTGGATCAACCTCTGGCATCCCTTGCTCTGGTTCTGAAGGAAGCAACGGACCCTCCTCCGTCACTTCAAAACCTGCCAAAGAAACACAAAAAGGTATGAATATGATCTTGTTTGAAAATCATTATCAGGGTTATAACTACAAAATACCTTCTTCGACGACTGGCGGAACACTTTCTTCCTCCATGAACTCATCGGAAGCATCATCAACATTTGCATCCATCGATGGTTCAAAGTCAACGGAATCCTGTGGCAAGTCAGCTGGCAAGAAATGTGTTAGCAAACCAAGTCACAGACAAAAAAAAAGAAAGCAAAAGAAGTCGTACCAATTGGAGATTCTGGATTCACTCCAGAGTCCCTCGGTTCTTCTTCAGGTGCCCCGACAGGATCCGTCACCACCTCATCGACTGGAACCTCAGGCATCACCAAGTCTTCCTCTGCTAAAAAAAAAAAAAAAGAAAAGCAGAAACAAGAAGCAAATCAGAACATGGAAAAATCCTATGAAAACAAATGGAAAGAGAAAAAGGAAGAATCATACCTTCACCGGCGGTCTCTTCTTCTCGGCTTCTCTTCTCTGGAGGCTCGTCAGCATCCACTGGCACATCCTCATTGATAGTAAGAGGAACTTCCAAGTCGGGAGAGTCCTCATGCTGCCCCATGCTGCGATGATGACTCCTCCTCTTACTCCTCCGGGCTCGCTTCTTAGAGGAACCTGCCCCGCTGTCAGAGTCAAGTTTCCCACTCGACTCCTCACTGGATGGTCTACTCTTGCCAGTAGACTCCACGGAAGCTTGCCTCTGTGCCGCTTGCATCCAAGCACCAAGTTCGGCTTCCTCCTGTTCTAGCTGCTCTAAAGCCTCATCAGGTATTTCTCGAACAGCTTTAGAACCAATGACACCCTGGTCACCGAGAAAGCCTATCTTGTGCTTCTCTCCAGAAAGGAAGGCCCAAACTTCCTCTCGCCGGACGCCATCCGACTTTCCAAGGCCCTTTCCAGATGCCAGCTTCACATCAAGCTCCTTCTTAGAAAGGCCCCGATATGCCGAAAAGCTCTCCGCGAACCACTTCGCAAAGCCGGCAGTCCGGGAAGTCAGCAACACAGGATAAGAAATCATGGCTGTAGTATCTTCAGCACTATAGAAAGCCCATGCATTTCTCCCGTCCTGTAAACCTCCAAAGCGCTTCACCATGCTTGAAGGCGTTCCAACAACGCCTTGAGAAAAGCCTAGCTGCAAAGCAAAGCGAGAGGGTACATACGGTTGGATGTCGACGAAAAGATGTCTACGGTACATCATCGTGCCGACACGTATGCTGAAAAGCCACTCCCTCTCTGCATTCGTCAAGGAATAATGCCTTCCCGACCTCGCCCTGGTAGAGTCTCGGGAGGCACCAAAATCAAAAGCCTTCTTCCGCAACTCCGGAGAAAGCTTCACTGAAGACTGCCCCATCTCGACGTCCCTGAACCGTCGGATCCTCATGCGGGCAAACAAAAGTGATTCGGACACGGCTTTGCCCTTAGCTGGTCGAATCATCAGAGGATCATCATCCTGTGCAGCACCCAGCCGGTGGAAGCCAGGACAGTGGTACACGTACCACGAATAAAAGATATGGGCTGAAAATACCCTATTCATGGGAAGCCCAAGCCGAACCAAAAAAGCAGCAGCCTGCAGTTCGGTACACAGGTAGGAGTAAAGAGCTGGCACCAAAGCAAGCTGCTCTCCAAACGCCATCTGACAAGCCGGAAAAATACAATGCGGCCTGATGTGCGTTCCATCTCCTCCAGCAAAAATAGCCTCACCAAGCCAATAAGTGAGGTAAACAACGAGATCTCTCCGCAGTGCAATGTCAGGACAAATGACGCTTGTACTTGCACAGAAATCTCTCAACTCTTCTTGCATGGCTAAGATCTTCTTCGAACTTGGATCCTGGGCCCTGGCTTCTTGGGTCACACTATCAGAAGACTGCCTGCTGTCAGAAAAGTTGGGGAATGAAGAGCTAGAACTCTTCCAACGCTGGATCTAACTTTCAAACCCTCATTCTCCTTCAAAAAATCATAGAAGGCGACGAGCTGAAAGTACAGAAGCCTGAACTCCTCAGACTGCCCCTCAAGGACGCTGTCAATCGGCATAAACTCCTCATAGAGTTTGCCGAGGATGGGCAATCCAGTAATGACGCTCAGCTCCTTCAAAGAGAAACCAATCTCACCATTCGTCACAACGAAAGTATTGGTTTGTGGGAGGAATGATTCCAACATAGCCATGAAGGCCTCGTCGGAAAAGATCACGGTCTCCCTAAAGGCACGGACCGCATCAAAAATCCCGGCTTCCTTCAAAACGGCGCCACCAATCAGCAGGACGCGATCAGTCCACGACTTCCACTCGGAGTCAGCATTGAAACGGCCACGGAGTCGAAAAGGCTTGATCCAATTGCTGCCGTCACCGCTAAAAATACCAAGGCCCACCGGTCTCAAATCGAACGACGGATAATCAAAACCCTGGTAGCCGCTGGATGGCATCAACAGGTCCATGTCAATAGGCGACCTCTCCATATATCCAGGAGAACCGCTAACAAAAACCCCGGTCTTGATTACATTTGTCCTTCTCACCCAGCTTGGAGGATCTTCCCTCTTAGAGCAGGTGGGGACAAGGCTCATGATCGAGACGGTGCGATCAAACGTCGACCGGGTAGCAATAGTCTTCTTCTCACCATCTGCTGTGAAAGAGAACTGAAAACATCTCCTCTGGTATGTCATGTCATCAGGGACTGCATCGCCAAAGAAGAAGGTAGGCTTGGGTAAAACACTCTGATCTTCCATCACCCATGGACGACTGCTTACCATGATCTTATAGAATTCCTCTCCCTTGAGAGTGATCAATCGCTGCCTCATCTCATCTCTATTGAGGGAGTCGCATTCTTCCAGATTTCTCTCAACATACTGGACCTTCTCAAAGGCCTGCTGAACGGCCGGATTAGAAGATCTAGCAGATCGATGAGGAGCGCTTGTAGCAGGCTCTTTACCCTTGTTCGTTCTGGAGGAACCACCTGCAAAGGATGGAAAAGAAAAAGATCAAACATCAAAATGACAGAATCTCGCTAAAAAAAATTTTGGCGAAATTTTGACATGATGACGGGGCAATTCCGAAGAAAAGGAACTATCCCGAAAGAAATAGAAAGCTTGAAGATGGGCTCAACATTGCTGCGAGCTCCGAAACTCCAAACTTTCGAAGCCTCAAAGTCCCCGCAAAATCAGGAAGGGCTCAACATCGCTGCAAGCTCCAAATTCCCAAATTTGCGAAAACTTTCAGGTATGCTATCACATCATGCTACAAATTTAATTTACAATTGAATGCATGCATGAACATCTAGGTTTGCCAAAAAAAAAGGGGCATTATCATGATGAGCAAAAAAAAAAAAGAAAAAAGAAAAGAAACTTTCTCAAAAAAAAAGAGGGGAAAGAAAACAAAAAAAAGAAAAGAAAAGAAACTTTCTCAAAAAAAAAAATAGGGGAAAGAAAACAAAAAAAAAGAAAAGAAACTTTCTCAAAAAAAAAAGGAGGGAAAGAAAACAAAAAAAAAGGAAAAAAAAAAGGGGATGGCCCACAGGCCGTGGCCCACAGGCCACGTGGCCGTACGGCCCACAAACAAAAAAAAAAACAAAACATGAAAAAAAAAAAAGAAAGCAAAAAAAAAAAAAAAACGTGTGAAAAAAAAGAAGCAAACACGTAAAAAAAAAGAGAAGAAGAAAAGAAATTAAAAAAAAAGAAGAACTTTTATTTTTCCTACAATGGAGTTTTCTTGAAAAAGGGGAACTTACTTGAAGCCATTGATGGCGAAGAAGAAGAAAAGTCTTGAAGATCTTGAAGAAGAAGAACTCTTGGTCTTGAAGCCCTCTTGGGATTGTTGCAAAAGAAAGTAATAAGAGCAAGAGATCCAACCTCCTCCTTGCTTTTATAGAAGAGAGCAAACCAAAGAAGGAAAGAAAAAAGAGGTAAGTGTTACTAATTAGTAACCTTACCAAAAGAAAGAGATTAGAAGGATTCTTTCCCAAAAGAAAGATATCTTGAGGGATTCTCTCCCAAAAAGAAATCAATGAGAGATTTTTTCCAAAAGATAGAAATCAACGAAGGATTCTTTCCCAAAAGAAAGATATCTTGAGATATCCCATCCCAAAATAAAGGGAACATGAGAGATTCTCTCCAAGTAAAGATATTATTAGATATTCTCTATCCAAATGAGATATTTTTGGATATTCTTTACAAAAATGACACCATATGAGATCTAAGCCATTTCAAAAGCTTAAGGTCCCATGGCTTTTAGTCAAAGAGAAATCCCTCTTACCAAGAGCATTCAAAAATAGTTCCATGCCTCTTTTGAGTTGATTCAACCATACAAAGAGAATTCCAAGCCCCATGAGCTTCCAAAAATCAAACCATCCAGCCTCATATACCAAATTGAGCCAAAATCTTGAAATTGACATTCCACAAAAATCAAACCAAATCCTGGTCCCCTAACTTGCCACATACAGCTTGTTGGGTCACAAGACCAAAACCAAAAACCAAAACCTGATCCCCTAACTTGCCACATATAGCCTGTTAGGTCACAAGATCAAAACCAAAATTGATCCCCCAACATTCCACATACAGCTTGTTGGGTCACACGGTCAAAGCCAAACCCGACCCCCTAACCTGCCACATACAGCCTGTTAGGTCACAAGGTCAAAACCTAAATCCACATCCTTGATGTCATCTTCAAAACTTTGCCTCGAGATGGTACGTGATCCCTTTCACTACCATAAAATTCCCCTGGAAGCTCAAAAGGCTACAAATACCAAAAAGAAAGACTGCTCAAAGACTCTTGGTCAAGTCACAGGCTCTCCTTCAAAAATCTCTTCGAGGCACATCGACTACAAAAGTTAAGCAACTCGTCGCTGTACCTCGAGGGGGCATTTGTTGACACCAAAAATGTCACTTTGCCTCTTCAAGATCCAAAGAGCTACATGAAGTCGCAACCTGCCATAAATAGGCAATGCTACTTCCAAAAAATCAAATCTTGTCAGAATCAAACAAAAACTGCAATATCCTTCAAGACAGCCAAAGAGGAGTACACAAGAAGTTTCGGGCCATTTCAAAATCATTTGGCCTAACTTCACTTCTTCGACAGCCGAAAAGGAGCTCTCGGCGGCGAAAGCATCGGAGACACCAAATCTTCGATCAGAGCCGATGGATGGTCTCAAAATACATCCAAAAGGCTCCACGTCAAGTTCCGAGTCAAACCGACAACGTTTGACCCTACATCAACCCTCGAACAGCTAAATCAAGCCTCTCGGCAACTAAGAACCGCTGAGGCCATCACTTATCAGATAGAGCACATGGACAGCTTCAAAATGCTTACAAAGGGCTGCACGTCAAATTTCAGGTCATTTCGACAACATTTGACCATAGTTTGACGCTCGGAAGCCAAATCAGGCCTCTCGGCGGCAAAGCTCTCAGGGACCATGGTTTCCAAGATAGAGCCTATGGGTCATCTTAAAATGACTCCAATGGGCTCCCTGTCAAATTTCAAGTTAATCGGACATCAGTTGACCACACATCAAACCGCGACATCTTCATCGCGACAAAAGCGAGTCTGCTGGTGATAGGACCCCAAACGGCATCAAAACTCAAACAAAAGCTATGTTGGTCTTATTTATTGCTCAGGAGGCTTCACACTTAATTTCAGGTCATTCCGACATCATTTGACCCAGTTTCAGCTTCTGACAGAAAATCGGCAGCTCTGCGAGACAAAGTCTTCGGCTTTCTCAGGAAATTAGAAACTTTGCAAACCAAAATGCAAGGATTCTTATCAGGTTTCCTACAGGGAAATCAAGCCAATAAATGGTCAAAATGTCAAGGACAAATACAGAAGAAAAAAGAATCGAAAAACAGCAAAAACGGACACAAAACAGGACAAAAAGGGGGAAAACACCCCAGGGTCGCAGACCCCTGCGACCCTGGAGCCCGGGATCGCCGGGAAAGCCCAGGAAACCCCGGTTTTCGCCAGTTTTTTTCGCGATTCGAAGCGTCCGGCCTCTGGTAGTTTTCAAAACTCATACTTTTGAGACACCAAATCCTCTGACATCCGTCAAAAACACGGGTCAATCATCAAAAGTATCGAAAACAACATTGATCGCCACCCGGTCAACCAAAAAAAGTGTGCTTTCTACCTGACCGATCGAGAAATCGACAGGACAGATGGCACTGACCCGCTGTTGGCAACCAACACCTGAAGTCACATGGTCATCCGATGTCGATCTACATGAAGATCCATCGATGATCATTGCCAGAAGAATCCCAAAAGATGCGGCACGGCCCGCGACTCTTCAACTGCTCGGCGACCACTTAATGCGATTAATTGACTAGCTTTATTACAGTCATTAATCCATTTCTTTGGATGGACCAATCAGTAGCAAGCATCCGGGAGTTACAAGTCAAGAGATTCATGGCATTTAACCCATGAAACTCCTCCCATCATGGCGATTAAATGCGATTAAATGCCCTCAATCTCCTCCGGCCAATCAGAAGCCAAGAAAAAGGAGTTACAAAATAAAGAATTAAATCCTGTAACTCCTCCCATTATGCGGCTTAATGACAATAAAAGCCCATAAACCCTCCTAAATGGCTACCTAAAAGCCTATAAATAGGAGAGCTCTCCAAAAAAAAAAAGCGGAGAAAATCACAAACACACAGACAATAGAGTGCAGAAAATCCGGAAACTCAGACAGAAAGAGGCATCAGAAATCTAAGAGAGAAAACTCTGCGGAAATCCTACACCGACCACCGCTACAAGGTGACAAAAGTCCCTTGGGGGTACCCCCCCCCCAAGGTCCTTGCCTTCTCCTTCTGCCTCCAATGGCTTAGATGTGGCTTTTCAGCCCGTCACTCGGTTTTTTATTGGACATAGGACCTCCTTTTGGTCTTTGTCCTCTAAAAACCTGAGGTTATAGCCAAGCCAAGCGAATCAATAGCATCCTCTGTTCTCATCTGCATGGATGATGGCGAAGTCCACACATGGCTTGCGACCTTCAATCCGAACGAGTCCCCCACAATCTCCTGAGAAGTTAGATCCTCCTTTTCTTGCTTTTCATTGTAGTTTGTATTTTTTCAAAAGAGACAAAAATCACAACTCTTGTCTTTCATTATTGTTAAGGATTGTAAATCGGCTATAAACGCCAAAATCGGCTATAAACGCCAGAAATCGGCTATAAACGCCAAAATCGGCTATAAATGCCAAAAAAAATCACCTTTTACGGCAAACCAAGAAAAATGTCTCTTTTCTTAAATATATGTACAATGGAAAACTTGAAAGAAGTTGATTTCTTTTTTACTTGCGAAGGTTGATCTCCGGATCACAAAAAAATCACCTTTTACGGCAAACCAAGAAAAATGTCTCTTTTCTTAAATATATGTGCAATGGAAAACTTGAAAGAAGTTGATTTCTTTTTTACTTGCGAAGGTTGATCTCCGGATCACCACTTGCAATTCCGAGTAAAATAGAAAATCTGGCACACCCACACAACAAAAATGTTGATGCGCGCCTCTGCCCCCCGGTTATGAAAGGGTCGGACCCAACGGACTCCCACGTCCCTCGACCTCGGTAGAACCGAGCAGAAGCGCGGTCCATCAGCGCCCATGGTCGCCGGCGACCATGGAGCCCGGGATCGCCGGGTGGGCCCCGAAAACCCCAGTTTTTCGTCCTTTTTCGCGATTCGAAGCATCCGACTCCTCGGATTTTCCAAAATTCATACTTTTGAGACACCAAATCCTTTGACATCTGTCAAAATCACGGGTCAATCATCAAGAGTATCAAAATCAACATTGATCGCCAACCGGTCAACCAAAAAAAAGTGTGCTTTCTACCGACCAATCGAGAAATCGACAGGACAGATGGCACCGACCCGCTGTTGGAAAACAACACCTGAAGTTACATGGTCATCCGATGTCGATCTACATGAAGATCCATCGATGATCATCGCCAGAAGAATCCCAAAAGACGCGGCACGGCCCGCGACTCTTCAACTGCTCGGTGACCACTTAATGCGATTAATTGACTAGCTTTATTGCAGTCATTCATTTATTTCTTTGGACGGCCCAATCAGAAGCAAGCAAATGGGAGTTACAAGTCAATTGATTCATGGCATTTAACCTATGAAACTATTCCCATCATGGCCATTAGAAGCGATTAAATGCCCTCAATCTCCACCGGCCAATCAGAAGCCAAGAGAAAGGAGTTACGAAATAAAGAATTCAACCTTGTAACTCCTCCCTTTATGTAGCTTTATGACAATTAAGGCTCATAAATCCTCCTAAATGGCTACCTAAAAGCCTATAAATAGGAGAGCATTCCAAAGAATTCTAGATCGGAAAAAACCAAACAAAGATCCCTGATAAGAAAAAAGCACAGGAAATCCAGAGAAAGAAAGAGAGAAAACTCTGCGAAAGTTCTGCGCCGGCCACCACTACAAGGTGACAAAAGTCCCTTGGGGGGTATCCCCCCTAAGGTCCTTGCCTTCTCCTTCTGCCTCCAATGGCTTAGACGTGGCTTTTTAGCCTGTCTACTTAGTTTTTTATTGGACATAGGACCTCCTTTTGGTCTTTGTCCTCTAAAAACCTGAGCTTATAGCCAAGCCAAGCGAATCAAGAGCATCCTCTGTTTTCATCTGCATGGATGATGGCGAAGTCCACACATGGCTTGCGACCTTCAATCCGAACGAGTCCCCCACAATCTCCTGAGAAGTTAGATCCTCCTTTTCTTGCTTTTCATTGCAGTTTGTATTTTTCCAAAAGAGACAAAAATTACAACTCTTGTCTTTCATTATTGATAAGAATTGTAAATCGGCTATAAACGCCAAAAATCGGCTATAAACGCCAAAATCGGCAATAAATGCCAAAAAAAATTGCCTTTCACGGCAAACCAAGAAAAATGTCTCTTTTCTTAAATATATGTGCAATGAAAACTTGAAAGAAGTTGATTTCCTTTTTACTTGCGAAGGTCGGTCTCCGGATCACCACTTGTTATTCCAAGTAAAATAGAAAATCTAGCACATCCACACAAAAAAAATGTTGATGCATGCCTTTGCCCCCCGGTTACGAAAGGGTCGGATCAAACGGACTCCCACGTCTGCCAACCTCGGTAGAACCGAGTAGAAGCGCTTTCCATCACGATCAGAACAATTGTACCATCTGTGGCCTTTTGCATTCTTCATGTCGCTTGGGTTATGTCCCTCGAGCGATTTGAACAGACAAAACCATAGAATTTCCCATTTATGATCATTATATTCTTGTGATTACTAATGGATGTGGTCTTGTTTCAGAAATTTTCAAAACTAACAATGGCAGCTTCCTTGACCATTACTTTTGATGAGAACAAGCACCAACTCATGCTTCGACAGAAGCAAACCACGCGCACTTACAAGCGCCCTGCTAGCTGCCAAAGCATCAACTCCGTTGGCGACTCTCTGAACTCCGGGTCGACCTCGACTCCCCGGACTATCGTTTTTGGGACGCTGGGACCATTCCCACTTCCCGAAGAACAAATTGCTCCTTCCAAGAAGTAGAAGGTCCCCTCTCAACGTGTCACTACCATGACACCAAAGGCGAAAACCAAAAAGCTCGAAGCCCGCGGAACCCCTGCGAAGCCTCGACCCATAAACAACCAGGTCTATCCCAAGCACTTGGTCCCCAAGACCGTCACCAAAACAAAGAATGTCCCAAACATCCACCAAGCCAGCAAACCTAGCCCCACTCAAGGAGAACCAATTCTACCCTCTTGCTTACATGAAAGAGGAGAGACCCATCTCCGACTTGACAACCAAGTCAACCCAGCATGAGTCGGCTTGTTCCTACAAGCCCAGAATCAAGTCATGCATCACTAGGCCTCTACAAGCACCTACTAAGGCCTACAATCCTGCAGTTCGACCCTTCAACTCTATAGGGGCCGAACTCGAAAAATTCAAAGCCTCCCTGCAATAGGCGAAGGACCGGGTTCGCATCCTGTCCTTGCCCAGCTACAAAGAAGATAGGCTCTACTGCTGCACCCGAGGGAGCACAATCCTTCATTATCAAAGCCTAGCAAGAGCTGACCAAAGCTTAAATTGCTCGTCATATAAGCCGCCGCGCATCGTATCAGCAAAAGAGACTAAAGAAGCAAAGTACCCAACCTCCTTGTTAGATCCTGTCCCAAACCAACTCGATTAGTACTAATTAAGTGAGTGTTTAGCCGTAAGTGAGTTTAGTATTAGTTGGGTGAGAATATGATTACATTTAGTCTTGGTTTAGTTTTGGAAACTTTGAAATCGTTTAAGATTAGTTAGTCACACTCAGGGACGCCCTAAGTGCACTCGTGAAATGGGGGTTCATTCTAGTTTTGTGATTTTGATCGTGGTTTTTATGTCATTTGAATAATTGAATTATTTGTTACAACTTTCACGTTTAGCCTGTCTGTGTTTGAGGCCCAGAAACTCAAGTTTTAGCCCAAAAGTGTAAATCTGACTATTCATGCTAAAATCTGGGCACAAATTTTGAAATCTCAAAACCATGTCAAAATTATACTTTTCTGAAATTAGATATTTCGACGATCAGTTTTGTTCTTCTTCGTCAATCTCATCCGGGGTCCACAAGACCATGTTTTAATCGTTTCAAGTTTCAGCTGCAAGGGACCCACTTTCAAAAGCTATAAATACTCTCTTATTCTCTCTCCCACTATTCATCTTCACCTTTACCAAATTCCTGCAACCTTTTCTAACCCTAGAGCAAAAGAGAGAAATAACTTTCTTCTTAGTGTTCCTCCATGGGATTGATCAAGCTAGAAGGCTCCAAATCTCAATTTGACTCCGTCATTCTCTTCCTCTCTTCTCAAGCTTCAGCTGGACTCATTTTGGGACAAATCCCTACTACCATCCATCATCTTCTAGCCCTCCTCTTCTTGTTTGCTTGGCTAAAGGTTAGAGCTTGAACCCACCATTTCATTGATGTTCTTTTAGCTCACAAAGAGCTTGTTTTTCATACTATTAAACCCATTTTTCGAATGGGGATTCATGGTGACCAAAATGTGATTTTTGTATGTTCTATTTTGGGGGTTTTGTGTAGATTTCGTGGACCTCTTCCTTGATTGGAGTTGTGTGAAGTTTTGTTTGGCTTTGGGGCTAAGGCAAGTGAACTTCTTAGGTTTTCCTTTACATTTGTGATATGATTTCACTACTTTCTCTAAGATATGATTTTAATGCTCAAATATCATAATGTATGTTATGTTTAAGTTATTTAAAATCATTAGTTTCAGTTCTCCACTTCTATTGATGTTAATGATCTTTTTTCCAAGTTCTTAGAGTCATGCTTTAATCTTATAAGTTTGATGATTTTTGTACACGGGAATGTCTTGATGTTCTCTCATGGAATGAATGGATTAATTATAGATGGAATGACCTATATGTGTGTAAGAATGGCCCCTTGGAAAGCATGGTGGCTTAGGGAATGCAAAAGGTTCAGAAATGAGAAGGAAGGAGGAAAGAAAAAATGTAAAATACTGAACCGAAATGCACTATCCGCGCATTGTCGATCAGGTGTCGGTCAGGTGTCAGTTAACCAACGGTCGACCGACAGCCAACCGACACCTGTCGGTTTCAATTCTCGAGAGCGACATTTTGACAGAAAAGTAATTCGGTCAGCTAACGGTCAACCGACAGATCTATCGGTCCCTTTTCCAGAGAGTAGCCATTTTTGTTCAGGGATCTGTCGGTCAACCGAGGATGGGCTGTCGGTCAGCCGAGGGTCGGCTGTTGGTTAACCGACAATTAACCGATGGCTGACCGAGGGCTAATCGAGGCTTGCCAAAAGGGGCACTGTTTTTTATGGATTTATTCAGAAAAAAAAACTAGACTAAGCATTAGACCTTTACTTGACATCGTGCACTTGGGATTCTAAAATGTACTTCAACTTCGGAGGCACCAAACCTTGTAAAATTCTGACATTTGGTTTCCAACTCCATGAAAGTCAATGAATGATCTTGGCCTAAGCTTGATAGACTTCGTGTTTGAACTTCTATTTTGATGTTACATGCATCATCGTGTACTCTTTTGAATTTCAAGAATAAGTTTGTTTGAAGATGAGTTTCAAGAATCAAACGAGAATCACTTCTTCAGTTTTGTTAAACATGTATATTATGCTATTTTGCTAGCCCTGTCATGACTCATTCAATAAGTGATTTCCCTCTTGTTTTGACGTGTTTTGAATATGTGTCGACATGTTATTCTTTATGCATTCATGATCTAAGTGATTACCACTGAGCTTGGACGGCCCCTTCAGTTTGATCCACTGTCCGGGAGTCCTTAAACTTGTGGACTGTCTGCAGACTAGTCGTGTATTGTATACACATCGTGCGTGTTTCCGGTTCCACGGCCGGCCTCCCCGTCTACCTTGTGTAGCGTGGGATCGTGTTTAGCGTGTCGTGATTGTTAGTTTTATGGTCTCAATACCAGCATATGATGTTATAAATTGATTCATTTCTTTATTAATCAATATATTCATATTTTACATTTCATGAGATGAATGGTGTTTAATTATATACTTGCACATAACCAATACGAATGACATAATGGTTCACAAGATGAATCGGAGTCTATAAGTATACTAGATATAATACATGTGTATGGATGAGATCCACATACGGGAGACATGTATAATAAATCTTATACTTGAATATTTTCACAACCAGTGATGAGACTGGACATCTCATACTGACAAGGTTGCATTATTTTGATCACTATGAGATAGTGTGATTTGTCTCGATCATCAGAATGAAAGATTCTAGATCATAGTGCTGGTACATTGGATGTATTGAAGGACCATGAGAAGCACCTTATAAACACTATCTTTATATTAAGGTCTGCTCTCATAATTCCCTAGCAGTGAGCTCTCAATCCTGGGACATTAATGAACTCAAGTTTCTATCTATTCATTTGCTTTGAGTCACCAATGAGTGCGGCCAACTGTAGGTCAACACCTCGGTGATTTGGGTACATGGTAGTAGATCTGTGAGAACATTTAATGGTCAAGATGGAATCTATCTCTAATATCCCCTTGTGCCAATTAATGGATTTAATCATTGGTAAGTGTACACCCATTCCGATTAAGAGTTAATTGGAAAGGTACCTTTGATCATTATAATTAATTGGGGCTCAATGATATTAAGATATGGATCTAGTTTGGAAGACAGGTCCAATTGATCCATGGATATTGATGGAGGGGCCTACTTGTGGTAATAGGGAAGTCTTCTATGTAATTTCCTAAGACTGGAGTTCAGTTGCATTTATATAGTGGAGTTATTTGCAATTAACTGTGGGCCCGGATTGCACATGAGATGTGGGGTCGCGTGTCCCAGTTGGAGCCAGCTTTCTAAGGAATCCCTAGTGGTCCCCACGCTAGACCAATCATTAGACGGATACTAATTCTAGTTGAACTCTAAAAGGAAAGTTACTATTTCTATTTGAAGTGAGACTTCTAATAGTGGTAATAGTATGTTTCTAATTATTAATGGAAGTGAGACTTCTATTGTAATTAAGAAAGAGAAGAGGGTTACTAATTAATTTGAAAGTGGGACTTCTAATTAAATTAGTAAGAGTAGTTTGCAAAAGCTATAAATAGGGAACCAAAGGGGGCTTTGGATATCCATCTTGGAATTCACGCCCAGCCCCCTTTGTGCAAGTGTTGCACATCTCTTCTCTCCCTCTTCTAGTTCCTTTAAGTTCCTAGTTGTCTTCTCTTGAAGATCCCACCCATCTTCTTGAGAAAGAGATTCTGATTCGGGTAATAGCATGGAAGGCCATTGGGTTTTGGAGAAACCTATTTGATTCGCGAAAGAGTTCGTCATCAAAGAAAGTAGCAACTTCTCCATTAGAGCCCAACCGAGCTCCAAAGGTATAATCTATTTCCTTGTATGATATGGATCTTTGTTTCATGTTTGTTGCTGACTTTCTATCTCCTAAATAGATTGTATTACTGATCATGATAGATGAGATAGAGGGTTTGCATCTTGGACACATTGATAGCCTTCTGGATAGTTGATCCCTGTATCAAGTGGATCAAAAGTTTTTGAAACCTATCCTAGAGGCCCACCTAATTTCCAATAGTGATATCATGTGTGCTTGCTCTTGTCATTTTTATGATAGAGAAAGGATGAGCTCAATGTGGATTTATCTTTTCATGATATTGCAAGTATTCATGCTAGTTTTGTATATTCGAAATGTACCTCTTTAATCTTCAACTGTTTTAAGATTGTTTTCAGGTTTATACCTAAATTGTTTATTTGCCAAACCGTCGTGTTTGATGCTTATTATTTTTGGTGCCCAAGTGCAGTAGGGTTTGCCTTTGGGGAGGAGTGCCCGGAGGAGGCTTTTGAGCCACCCCCAGCTCGTGAGTGGCAACCCAACGACGTCAATTAGACGTCAGGAAGGTTTTTGAGATTCGTACACCTTTTTGGGAACAGTAGATTGAACTTTCAAATGTGTAGTTGGCCATTGTTGGCCTCTTATTTTGGGATGTATTAACTTAACTCACCTTGATATTTTGTAACTTAAGCTTTAATGAGAATGCCACATTATGATTTCTCTTTCTGTTATTATGTCTCGATGTGATCCTATTCGTGAGATTTATTAAAATGTTTATGTTATGATTGAGTATGTTCTTGCTACACGCTTTCGCATATTTGTACATGTGAGTTAAATCCCCGTGTCTTGGGATCCTCACCGCGGGAACCTGTGGGAAAGCAAATCAATATGTAATCACCGTCGCGGTCCTAGGTCTTAATCCTTGGATCTCGGTCCGGGGTCGCGACAGGACTGGTATCAGAGCGGGACTTGTTTCAGACAATTAAAAGAAACTGGAAAATCTTAGGAACGTGGGGAGGATTCGTGAGCTTGTTAGTTCGTTACTTTGGAATTAGATGACTAACCAAAACCATGTTTATTTATGTACTAACGATTTATTTTGCAGCATCATGGCTCCGAGAAAAACAACAACGAACAATGCTTCAGCTAGCGATCAAAATGAAACAGATCCTAATGAGACACCTACAGCAACACAGTTTCAAGCACTGATGCAAGCTGTTGGACCAACAGAGGCAAGCCAATGAAAATCAGGTCAGATTCCAGGAAAAAAGGGCCAAGAAAGACGAAGAGATGGCCCAAGTTCAGAGGCAATTATTGGAAGTCCTGCAGAATAGACCTCAACCATAGCCAGCACGAAACACGGGTCCTCAGATTGTGTTTAACAACAAGGCTGACGATCCCAACATTCTATTTGAGAGATTTAAGAAAAGAAGACCCAAGGAGTTCTCCGGTCAAGATGACCTGTCACGCCCCGAGCCCGAGATTTCACACATCCCGAGGCGCGACACACGCCCGCGTGGAAATTCGAGTCAAACTCGTTGACTCTAGGTCCCCACGTACGGAATTTACCCACAGGATATCACGTGTGAGGTTTATATTTCTCAACATGCCTATATAAATCTGTCAAATAGATATCCAACTAACATAACACAATCATCAAGATATAGAGCATAAGGGTCCATGAGCATAAATTTAAAGATTCAAGTTCAAGAGATAGAAAGAGAAGAAGTAAGTTAGTTAAGTTTACAATCCAAAAGCTAACAAGTTCATTAAAACTGTTACAAAAGATGTGGCAATCCTAGCCACGGTCAATGGGTATGTTGACACCAAAAATGTCACTTTGCCTCTTCAAGATCCAAAGAGCTACATGAAGTCGCAACCTGCCATAAATAGGCAATGCTGCTTCCAAAAATCAAATCTTGTCAGAATCAAACAAAAACTGCAAGATTCTTCCAGACAGCCAAAAGAGGAGTACACAAGAAGTTTCGGGCCATTTCAAAATCATTTGGCCTAACTTCGCTTCTCCGACAGCCAAAAAGGAGCTCTCGGCGGCAAAGCTCTCTGGGACCATGGTTTCCAAGACAGAGCCTATGGATCATCTTAAAATGACTCCAATAGGTTCCCTGTCAAATTTCAAGTCAATCGGACATCGGTTGACCGCACATCAAACCGCGACATCTTCATCGCGATAAAAAGCAAGTCTACTGGTGATAGGACCCCAAACGGCTTCAAAACTCAAACAAAAGCCTATGGTTGGTCTTATTTATTGTTCAGGAGGCTTCACACCAAATTTCAGGTCATTCCGACATCGTTTGACCCAGTTTCAGCTTCTGACGGAAAATCGGCAGCTCTGCGCGACAAAGTCTTCGGCTTTCTCAGGAAATTGGAAACTTTGCAAAATAAAATGCAAGGATTCTCATCAGGTTTCCTACAGAGAAATCAGGCCAATAAATGGTCAAAATGTCAAGGAAAAGTACAGGAGAAAAAAGAATCGAAAAACAGCAAAAACGGACACAAAACGGGACACAAAAGGGGGAAAACCCCCCCAGGGTCGCAGACCAGGGTCGCCGGCGACCTTGGAACCCGGGGTCGCCGGGAAGGCCCCGGAAACCCCGGTTTTCGCCGTTTTTTCGCGATTCGAAGAGCCTAGCCTCTGGTACTTTCCAAAATTCATGCTTTTGAGACACCAAGTCCTCTGACATCCATCCAAAACACGGGTCAATCATCAAGAGTATCGAAAACAATATTGATCGCCACTCGGTCAACCAAAAAAAAGTGTGCTTTCTACCCGACCGATCGAGAAATCGACAGGACAGATGGCACCGACACGCTGTTGGCAACAAACACCTGAAATTACATGGTCATCTGATGTCGATCTACATGAAGATCCATCGATGATCATCGACAGAAGAATCCCAAAAGACGTGGCACGGCCTGCGACTCTTCAGCTGCTCGGCGACCACTTAATGCGATTAATTGACTAACTTTATTACAGTCATTAATCCATTTCTTTGGACGGCCCAATCAGAAGCAAGCATTCGGGAGTTACAAGTCAAGAGATTCATGGCATTTAACCCATGAAACTCCTCCCATCATGGCGATTAAAGGCGATTAAATGCCCTCAATCTCCTCCGGCCAATCAGAAGCCAAGAAAAAGGAGTTACAAAATAAACAATTCAATTTTGTAACTCCTCCCATTATGCGGCTTAATGACAATAAAAGCCCATAAACCCTCCTAAATGGCTACCTAAAAGCCTATAAATAGGAGAGCTCTCCAAGAAGAAAGGACAGCAGACAGGCATCAGAAAAAAAGCACAAACACACAGACAGACAGAAGCACAGAAATCCAGAGAAAGGAAAAAGAGAGAAAACTCTGTGGAAATTCTACACCGGCCACCGCAACAAGGTGACAAAAGTCCCTTGGGGGGTACCCCCCCAAGGTCCTTGCCTTCTCCTCCTGCCTCCAATGGCTTAGATGTGGCTTTTCAGCCTGTCTACTCGGTTTTTTATTGGACATAGGACCTCCTTTTGGTCTTTGTCCTCTAAAAACCCGAGGTTATAGCCAAGCCAAGCGAATCAATAGCATCCTCTGTTCTTATCTGCATGGATGATGGCGAAGCCCACATATGGCTTGCGACCGTCAATCTAAACGAGTCCCCCACAATCTCCTGAGAAGTTAGATCCTCCTTTTCTTGCTTTTCATTGTAGTTTGTATTTTTTTAAAAGAGACAAAAATCACAATTCTTGTATTTCATTATTGAAAAGGATTGTAAATCGGCTATAAACGCCAAAATCGGCTATAAACGCCAAAAATCGGCTATAAACGCCAAAATCGGCTATAAATGCCAAAAAAAATCGCCTTTCACGGCAAATCAAGAAAATGTCTCTTTTCTTAAATATATGTGCAATGGAAAACTTGAAAGAAGTTGATTTCCTTTTTACTTGCGAAGGTTGATCTCCGGATCACCACTTGCAATTCCAAGTAAAAATAGAAAATCTGGCACACCCACAAAAAAAAGAAATGTTGATGCACGCCCCCTTGCCCCCTGGTTACGAAAGGGTCGGGACCAAACGGACTCCCACGTCCGCCGACCTCGGTAGGAAACTCGGGCATCTGGAGCGCGGTCCATCAAGCTGGCACACCCGGTGGGACTCGTTTATTTGAGAACACGATGCTAGAAATGAAATATTTGCATATCATATATTTTGCTCTATGCTTATATTTCTTTTCTCGATTCCTTGGCTACTTTATAATTGGTGGCCTATGTTGAATTCCGCATAAAAAAAAATTGAGATGAGATTTTTTGTTTGGAAATTTCTAATTCTTTGAATTTATTTCCACTCTTTCTCTTTTCAAAAAAAAAAATTTCTTAAAAAAAAAACAACAAAAAAAAATCAGATTTTTCATTTTGGATTCAAAATTGAGAAACTTTGATCCTCTCCCTTCTGGGCACTGGCGCTCACGGAAATCGTTGAGACCGTGTTCGGATCAGGGGTTGGGCCATTGTTTATCTTCGATGAATTCATTAAAGATCTAAAAAAATATATATATATATATATAATATATAAAAAAATTTTTTTTTTTCTCAATTTGGATTCAAAATTGAGAAACCTTGATCCGTTCCTATCGTTCATCGCGCTTGCAGAAATGTTGAGCCTGTTCGACTAAGGTTTTGGGCCATCGTTTCTCTTCGATGAGTTCATTTAAAAAAAATATATATAATAAAATAAAAATAAAAATAAGAAAAAGACATAGACCACTAAGGTTAAACCAACTGTGTTCTTTGATCATGGTTGATTCAAAGAAAAGCCTTGTCCAGAGTGTGGAGACAGCTTGACTGTTCTAGGCAAGGGTCCTCCAAACGGGTTCATTAAGTAATCCTACCCTTACCTGGGGGCAATTCTATCAATCAAGATTTCATAAGACCGGGTTAGGAGGCCTATGTGTACTCTCTCGTCTTTTAAATAAATTAAAAAAATAATAATTTTTTTTTAAAAAAAATAAAAAGTTTAAAATAAAAAATAAAAATTTTTTCAAAAAAAATCTTAAAAATAAAAATAAAAAATAAAAAAAAATAAAAAAAATAAAAAAAATACAAAAAAAAGATTAAAAAAAAAAAATCTTCAAAATCTTCAAAAAAAAAAAAAAAAACTTCCGTCATTTTGGGTTTAGATTGGAGAAATCTTGGTCTTCTCCTTTCTGAGCACTGGCGCTCACGGAAATCGTTGAGACCGTGTTCAGATTGGAATGCCTTTTGCTCTCTTTGATGAACCCGATATTGACTTTTCAAAAAAAAAAACTCGTCATCTTTAGATTTAGATCCGAGAAATTATGGTTCATTTCTTTCTGAGCACTGGCGCTCGCGGAAATCGCTGAGCCCGTGTTCCGATCGGAATACCATCTGCTCTCTTTGATGAATCCAATCTTGACCTTTCAAAACAGAGAATCTCATCTCATGGATGCGGTCTCAAAACATTTGTGTCTAGCGGTACTAGTACGCTTTTTCAGGGTCTACTGTATTGCGACCGGCACATCTGTAACTCCAACTTTATATTCTTCTTACCTCGAGCAAGCTCTGCTTCTCGATAAGTCGAATTTAAGTTCACAATTGCTTCTAGCAGTCACTGGGATGCCCATTCCGGGCTTACCATACCTGCGATCAGAACAATTGTACCTTCTATGGCATTTTGCCTTCCTCATATTGCTTGGGTCATCTACCTCGAGCAATTTGAAAAGACGAAACTATAGAACTTCCCATTTATGATCATTATATTCTTGTGATTACTAATGGATGTGGTCTTGTTTCAGAAATTTTCGAAAAACTAACAATGGCAGCTTCACTAACCATTACTTTCGATGAAAACAAGCACCAACTCATGCTTCAACAGAAGCAAACCATGCGCACCTACAAGCGCCCCATCAGCTGCCGAAGTGTCAACTCCCTCGGCAACTCTCTGAACTCCGGGTCGACCTCGACTCCCCGGACTATCGTCTTTGGGACGCTGGGACCATTCCCACTTCCTGAGGAACAAACTGCTCCCTCCAAGAAGCAGAAACTCGCCTCTCAACGTGTCACTACCGTGACACCAAAGGCGAGCAACAGAAGGCCTGAAGCCCGTGGCAGCCCCACGAAGCCTCAACCTGCAAACAACCAGGTCTACCCTAAGACTTGGTCCCCAAGACCTTCACCAAAACAGAGAAGGTCCCAGACATCCACTAAGCCAGCATTCCTGGCCCCACTCAAGGAGAACCAGTTCTATCCTCTTGCCTACATGAAAGAGGAGAGACCCATCTCCGACTCGACTTCCAAGTCAACCCAGCATGAGCCGGCTTGTTCCTACAAGCCCAAAATCAAGTCATGCATCACAAGGCCTCCACAAGCACTTGCTAAGGCCTACAAACCTGCAGTTCGACCCTTCATCTCTACAGGGGCCGAACTTCAAAAATTCAAAGTTTCGCTGCAACTGGCGAAGGATAGGGTTCGCATCCTGTCCTTGCCCAGCTACAAAGAAGACAGGCTCGGCTGCTGCGCCCGAGGGAGCACATCCTTCATCGTCAAAGCCCATTCAGAGCTGACCGAAGCTCAAATTGCTCGTCGTATACGCCGCCGCGCGTCATACCGACAAAAGAGACTAGAGAAGCAAAGGACCCAGCCTCCCACACTTCAAGTCTCTCCCAAATGGGTCGAAAAAGAAAGACCCAACCAAGTTGCTGCCGTCCATATGGTTGGAAAAAGCCAGAAGGCGCCAAAAATCAGCAACAAAAATCCATGTCCGACGTCCGATGACCCGCAGCGTCTCAAGGACAAGAAGACATTCAGAAGAATCCCCTGCTCCTTCAAGCAAAGGACAGCAGAGTGATCCTTCCTCAAGCTCCTCTTCAAAAAGAATGAGCCCCAGCTCAGTCACCAGGACAGTTTCTTCGTTCGAATCACGAAGGATGAATGTCTTGGCTACAAATTCTGAGCCACCACCCCGCAATCCACCTCCAAAAGATGCGATCACCCGCATCCAGCAGTTGGAACAGGGCCAGCAGAGGATTGAAACTCTGATGGAAAACCTTCTCCTCGCCTTCCAAAATCAGGCGAACAATGAACCTCCTCCGAATCATCAAGACGACGAGGTAAATAGAGAAGAAAATGAGTCACGCGCCCTTACCAAAAAGGACGTAGAAGGTATCCTCGCCAAAGCAAAAGAAGAGGATATACTCAAGGAGCATGGGATCAAGCCACCATATCCCTTATGGATGGACTCGGTCCCGTTCCCCACCAAATTCAAGCATCCTACTCTCCATACATATACGGGGAAAGGATCAGCCAGACAGCACGTCATCCACTTCAAGATCCTGACGGGAGCTATCGCGGATCAAGATGCACTCAAGATCCGCCTCTTTGCAAGTACCCTAAAAGGTACGGCCTTCGACTGGTACTCCACTCTGCCGGAGGACTCAATCCAAAACTGGGCCATGCTAGAGACACGCTTCCTGACTCACTTCAAAGGTGAAGATCATCCCGCTACTATGGCTCAGCTGTGCAGCCTAAAACAGGGGGAGAATGAATCAACATATGACTTCATTCACAAGTGGAAAGCAATGGCATACAAATGCTCTGATGTATTGCCACAAGCGTCGCTAGTCGACATCTGCCGAAACAACATGAGAGCCAGAATCCGCTCCATGATCATCGACAACAAATCAAAAAACCTGGGAGAACTCCTAGAAGCTTCCATGGAAGCTGAAACGGTGATTAAGGACCTCAACAGTCAGAAATCATCAAGAAAAGAGCCAACCGCCATTACGACCTCAAAACCAAAGAAGAAAGAGGTCCTCAATGTGCAGACCAAGTCAGCTCCTCAGCCACCAAAGAAAGCTGAAAACAAAGCTATTGGTAAGAGACATGAACTCTCTGATGCCTTCAAAGAACGAGTAGAGAAGAAATACCCGTTTGATGAAGATGTTGATGAAATCTTCGGGGCTCTTGTGGCAAACGGCAAGCTCACCTTGCCTGAACCAAAAAGACCGGGTGATGTTGGCAAAACCAACGATCCTCGGTACTGTCCATACCACCAGATGATCTCGCATCCTCTCAATCGATGCTTCGTTGTGAGAGAGAAGATAAATGAGATGTGGAAAAATGGAGTCATCACCTTTGACAAAAACTATGGGTCTGCCTCCGTCAAC
This sequence comes from Litsea cubeba, assembly GCA_012931725.1. Lineage (NCBI taxonomy): Eukaryota > Viridiplantae > Streptophyta > Magnoliopsida > Laurales > Lauraceae > Litsea > Litsea cubeba. Next base: position 65,933,559 of record CM022944.1, read on the forward strand.
ATGGTGACATGTGGACAAACATCAAAATCACCGAAAAAGAAGATCACTACTTCCTTCAAGGTGATAAACTCAATCCAAGCGTCCGAGCAACTGGTTCCTTACCCGACACCAGACGGACAACCGATATGGGTACATCCCGATCTCCTGGAAGATGAAAATTGGGAGATTGTGAAAACAAAGCCTACAGCTCAACAGCGAAGGCAGGCTAGGAAACTTCTCCTCAAGCTCAAACGGCAAGAGAAGACCCAGCCAAAACTAGAGGTCAAAGAAAAGGCAGAGGCTTCCTCTACCGCTTCACTGGAGGTAACAAAAACATCCCTTCCAGAGACTTCAAAGGGGGTAAGGAAATTCACTCTCAGTGATTTCATGCCACCTCAATTCAAAGAAGCCATGCAGGAGGCATCATACTCTTGCAATTCGGTAGTTGGATTCTCCATTGATGGATACGAGTCCAGCGACACCGATGATGGATTTGAATCCAACTACACAGATGAGTGGGAGGAGTCCCTTGAAACAGGAGAATATCTCTCCGATGAAGAATGGGTTCCTGAGTCTCATCTTATGCCAGTAATCTGGTATAACCCCCTACAGCCACAAGGATCCTGGTCTGATGATGAAGAAGACCAAGAAGCTGTACAAGAAAATGCTGCTGACCCAGCACCTCTCATTACTATAGTGGAAATCAACAATGTTGAGCCACAAAGAGATGATGAAGAAGAAGATCCGGCTCCCATGCCTGATCTTGAAGAATATGCAAGGATCTTGCAGCGACTCGCTCTAGAACAAGAGCAAGACCGCATCAACGAGCCTCCTCGCAACCCAGAGCCTGAAGTCCCTGAAGACCATCAGGTACATCCTCCCTTAACTCCTGAAAATGGAGAAAATTGCTGGATAGACGATCCTCTCACATCCGAGGATGAGTCTGACTCCGATCAGGCAACGTCTCCCGTCAGAGCTTCCTGTAATGTGATAATTCGGGATTATAGCTCTTCTGAAGCATCGTCTGATGAGAGCACTTACACTCCGGCGACGCCTAGCAATATATCTTCTGGAGCCACCTCGTCTCACGTGACTTTCACTGAGATGACACCCTCTCAGGTTTCTTCTCCTGAGACTGTGACTTCAAAGTTCACACCCTTCCTGACTGAATTCCCAGCCATTGATGCTTGGGACGATGAATTAGTCAACGAAGAAGAAAGATTGCTGGATGCTGTTCAGGACTTGTTCCCGGAAAATGCTCCATGCAACACAATCACTGAGGATGGTAACTCTGCTGCTGATACATCCTCAGCAAATGAAAAACGACAGCCTCTTGATCCTGAAGACAATCTTCCAAACGAAGACCCTTCTCAAGAAGCTCTCGAAGTTGGTAGAGGCACCCGCTCTGGCCGGGACTACCACAAAAGTTACAACCAATCTTCCTTTACATATGTAAATCCTTTGGGAAAAGATGTTGTAAGCGCCCCTAGTGGCAACAATGATGAACATGTAGGCCCTAAGGAGGCTTTCAAGTATGACTTGATTGAACATTTCAAGCACATACCTGCACGTCTACACATCCTAGATTTGTTGCGAATGTCTCCGCACACTCGTGATAATCTCATTTCGGAATTACAAAAGCTGAATGAGGATGTCGACAAACATGCCCCGCAAGTCCTCCAAATTGAAATGGATTACCGGGTCAAAAACTCAGAAGCCTCCTCAAAGGGAGAAAGAAGAAAACTGAGGGATCATGCATTGAATGCCTCTCGGTTAAAAAAGCAGCCAGTGCAACCATCGCCTTCACAAAGGATGACCTCCTACTTGGCGAAACCAGGCATAACCGACCCCTGTACTTCACAGGGTATCAAGGAAATGCCTATGCATAGAGTTCAGATCGACCCAGGTTCTGCACTCAACCTCATCTCCACATCGGCTCTTGAAGAGTTGGGCATCCCACCCAGCAAACTGAGCCACACATCTGTATCTATCTTTGGATACGATGGGAGTACTCAAAGGCCTATCGGCAAAATCAGGTTCAAGTTGCAGATCGGTGATCTTATCTCTGAGGTCACAGTGTATGCAATAAAGACCCCTTCATGCTACAACATCCTTCTCGGACGCCCTTGGATCCATGAGAATGGTGTTGTCCCTTCAACTCTACATCAATGCATCAAGTTTGTTGGCGACGACGGCATGATACATCGAGTCTTTGCGGACCGAAAACCCTTCAAAGGTAAAGAAGTCCACTTCGCAGACTCACAGATGTATGAAGGTGAAAAAGAAGAAGAGGAAAAGCACACAGCATCCTTTGCCGAAAATCTCCAGAAAGATAAAGGCAAAGCTCCTCAACAATCACCGGAAGAAAATAAACCATCCGGTAAATCTGAAGAGAGCATGCAAACTCCCTTCATCATCTCCCTCAAATCTTCAAAGCCTTTGGTCATCACAACTAAAGTGAAAAAGGCAAAACAAAAGCCTGGGGGCAAATTTGTTGTCTCTTTCGTGTCTATCATGCAAGACACGGACTCGGATTCAGAGCCAGAAGACGACACATCGTCAAGCGAAGCTGACACTCAGCAAGTTCAGCCTACTCTTACTCCAATGGAGACAACTTCTGACATAGAAGATCCTACGTCAGCTTCCTTCGTTGTTCCAGCAACTTCAACAAAGGAAAAGCCGATCTTCTTCCATAGATCGGATGCTTCTTCATCAAACTCCATGCTTGAACCTTTCCAAAATAAAGGTACGCCTCAACTATCCTTATATAGTTCTGTGGCACAAGCTATTATGAAGAAAATGGGCTATGACGCTCAAAACCCAGTCGGTTTGGGAGAAGGACGCGGTATTCTCACGCCATTGGGGCCCGTCTTGACCAAAAGCCAGCTGGAAGATTGGAGACTCTACGGCTATGTAGAAAAGTCTTCACACGGGTTAGGGTATGATCCTGACACTCCCTTGAGACAGTTGACACAAAGGCTTAAAAGTCAATATACTGACCAAGCCTCAACATCTCAAGTCCATGAAGACATCGATCTCCCTGGATATCTCTTTGATGAGTCACCTGACAAAGATCCAGGAAGCTCATCCAATTGGCACGATTTCTCCGAAAATGTAGAGGAGTTGTCCGATGGCACAGACGTGTGGACTTCTGGCCCAGAAGAACCCTCATCTCCAAAAGAAGTAGCCTACTTCGACTTGGTTTCAACAAGCAATTGGGATCATCTCATAGCAAGCCTTGGGAAAATTACCGATCAAGAAGACCCATGGAAAGGAACAAAACCTTGGTCTGGAAATGCCCTTGAAACCCCAGAAGGTTTCGTTGAGCTGGAAGCCTCCGAAAATATTGTGGAGGAACCACCTTCGAACCTTCCAACAGAAGATCATGTTCAAAAGATAGACTTGGGAACACCAGATAACCCACGTCCTGTATTCATAAGCAAGAATATAAAGGATGATGAGTTACCCGAGTATATCGCCTTTCTTCGTGAGTTCGTTGATTGCTTTGCATGGTCTTACGCTGAAATGCCAGGCTTAGACCCCAAAATAGTAGTTCACAAACTCAATCTTCAAGAAGACATCAAGCCTGTCAAGCAAGGCCAAAGAAGATTTCGTCCAGATGTGATGGATAAAATTGAACAAGAAGTTCAAAAACTCAAAAGCGTCGGCTTCATCCGTGAGGAACAACATCCTGAATGGTTGGCCAACATTGTCCCCGTGACAAAGAAAAATGGGCAGATCAGGGTCTGTATTGATTATAGAGACCTGAATGGCGCATGCCCAAAAGATGAATTTCCGCTCCCCATACCAGAGGTAATGATTGATAATACTTGTGGATTCGAGCGAATGACATTCATGGATGGTTTCTCTGGCTACAATCAGATAAAGATGCATCCTGAGGATGAAAAACATACATCCTTTCGAACCCCATTTGGCGTGTATTGTTACACTGTCATGCCATTTGGTCTGAAGAATGCTGGTGCCACATATCAGAGGGCTATGATGAAAATATTCCAAGATATGCAGCACAAGACGGTTGAATGTTACGTGATGACCTCGCCGTCAAAAGCAAAAGAAAAGAAGATCATCTCGAAAACCTTCGAGAAGTCTTCCTCCGGCTTCGCAAACACAAACTGCGAATGAATCCATTGAAATGCTTCTTCGGCGTCTCGTCGGGTAAGTTCCTCGGATTCTTAGTTCGGAAAGCTGGAATAGAGCTTGACCCCATAAAAGTCAAAGCCATTCTAGAAATGCCCTCTCCAAGAACCTTGAGAGAACTCAAAGGGCTTCAAGGGAGATTGGCCTACATCAGACGGTTCATCTCCAATCTTTCGGGGAAATGCCGTCCATTCTCCCGGTTGATGAAAAAAGGTGTAAACTTTGTCTGGGATGCTGACTGTGAAGCTGCTTTCCAAGACATCAAGTCATACCTGACAAAACCTCCAGTGTTAGCTGCTCCTACCACTGGAAAACCATTCATCTTGTACACAAGAGCCCTTGATCACTCTTTGGGAGCTCTGCTTGCGCAAGAAAATGATCAGAGAAAAGAAGCTGCTCTATATTACCTCAGCCGCATGCTAGTAGGTGCAGAGCATCGCTACTCTCCAGTCGAAAAAGAATGTCTTGCAGTGATGTTCGCCGTACAAAAGCTGCGTCACTACTTGCTTTCCAACACAGTCTACCTGGTCTCGAGGGTCAACCTCTTGAAGGTCCTTGTCACAAAGGCAGGTTCTCTCAATGCTCGACTGGCAAAGTGGTCCATCCTTCTGTCACAATTTGATATTAGGTATGTACCACAAAAAGCAATCAAAGGGCAAGCTCTAGCGGACTTCCTCGCAGAGCATCCATTGCCTAAAGATTCTCCACTCAGAGATGATCTCCCAGACGAACCAGTCTACAATGTGGAGACTTTCTCACAAAGTGCCTCCTGGGATATGTACTTTGACGGTGCAACCAGGACAAATGAAAAAAGACAGCTGATCTCGGGAGTTGGCATCCTCTTTGTTAGCCCCGACAAATACATGATTCCACACGCTTTCTCGCTACTGGAACCATGCACAAACAATGCAGCTGAATATCAAGCTCTGATCTTAGGATTAGAACTCGCCATCGAATCCGGTATCACCATGCTGGAAGTCTTTGGAGACTCTCAACTGATCGTCAACCAGATGAATCAGAAATTTGAAGTCAGGAAGCCAGATTTGTTGCCCTACTACAACAAGGCACAATCACTTCTGCAAAAGTTTGACATCTGTCACATCACCCACATTCGTAGAGGTGAAAACATACGTGCAGATGCCCTAGCCGGACTTGCCGCATCCATGGCAATCCAGGAAGGGGAAAACATGCAAATCACAGTGTGCGAAAGGAGAATCCTTCCTCCTCTTAACACACACCAAGCAGTTGCTGAATGCCACCAAGTGGTCGGAAGTCGGATTTCAATCCTTCAAACTTCAATCGGCGACTGGAGGGATCCGTTCATTGATTACATTATGTTCGGAATCCTACCTGAAGATCCAAAAGAACGGGTAAGCATCCAAAGGCGAACCCCAAGCTTCCATTTGGATATTCCTTCAAAAATCCTTTATAGGAAATCCTTCAACGGAGTACTTCTACGCTGCTTGTCACAACAAGAGGCTAAAGAAACACTCAAAGAAGTTCATGCTGGTCTTTGTGGAGCTCATCAGGCTGGACCTAAGCTCTATGATCAGATAAAAAGGTTAGGATATTACTGGCCTACCATGGTAGCTGACGCAATGCAATTTGCTAAGCGCTGCCAACAATGCCAAGTTCATGGAGATTACATTCACATGCCTCCAGAATGGCTGCATCCTACAGCGATCTCATGGCCTTTCGAAGCCTGGGGTATGGACATCATAGGTCCTATTTCTCCCCCTTCAAGCAAAGGTCATCGCTTCATCTTCGCCGCTACGGATTACTTCTCCAAGTGGTCAGAAGCATTTGCGTTTAACGAAATGAAGACCTCATCAGTCCTTCAGTTCCTACGCACCAACATCATTTGTCGTTTCGGCATACCCAAAAGATTCGTCCATGATAACGGACCACAGTTCCGGGATCATCGATTCTACAGGTTCTGCGACAAATACAAAATCCAAAGCTGTCCTTCGACTCCATACAATCTGGCAGCAAACGGGTTAGCAGAAGCTTTCAACAAGACACTCTGCAAAATCCTCAAAAAAATTGTCTCTAGTCACAAAAGAGACTGGAGCGACAAAATGTCTGAAGCTTTGTGGGCCTATCGAACCACCGTTCGAGGACCAACCCATAGCACACCATTCTCCTTGGTCTATGGATGCGAAGCTGTCGTGCCCTTGGAAGTACAAATTCCTTCCTTGAGGGTATCCTTGCAAAATGACATGACTCAAGAAAGCAATGTCAAATTGCGACTCCATGAGCTGGACAATCTCGATGAGAGACGGCTCGAAGCTCAACAAAGCATTGAACTTTACCAAGCACGTATGGCAGGATCTTTCGATAAAAAGGTCAGGCAACGCGCCTACAAAAAGAGTGACTTGGTTCTTGCGGTAAAAAGACCAATGGTCTTCGCTCACAAGTCCAAAGGCAAATTTGAGCCAAAATGGGAGGGACCCTACGTCATCGACAAAGTTTTCTCCAATGGCGCATACGCACTCCTAAACATGGAAGGTGACAGATGTATGCTGCCCATCAATGGCAAGTTCTTAAAGCGGTACTACCCTTGAAGACTTACCCAACTGGGTAAGAGCAATGCCTGTATGGCCAAAACCGGTTTCCAGGTACACGCTCGCTAAACCCACCCTTTTTTTAGAATTTTCATATCAAATGTTGAAATTTCTAGAAATCTAAAACAATGCTTACTTTCATCGTTTCATTGTTCAAAAAAAAATATATCCAAGTTTAGGAACCTTTCCCTAACTTGACCAAAACTTTCAACCTTTGAACCCAAAATTCATGGTTTGAAACAAAATCCGGATTCAGGGATTTCCACCCTAGTCCACCCTGCCTTTTACCGCCAAAATGGTTTTAGGTCAAAATTTATGACCTTCGTGTCTTTAAACAAAAAAAAATGGTTTTTCAAAAAACCACGAGGAAGCGACGCTTAGTCGATACTCGCACAAATCGGAAGCAAGCGAACCACGTTCGACACTTCCAAAATCGCAGGGAAGCGACATTTCGTCGGTACTTGCAAAATCCAAAACTGTGGAGATGCAATATTTCAGTTGATATCCACAACCCAAATTTCAAAGGTTCGAAAAAACCAAAAAAACTGTGGAGACGTAACATTTCAGTTGATATCCATAACCCAAAGGTTCGAGAAAACCACAAATTTCAAAAATCGTGGGGAAACGACATCAAGTCAGTACCCGCAATCCATCGATACTTGCACCCAAATCCGCGAAGATGCGACATTCCATCGATACTCGCAACCGAATGAGCAAGGATGCGACATTCCATCGATACTTGCAAGAACATTCAGCAGGGAGGCGACTTTTAATCGATACTTGCATTTTTTGAAAACCAAACCGGCTATAAATGCCATCAAAAACAGGCTATAAATGCCACAAACCGGCTATCGATGCCACCAAAACAAACCGGCTATCAATGCCACAAACAAAAAAAACTTGGATTTCAAAAAAACCGGCTATCAATGCCACCAAAACAAACCGGCTATCAATGCCACCAAAACTGGCTATAGATGCCACAAAAAAAAAACTCGGCTATCAATGCCACAAGAAACTGGCTCTCATGCCAAAATTGGCTTCCATGCCACAAACAAAAACCTGGCTTTCATGCCAAAACAATCACTTGACAAAAGATTTTCACAAAATGACAACCTTTTGATCAAATCCCATTTAGCAATTACTTTTATCACAAAAAGATTCAAGTGAGCGTAGGGATCAAAAAAAAAAAAGCATCCCATTTAGCAATTACTTTTATCACAAAAGATTCAAGTGAGCGTAGGGATAACAAAAAAAAAGAGCATCCCATTTAGCAATTACTTTTATCACAAAAAGATTCAAGTGAGCGTAGGGATAACAAAAAAAAGAGTACCAAAAAATACATGTGGTACCAAAAAAAAAAAGAAAGTGTTCACAAGCACTAAAAAAAAAGTACCAAAAAAATACAAGTGGTACCAAAAAAAAGAAAGAATGATGGTTTCTGTATACAGGAGCTCAATCAAAAATGGTCTCCAGCCAAGAGTTCAGCTCCTTAAGCAAACTTTTGGCCTCATCCGTCAAGGATTCCAAGGCACGCTTCTTCAGGAACCTGCCATGAGATGCTGGGGTGGGCTGTAACCCTTCTTCTGCACTAGGAAGCTTCCCTCGAGCGGTTTTCCATTGTTTGTTCTCATCAGACTTCCTTTTGAGAACTCGATTGGCATCCGCAACTCGATGAATCAGAGCAGTCTCCCTTTCACGAGCCTCTGTTATTTCAGTCCACTTGGCAGCGACTTGTGCCTGCAGATGCTCAAGACGTTTCCTGGCCTCATCGACCTCCCTATCAAGGATGTTAAGGTCATGTGTCAGCCTAATGATGGTTATCTCTTATAAGTTCCTCTCTCGGACTGCCTGCTTCTTGCTTTCTGTAGCCTCATCCAGGTCAGATTGAGCCTTATCCGCAGGGTCCAAGAACATCTCCTTGAAGAACTGATCGTCAGGAAAACCCATGGTCTCAAACCACTTGTCACCCAGCTCAATGATCCTATTAACGATCGCCCTGGCATATGTGACATCTAGACCAGCTTCTTCAGCATCACCGAGAATCTCACGCACATGCTGGATCATGCTAAATCCGGCTTCCAAGTGCCCAGAAAAGAGAGTCTCAATCCAAGAGCTCAGAACTCGCACCACCACCTTCTTCGCAAAAAGAAGAGATGGCCCAGCTGAAGATTCGCCCAACTCCGTTGGTCGGCTGCTCATGTCATCATCTGTTGAAAGAGTAACAAAAGAACTCTTTCCAGTTGAAGCTGCTCCTGCTCGGGAAGGAATCTCAGCGCGAGGAATCTCCTCAACATTGTCAGAACTGGTCCCAGGAGTCTCTACCTCTGGATTAACCTCTGGCATCCCTTGCTCTGGAAGCGACGGACCCTCCTCTGTCACTTCAAAACCTGCCAAAGAAACACAAAAAGGTATGAATATAATCCTGTTTGAAAATCATTATCAGGGTTATAACTACAAAATACCTTCTTCGACGACTGGCGAAACACTTTCTTCCTCCATGAACTCATCGGAAGCATCATCAACATTTGCGTCCATCGATGGTTCAAAGTCATCAGAACCCTGTGGCAAGTCAGCTGACAAAAAAAAAATGTTAGCAAACCAAGTCACAAACTAAAAAAAAAAAGAGCAAAAGAAGTCGTACCAATTGGAGATTCTGGATTTACTCTAGAGTCCCTCGGTTCTTCTTCAGGTGCCTCAACAGGATCCATCACCACCTCATCGGTTGGGACCTCAGGCATCACCAAGTCTTCCTCTGCTAAAAAAAAAAAAGAAGAAAAGCAGAAAACGAGAAGCAAATCAAAACATGGAAAAAATCCCATGAAAAGAAATGGAAAGAGAAAAAGGAAGAATCATACCTTCACCGACGGTCTCTTCTTCTCGACTTCTCTTCTCTGGAGGCTCGTCAGCATCCACTGGCACATCCTCATCGATAGTAAGAGGAACTTCCAAGTTAGGAGAGTCCTCATGCTGCCCCTTGCTATGATGATGACTCCTCCCCCTCTTACCCCGGCGGGCTCGCTTCTTAGAGGAACCTGCCCCACTGTCAGAGTCAGGTTTCCCACTTGACTCCTCATTGGATGGTCTACTCTTGCCAGTAGACTCCACGGAAGCTTGCCTCTGTGCCGCTTGCATCCAAGCGCCAAGTTCGGCTTCCTCCTGTTCTAGCTGCTCGAAAGCCTCATCAGGTATTTCTCGAACAGCTTCAGAACCAATGACGCCCTGGTCACCGAGAAAGCCTATCTTGTGCTTCTATCCAGAAAGGAAGGCCCAAACTTCCTCTCGCCGGACGCCATCCGACTTTCCAAGGCCCTTTCCAGATGCCAGCTTCACATCAAGCTCCTTCTTGGAAAGCCCCCGATATGCCGAAAAGCTCTCCGCGAACCACTTTGCAAAGCCGGCAGTCCGGGAAGTCAGCAACACAGGATAAGAAATCATGGCTGTAGTGTCTTATGAAGACACTACAGAAAGCCCATGCATTTCTCCCGTCCTGTAAACCTCCAAAGCGCTTCACCATGCTTGAAGGCGCTCCAACAACGCCTTGAGAAAAACCCAACTGCAAAGCAAAGCGAGAGGGTACATACGGCTGGATGTCGACGAAAAGATGTCTGCGGTACACCATCGTGCCGACACGTATGCTGAAAAGCCACTCTCTCTCTGCATTTGTCAAGGAATAATGCCTTCCCGACCCCGCCCTGGTAGCAGTCTCGGGAGGCACCAAAATCAAAAGCCTTCTTCCGCAACTCCGGAGAAAGCTTCACTGAAGATTGCCCCATCTCGACGTCCCTGAACCGTCGGATCCTCATGCGGGCAAACAAAAGTGATTCGGACACGGCTTTGCCCTTAGCCAGTCGAATCATCAGAGGATCATCATCCTGTGCAGCACCCAGCCGATGGAAGCCGGGACAGTGGTATACATACCACGAATAAAAGATATGGGCTGAAAATACCCTATTCATGGGAAGCCCAAGCCGAACCAAAAAAGCAGCAGCCTGCAGTTCGGTACACAAGTAGGAGTAAAGAGCTGGCACCAAAGCAAGCTGCTCTCCAAACGCCATCTGACAAGCCGGGAAAATACAATGTGGCCTGATGTGCGTTCCATCTCCTCCAGCAAAAACAGCCTCACCAAGCCAATAAGTGAGGTAAACAGCGAGATCTCTCCGCAGCGCAATGTCAGGACATATGGCGTTTGTACTTGCACAGAAATCTCTCAACTCTTCTTGCATGGCCAAGATCTTCTTTAAACTTGGATCCTGAGCTCCGGCTTCTTGGGTCACGCTATCAGAAGACTCCCTGCTATCAAAAAAGTTGGGAAATGAAGAGCTAAAACTCTTCCAACTGCTGGATCTAACTTTCAAACCCTCCTTCTCCTTCAAAAAATCATAGAAGGCGACAAGCTGAAAGTATAGAAGCCTGAACTCCTCAGACTGCCCCTCGTGGACGCTGTCAATCGGCATAAACTCCTCATAGAGTTTGCCGAGGATAGGCAATCCGGTAATGGCGCTCAGCTCCTTCAAAGAAAAACCAATCTCACCATTCGTCACAACGAAGGTATTGGTTTGGGGGAGGAATGATTCCAGCATAGCCATGAAGGCCTCGTCGGAAAAGATCACGGTCTCCCTAAAGGCGCGGACCGCATCAAAAATCCCGGCTTCCTTCAAAACGGTGCCACCAATCAGCAGGACGTGATCAGTCCACGACTTCCACTCGGAGTCAGCATTGAAACGGCCTCGAAGTCGAAAAGGCTTGATCAAATTGCTGCCGTCACCACTGAAAATACCAAGGCCCACCGGTCTCAAATCGACCGACGGATAATCAGAGCCCTGGTAGCCGCTGGAGGGCATCAACAGGTCCATGTCAACAGGCGACCTCTCCGTATATCCAGGAGAACCGCCAACAAAAACCCCGGTCTTGATTACATTTGTCCTTCTCACCCAGCTTGGAGGATCTTCCCTCTTAGGGCACGTGGGGGCAAGGCTCAGAATCGAGACGGTGCGATCAAACGTCGACCGGGTAGCAACAGTCTTCTTCTCACCATCTGCTGTGAAAGAAAACTGAAAACATCTCCTCTGGTATGTCATGTCATCAGGGACTGCATCACCAAAGTAGAAGGTAGGCTTGGGCAAAACGCTCTGATCTTCCATCACCCATGGACGACTGCTTACCATGATCTTATAGAACTCCTCTCCCTTGAGAGCGATCAGTCGCTGCCTCATCTCATCTCTGTTGAGGGAGTCGCACTCTTCCAGATTTCTCTCAATATACTGGACCTTCTCAAAAGCCTGCTGAACGGCCGGATTAGAATATCTAGAAGATCGACGAGGTACGCTTGTAGCAGGCTCTTTACCCTTGTTCGCTCTGGAGGAACCACCTGAAAAGGATGGAAAAGAAAAAGATAAAACATCAAAATGACAGAATCTCGCTAAAAAAAAAAATCTGGCGAAATTTTGACATGATGACGGGGCAATTCCGAAGAAAAGGAACTATCCGAAAGAAATAGAAAGCTTGAAGATGGGCTCAACATCGCTGCGAGCTCCGAAACTCCAAACTTTCGAAACCTCAAAGTCTCCGCAAAATCAGGAAGGGCTCAACATCACTGCGAGCTCCAAATTCCCAAATTTGCGAAAACTTTCAGGTATGCTATCACATCATGCTACAAATTTAATTTACAAATTGAATGCATGCATGAACATCTAGGTTTGCCAAAAAAAGAGGGGCATTATCATGATGAGCAAAAAAAAAAAAAGAAGAAAAGTAACTTTCTCAAAAAAAAGGGGGAAAGAAAACAAAAAAGAAAAGAAAAGAAACTTTCTCAAAAAAAAAAAGGGGAAAGAAAACAAAAAAGAAAAGAAAAGAAACTTTCTCAAAAAAAAGAGGAGGGAAAGAAAACAAAAAAAAAAAAAAGAAGGAAGAAAAAAAAAAGGAGATGGCCCACAGGCCACGTGGCCGTACGGCCAGATCCGTACGGATCTGTCCGTACGGCCCACAAAAAAAATGCAAAAAAAAAAAAATAGAAGAGAAAGCAAAAAGAAAACACGTGTGAAAAAAAAAGGGGAAAACACGTGGAGAAAAAAAAAAGAAAAGAAAAAGAAAGAAACAAAAAAAAAAGAAAGAAGAACTTTTTTTTTCCCTACAATGGAGTTTTCTTGAAAAAGGGAACTTACTTGAAGCCATTGATGGAGAAGAAGAAGAAAAGTCTTGAAGATCTTGAAGAAGAAAAGCTCTTGGTCTTGAAGCCCTCTTGAGATTATTGCAAAAGAAAGTAATAAGAGCAAGAGATCCAACCTTCTCCTTGCTTTTATAGAGGAGAGCAAACCAAAGGAGGAAAGAAGAAAGAGGTAAGTGTTACTAATTAGTAACCTTACCAAAAGAAAGAGATTAGAAAGATTCTTTCCCAAAAGAAAGATATCTTGAAGGATTTTCTCCCAAAAAGAAATCTATGACGGATTCTTTCCCAAAAGAAAGATATCTTGAGATATTCTATCCCAAAATAAAGGGATCATGAGAGATTCTCTCCAAGTAAAGATATTCTTAGATATTCTCTATCCAAATGAGATATTTTTGGATATTCTTTACAAAAATGACACCATATGAGATCTAAGCCATTTCAAAAGCTCAAGGTCCCATGGGTTAGCCCATATGAGCCAGGTTTGACCACCTAGGCACAAAAAAAAAAAAAAAAAGAATTTTGGGCTTTTAGTCAAAGAGAAATCCCTCTTACCAAGAGCATACAAAAATGGTTCCATGCCTCTTTTGAGTTGATTGGACCATACAAAAGAAAATTCCAAGCCCCATGAGCTTCCAAAAATCAAACCATCCAGCCTCATCTACCAAATTGAGCTAAAATCTTGAAATTGACATTCCACAAAAATCAAACCAAATCCTGGTCCCCTAACTTGCCACATACAGCCTGTTAGGTCACAAGATCAAAACAAAAATTGATCCCCCAACATTCCACATACAGCTTGTTGGATCACACGATCAAAACCAAACCCGACCCCCTAACCTGCCACATATAGCCTGTTAGGTCACAAGGTCAAAACCCAAATCCACATCCCTGATGTCATCTTCAAAACTTTGCCTCGAGATGGTACGTGATCCCTTTCACTACCATAAAATTCCCCTGGAAGCTCAAAAGGCTACAAATACCAAAAAGAAAGACTGCTCAAAGACTCTTGGTCAAGTCATAGGCTCTCCTTCGAAAATCTCTTCGAGGCACATCGACTACAAAAGTTAAGCAACTCGTCGCTGTACCTCGAGGGGGCATTTGTTGACACCAAAAATGTCACTTTGCCTCTTCAAGATCCAAAGAGCTACATGAAGTCGCAACCTGCCATAAATAGGCAATGCTGCTTCCAAAAATCAAATCTTGTCAGAATCAAACAAAAACTGCAAGATTCTTCCAGACAGCCGAAAGAGGAGTACACAAGAAGTTTCGGGCCATTTCAAAATCATTTGGCCTAACTTCGCTTCTCCGACAGCCAAAAAGGAGCACTCCGGGACCATGGTTTCCAAGACAGAGCCTATGGATCATCTTAAAATGACTCCAATAGGTTCCCTGTCAAATTTCAAGTCAATCGGATATCGGTTGACCGCACATCAAACCGCGACATCTTCATCGCGACAAAAAGCAAGTCTACTGGTGATAGGACCCCAAACGGCTTCAAAACTCAAACAAAAGCCTATGGTTGGTCTTATTTATTGCTCAGGAGGCTTCACACCAAATTTCAGGTCATTCCGACATCGTTTGACCCAGTTTCAGCTTCTGACGGAAAATCGGCAGCTCTGCGCGACAAAGTCTTCGGCTTTCTCAGGAAATTGGAAACTTTGCAAAATAAAATGCAAGGATTCTCATCAGGTTTTCCTACAAAGAAATCAGGCCAATAAATGGTCAAAATGTCAAGGAAAAGTACAGGAGAAAAAAGAATCGAAAAAACAGCAAAAACGGACACAAAACGGGACACAAAGGGGCAAAACCCCCCAGGGTCGCAGACCCCTGCGACCCTGGGCCAGGGTCGCCGGCGACCTTGGAACCCGGGTCGCCGGGAAGGCCCCGGAAACCCCGGTTTTCGCCGTTTTTTCGCGATTCGAAGAGCCTAGCCTCTGGTACTTTCCAAAATTCATGCTTTTGAGACGCTAAGTCCTCTAACATCCGTCCAAAACACGGGTCAATCATCAAGAGTATCGAAAACAATATTGATCGCCACTCGGTCAACCAAAAAAAAGTGTGCTTTCTACCCGACCGATCGAGAAATCGACAGGACAGATGGTACCGACCCGCTGTTGGCAACAAACACCTGAAATTACATGGTCATCTGATGTCGATCTACATGAAGATCCATCGATGATCATCGACAGAAGAATCCCAAAAGACGTGGCACGGCCCGCGACTCTTCAGCTGCTCGGCGATCACTTAATGCGATTAATTGACTAACTTTATTACAGTCATTAATCCATTTCTTTGGACGGCCCAATCAGAAGCAAGCATTCGGGAGTTACAAGTCAAGAGATTCATGGCATTTAACCCATGAAACTCCTCCCATCATGGCGATTAAAGGCGATTAAATGCCCTCAATCTCCTCCGGCCAATCAGAAGCCAAGAAAAAGGAGTTACAAAATAAACAATTCAATTTTGTAACTCCTCCCATTATGCGGCTTAATGACAATAAAAGCCCATAAACCCTCCTAAATGGCTACCTAAAAGCCTATAAATAGGAGAGCTCTCCAAGAAGAAAGGACAACAGACAGGCATCAGAAAAAAAGCACAAACACACAGACAGACAGAAGCACAGAAATCCAGAGAAAGGAAAAAGAGAGAAAACTCTGCGGAAATTCTACACCGGCCACCGCAACAAGGTGACAAAAGTCCCTTGGGGGGTACCCCCCCAAGGTCCTTGCCTTCTCCTCCTGCCTCCAATGGCTTAGATGTGGCTTTTCAGCCCGTCTACTCGGCTTTTTATTGGACATAGGACCTCCTTTTGGTCTTTGTCCTCTAAAAACCCGAGGTTATAGCCAAGCCAAGCGAATCAATAGCATCCTCTGTTCTCATCTGCATGGATGATGGCGAAGCCCACATATGGCTTGCGACCGTCAATCTAAACGAGTCCCCCATAATCTCCTGAGAAGTTAGATCCTCCTTTTCTTGCTTTTCATTGTAGTTTGTATTTTTTTAAAAGAGACAAAAATCACAATTCTTGTCTTTCATTATTGATAAGGATTGTAAATCGGCTATAAACGCCAAAATCGGCTATAAACGCCAAAAATCGGCTATAAACGCCAAAATCGGCTATAAATGCCAAAAAAATCGCCTTTCACGGCAAATCAAGAAAATGTCTCTTTTCTTAAATATATGTGCAATGGAAAACTTGAAAGAAGTTGATTTCCTTTTTACTTGCGAAGGTTGATCTCTGGATCACCACTTGCAATTCCAAGTAAAAATAGAAAATCTGGCACACCCACAAAAAAAAGAAATGTTGATGCACGCCCCCTTGCCCCCTGGTTACGAAAGGGTCGGAACCAAACGGACTCCCACGTCCGCCGACCTCGGTAGGAAACTCGGGCATCTGGAGCGCGGTCCATCAGGGTAATTTAACGTCCATTTCTCATCGTACGGATGTCTAAAAGACATCATCGGGAGTCCACTCTGCTACGTTCTGGAGAGATTCCTCTTCCTCAAGGATCTCCGGGGCAATGGCGTCGACATATTCACCTGTAACGCCAAGTGTAGCACCATTAGACTAAGCTAAGCAAGACAAACATATACAGTTCATATAACATGTATCAAATGAATAGTCAGACAGGTATAAATCATAAGAGATCAAGGAATGATCACTAGGCATATCAGTGCATGAATTAGCATGAGACATACGAGTCATAGATAACAGATAAATATATTAACAGTACTAGTTGGCACATCCACATAAGCTATGTTCTCTCAAGTTAATCATATAACATGAAAATAAAATGAGAGCAGAATATCAGGATAGGACAGGGTGGTGCTACTAGGAGACAGAGGTACCCAGAATTCTCCATCGTAGACCTAGGGTGCCGGTAAACCCTCAGAATAAATTTCCATCTGCAGAGGGCCAAAAGTTTACTAAACCCACACTTAGTCGGGTCCGACTTAGATAGTGTCGAAGCTAAGTGGTGCCGACTCCTAGAGTGCAATATACAAACAACAGAGCAGATGCAGGACAGTATAATCAGATACAGGACATATACAGGACATATAGATAACAAATCGAGACTTACTGAAATATGCTGAACAAAGACAGAAATAAATGTAATATAACAGATGTGTAACAGAAAATACATAACCGAACAGAAGCATGATCAAGTCACACTAGAATACTGGAAACGGAATGCAATGCATGTACATACAGATCATATACGGAGTCAAGATGTAATTCAAGCCAAGCCTACGGTCTTGGGAACACATGTTGTCTTCACCGTCCAACTCAAGGTAGTATTAAGAGTTCCGACATTACTGGGCTACAAAGGACCCCTTGGCGTTACATAATTTGGATGTCGAATCCCTTAATAGAACACATTTGGCACGGTTACAATCCGAAGAACACAATGCCCCTTTTGTGGGTATGGTTGCTCAATCCATATCCACAATTAAACAAACCATCGGTCCTGATAAAAGTTCAGGGTACACATCCTACAGGTCCATCTATCAGGCCAATCAACTAGAACAAGCTACGGTCCAAAGTCCGTCGCATGGAAACGTCCATTTGTCACAATTATGTAAAATCCAACATATAATCTTTTCCAAGGCTCAAATCAAATAAAATCATGAGCTTTCCAACGGTATGTAGATCTCCAAAAAAAGACTTACGGTTGAAAAGTTATGGTCATTGGAAAATCTACATACTGCAGGTATCAGGTTCGCTCGAGCGTTCAGATGTTCGCTCGAGCGGACCCCAAACAGAGAGCTGTTCGCTCGACCGGACCGAAAGTTCGCTCGAGCGAACTCTCCAAGAAAGCCCTTCGCTCGAGCGTTCACTCACGCTCGCTCGAGCGAACTGTCAAATCCTGTGTTCCGAAAATCTGAAACTTTGCTGTTTCTCCCAAGCCATTCAAGGCATTCCATCAGGTCTTAACCCACTACAAATGAGTATCTTTGAGCTTCCAAAATGCTCATAAAAACCATTCAATCAATCCCATATACATTAACAAGAACCATTCATTAAAAACCCATTTTGAGCAAGAAGAAGGGTGTCTACACATGATTTCATACATTCATGAATCAAACAAGGAAGCATGCATATAAACATGTAAGTTTAACTTGCCTTAGGTGCTTGGAAGCTATCTCACACACCTAAAACCTCTTAAGCTCAAAATCCCCAAAACTCAAGCTCAAATGCCCTAAAATGGTGAAAATGAAAATGAATGAAATGAATGGGGAAGAAGATAATGTATGCACGAATTTAGGACATTCTTACACTAATATGAAGCAAGAGAAAGGAAATGGAAGATGAGACTTACCAAGAGTAAGAAATGTGGAGGTGATTGAGGTTCTTGAGCCTAGAAGATGATCTCTTTCCCAATGAAATGAAGAAGATGAAATGGTAGCAAGAGATGCTTAAGATGGGGAGTAATGAAGGAAGTAGTAGAGAGGAAGAGCTCCCAAATGCTGGAAATGGAGAAGGAAAGGAGAAAGGAAGGAAAATGGATGGGGTTGGGTTCTTATGAACCAATTTTTCCCTACATTGCATTCAAGTCCAGAAATGGACTGAAATCTCTAATAAGGGCCTGGGTTAAATGAATGGGCTGGAAATGGGCCTAAATGGATCTGAATTAAATGGGTCAAGACATGAAAGTTAAAGCCCATGAAATGCTCTATGCAATGCATTAAAACCCAAAAATTTCTAAGTACACACAAAAACCCAAAACACTCCAAAAGTCATAATCTACCTGGTAAATGGTTAAACCCCACTAATTCTACCTAATCAAGTCCAATCACAATCAAAACATCCATTAAATAATTAATCTTAATTAATTAACTCTAAAACGAGATTAAGGCGGGTCGGGGTGTTACATGACCCGTTGACTGCTGATGATTGGCTGGCTAATACAGAAAGGATCTTTGATGTACTCACTTGTACGGGCAGACAGAAAGTGAATCTCACAGCCTCTTTGTTCTATGGGCTTGCAGACTCGTGGTGGCAGACAATGAAAACACCGTATCAGACTATGGCAGATGAGGGGGCTTGGACAGCTTTCAAAACACAATTCACAGACAAGTATGTTCCTGTGCATATCAAGAGACAGAAGGCAGTGGAATTTCAACAGCTAAAGCAAGGGACTATGACAGTTTTGGAGTTTGTTACAAAGTTTGAGAGGCTTGCTAGATATGCAACGGAACTCATTAACACAGAACAGAAGAAGATCACTAAGTTCTTAGAGGGGTTAAACCCCATTCTTAAAAGGGATGTTGTGGGAGTGGTTCTACCAACCACTTTTGATGAAGCGGTAAAAAGAGCTTACACATTTGAAGAAATCAATAATGAGATCATACGGGATAGGAAGCAGCAATTTCAGCATCAGAATCAGCGACAGCGGCAACAACAACAAAACAATAAGCGAATATAGGAACAAAATCAAGTTACGCAAGGTGGTTGCAATCATTGTGGCAAGAACCACCCTACTCATGAATGCCGTAAGGCCACAGGTGCTTGCTTCAAATATGGGGGCATGGATCATGCAATCAAGATTGCCCACAACTTCAGAATCAGGGCAATAGAGATCAGCAGCAAAGACAGGCAGCACCACAAAATTAAGCACCAGTTCATAATCAAGTGAGGCCACCTCAACAGCAGCAGTAGCAAGGCAGAAAAGTACAGAATCAGAATACACGTCCACCGCAAAACAGGAATAATCAAGCCAGGCAGAATGAAGGATAGAATAGGCCAAACCAGCAGGGGCGCTTCCACAATATCAATCGTGCTGATGCAGAAGCGGCAGGTGATGTCATTAAAGGTAAACTTCTTGTTTGTGGAGTAAAGCACATATTTTATTTGATCCAGGATCCACACACTCCTTTCTTTCTACTATGTTTGCAAAGAAAATACATACACCACATGCAGAATTGGATTATAATTTGACTGTCACCACACCAGTAGGTAAACAGATTGTTTGTAGAACCTATTACCCAAACTGTTAAGTTTCGCTAGGAGATGTCAGTCTTTTAGGCAACCTTATTGTTTTAGACATGCATGATTTTAATATCATCTTTGGCATGGATTGGTTAGTGACCTATCATGCCACCATGGACTATTTTGGCAAGACCATTACCTTCAGATTGCAAGGGCCACAGGCAGCGTTGATGTTTCGGGGAAACAAGGACAGAACACAAACCGGTTTTATTTCAGCACTGAAAGCTAATCGATTGGAAAATAGTGGTTGTGAATCATTTATAGCGTTTATCACAGAGGTTAAACAGTCTCAAGGGGTGGAGGATATCCCCGTTGTGTGTGAATTTCTGGATGTTTTTCCTGATGAAATCTCGGGTTTACCACCAGTCAGAGAAGTCGAGTTCACTATCGAGCTCCTTCCAGGGACAACACCAATATCTATTGCACCTTACAGGATGGCTCCAGCAGAGTTAGGTGAATTGAAACTTCAGTTATAAGAATTATTGAGCAAAGGCTTCATTAGGCCAAGTGTTTCACCTTGGGGAGCACCAGTGTTATTCGTGAAAAAGAAGGATGGAAGCCTCAGAATGTGCATTGATTACAGAAGATTAAATCATGTGACCATCAAGAATAAGTATCCGTTGCCAAGGATAGACGAGTTGTTTGATCAATTACAAGGAGCAGCATACTTTTCCAAGATAGACTTGAGATCTGGGTATCATCAGCTTGCGGGTTAAAGAATCGGATGTGTCAAAAACAGCATTTCAAACAAGATATGGGCACTATGAGTTCTTAGTGATGACCTTTGGTTTGACTAACACACCCGCAGGTTTTCATGGCTCTCATGAATAAAGTTTTGCGCAATACTTAGATCACTCTACAGTAGTTTTCATTGATGATGTTCTCGTGTATTCTAAGAGTAAGGAAGAGCATAAGGAGCACTTAAGGACGTCATTACAACTTTTGAGGGACAACCAACTTTATGAAAAGTTGAACAAATGTGAATTTTGGCTAGAACAAGTTGCATTTCTAGGCCACGTCATTTCTAGAGAAGGGTTAGAGGTTGATCCAACCAAGATTGATGCAGTTGTCAAGTGGAACAGACCTAGCAGTGTAACAGAAATCAGAAGTTTCTTGGGGTTAGCAGGCTACTTCCGAAGGTTTGTTCAAGGTTTTTCGTCCATTGCAGCACCATTGACGAAGTTAACTAGGAAGAGTGTACCATTTGTTTGGAATGATCAGTGTGAAAGCAGTTTCCAAGAATTGAAGAAGAGATTAACCACAGCTCCAATCCTCACATTACCATCGGGCAGTGGTGGATTTGTTGTTTTTACAGATGCATCGATTGTGGGGTTAGGCTGTGTATTGATGCAAGATGGCAAAGTGATTGCCTATGGCTTGAGACAATTGAAGACTCATGAGAAGAACTATGCAACTCCTGATTTGGAATTGACAGTAGTAGTATTTGCTTTGAAGATGTGGAGGCACTATTGTTGACACCAAAAATGTCACTTTGCCTCTTCAAGATCCAAAGAGCTACATGAAGTCGCAACCTGCCATAAATAGGCAATGCTACTTCCAAAAATCAAATCTTGTCAGAATCAAACAAAAACTGCAAGATCCTTCAAGACAGCCAAAAGAGGAGTACACAAGAAGTTTCGGGCATTTCAAAATCATTTGGCCTAACTTCGCTTCTCCGACAGCCTAAAAGGAGCTCTCGGCGGCAAAAGCATCGGAGACACCAAATCTTCGATCAGAGCCGATGGATGGTCTCAAAATACTTCCAAAAGGCTCCACGTCAAGTTCCGAGTCAAACCGACAACGTTTGACCCTACATCAACCCTCGAACAGCTAAATCAAGCCTCTCGGCGGCGAGAACCACCGAGGCCATTACTCATCAGATAGAGCACATGGACGGCTTCAAAATGCTTATAAAGGACTACACGTCAAATTTCAGGTCATTTCCACAACATTTGACCATAGTTTGATGCTCGGAAGTCAAATCAGGCCTCTCGGCGGCAAAGCTCTCCGGGACCATGAATTCCAAGACAGAGCCTATCGATCATCTTAAAATGACTCCAATAGGTTCCCTGTCAAATTTCAAGTCAATCGGACATCGGTTGACCGCACATCAAACCGCGACATCTTCATCGCGACAAAAGCGAGTCTACTGGTGATAGGACCACAAACGGCTTCAAAACTAAAAAAAAAGCCTATGGTTGGTCTTATTTATTGCTCAGGAGGCTTCACACCAAATTTCAGGTCATTCCTCGTTTGACCCAGTTTCAGCTTCTGACGGAAAATCGGCAGCTCTGCGCTACAAAGTCTTCGGCTTTCTCAGGAAATTGGAAACTTTTCAGAATAAAATGAAAGGATTCTCATCAGGTTTCCTACAAAGAAATCAGGCCAATAAATGGTCAAAATGTCAAGGAAAAATACAGAAGAAAAAAGAATCGAAAAACAGCAAAAACGGACACAAAACGGGACAAAAAGGGGGAAAACTGGCCTAGGGTCGCAGGCCCCTGGGACCCTGGCCCAGGGTCGCAGGCCCCTGCGACCCTGGGCCAGGGTCGCCGGCGACCTTGGAGCCCGGGGTCGCCGGGAAGGCCCCGAAAACCCCGATTTTCGCCGTTTTTTCGCGATTCGAAGAGCCCAGCCTCTGGTACTTTCCAAAATTCATGCTTTTGAGACACCAAGTCCTCTGACATCCGTCCAAAACATGGGTCAATCATCAAAAGTATCAAAAACAATATTGATCGCCACCCGGTCAACCAAAAAAAAGTGTGCTTTCTACCCGACCGATCGAGAAATCGACAGGACAGATGGCACCGACCCGCTGTTGGCAATAAACACCTGAAATTACATAGTCATCTGATGTCGATCTACATGAAGATTCATCGATGATCATCGCCAGAAGAATCCCAAAAGACACGGCACGGCCCGCGACTCTTCAATTGCTCAGCGACCACTTAATGCGATTAATTGACTAGCTTTATTACAGTCATTAATCCATTTCTTTGGACGGACCAATTAGAAGCAAGCATCCGGGAGTTACAAGTCAAGAGATTCATGGCATTTAACCCATGAAACTCCTCCCATCATGGCGATTAAAGGCGATTAAATGCCCTCAATCTCCTTCGGCCAATCAGAAGCCAAGAAAAGGAGTTACAAAATAAAGAATTCAATTCTGTAACTCCTCCCTTTATGTAGCTTTATGACAATCAAAGCTCATAAACCCTCCTAAATGGCTACCTAAAAGCCTATAAATAGGAGAGCTCTCCAAGAAGAAAGGATCATCAGAAAAAAGCACAAACACACAGACAAAAAAAGCACAGAAATTCAGAGAAGGAAAAAGAGAGAAAACTCTACGGAAGTTCTACACCGGCCACCGCTACAAGGTGACAAAAGTCCCTTGGGGGGTACTCCCCCCCAAGGTCCTTGCCTTCTCCTTCTGCCGCCAATGGCTTAGACATGGCTTTTCAAGCCCGTCTACTCGGCTTTTCATTGGACATAGGACCTTCTTTTGGTCTTTGTTCTCTAAAATCCCGAGGTTATAGCCAAGCCAAGCGAATCAATAGCATCCTCTGTTCTCATCTGCATGGATGATGGCGAATCCCACATATGGCTTGCGACCGTCAATCTAAACGAGTCCCCCACAATCCTCCTTTTCTTGCTTTTCATTGTAGTTTGTATTTTTTCAAAAGAGACAAAAATCACAACTCTTGTCTTTCATTATCGATAAGGATTGTAAATCGGCTATAAACACCAAAATCGGCTATAAACGCCAAAAATCGGCTATAAACGCCAAAATCGGCTATAAATGCCAAAAAATTGCCTTTCATGGCAAACCAAGAAAATGTCTCTTTTCTTAAATATATGTGCAATGGAAAACTTGAAAGAAGTTGATTTCCTTTTTACTTGCGAAGGTTGATCTCCGGATCACCACTTGCAATTCCAAGTAAAATAGAAAATCTGGCACACCCTCAGAAAAAAAAGAAATGTTGATGCAACAGGCGAAGGACAGGGTTCGCATCCTGTCCTTGCCCAGCTTCAAAGAAGACAGGCTCGGCTGCTGCGCCAGAGGGAGCACATCCTTCATCGTCAAAGCCCAGCCAGAGCTGACCGAAGCTCAAATTGCTCGTCGTATACGCCGCCGCGTGTCATACCGGCAAAAGAGACTAGAGAAGCAAAGGACCCAGCCTCCTACACTTCATGTCTCTCCCAAATGGGTCGAAAAAGAAAGACCCAACCAAGTTGCTGCCGTCCATATGGTTGGAAAAACCAGAAGACGCCAAAAGTCAGCAACAAAAATCCATGTCCGACGTCCGATGACCCGCAGCGTCTCAAGGACAAGAAGACATTTGATGGACCGCGCTCCAATGCTCGGTTCCTACCGAGGTCGGCGGACGTGGGAGTCCGTTTGGTTCCGACCCTTTCGTAACCAGGGGGCAGGGGCGTGCATCAACATTTCTTTTTTTGTGTGGGTGTGCCAGATTTTCTATTTTTACTTGGAATTGCAAGTGGTGATCCGGAGATCAACCTTCGCAAGTAAAAAGGAAATCAACTTCTTTCAAGTTTTCCATTGCACATATATTTAAGAAAAGAGACATTTTTCTTGGTTTGCCGTGAAAGGCGATTTTTTTGGCATTTATAGCCGATTTTGGCGTTTATAGCCGATTTTTGGCGTTTATAGCCGATTTTGGCGTTTATAGCCGATTTACAATCCTTATCAATAATGAAAGACAAGAGTTGTGATTTTTGTCTCTCTTAAAAAAATACAAACTACAATGAATAGCAAGAAAAAGGAGGATCTAACTTCTCAGGAGATTGTGGGGGACCCGTTTAGATTGACGGTCGCAAGCCATATGTGGGCTTCGCCATCATCCATGCAGATGAGAACAGAGGATGCTATTGATTCGCTTGGCTTGGCTATAACCTCAGGTTTTTAGAGGACAAAGACCAAAAGGAGGTCCTATGTCCAATAAAAAGCTGAGTAGACGGGCTGAAAAGCCACATCTAAGCCATTGGAGGCAGGAGGAGAAGGCAAGGACCTTGGGGGGGGGGGGGGGGGGTACCCCCCAAGGGACTTTTGTCACCTTGTAGCGGTGGCCGGTGTAGAACTTCCGCAGAGTTTTCTCTCTTTTCTTTCTCTGAATTTCTGTGCTTCTGTCTGTGATTTTCGTTGTCTGTCCTCTCTCCTTTTCTTCTTGGAGAGCTCTCCTATTTATAGGCTTTTTAGGTGGCCATTTAGGAGGGTTTATGAGCTTTGATTGTCATAAAGCTACATAAAGGGAGAAGTTACAGAATTGAATTCTTTATTTTGTAACTCCTTTTTCTTGGCTTCTGATTGGCCGGAGGAGATTGAGGGCATTTAATCGCCTTTAATCGCCATGATGGGAGGAGTTTCATGGGTTAAATGCCATGAATCTCTTGACTTATAACTCCCGAATGCTTGCTTCTGATTGGGCCGTCCAAAGAAATGGATTAATGACTGTAATAAAGCTAGTCAATTAATCGCATTAAGTGGTCGCCGAGCAGCTGAAGAGTCGCGGGCCGTGCCACGTCTTTTGGGATTCTTCTGTCGATGATCATCGATGGATCTTCATGTAGATCGACATCAGATGACCATGTAATTTCAGGTGTTTGTTGCCAACAGCGGGTCGGTGCCATCTGTCCTGTCGATTTCTCGATCGGTCGGGTAGAAAGCACACTTTTTTTTGGTTGACCGGGTGGCAATCAATATTGTTTTCGATACTCTTGATGATTGACCCGTGTTTTGGACGGATGTCAGAGGACTTGGTGTCTCAAAAGCATGAATTTTGGAAAGTACCAGAGGCTGGGCTCTTCGAATCGCGAAAAAAAATGGCGAAAACCGGGGTTTCCGGGGCCTTCCCGACGACCCCGGGCAGGCCTGCAAGGTCAGCCGGCTGCGACCTTGGCCAGGGTCGCAGGGGCCTGCGACCCTGGGGGGGTTTTCCCCCTTTTGTGTCCCGTTTTGTGTCCGTTTTTGCTGTTTTTCGATTCTTTTTTCTCCTGTACTTTTCCTTGACATTTTGACCATTTATTGGCCTGATTTCTTTGTAGGAAACCTGATGAGAATCCTTGCATTTTATTTTGCAAAGTTTCCAATTTCCTGAGAAAGCCGAAGACTTTGTCCGCGCAGAGCTGCCGATTTTCCGTCAGAAGCTGAAACTGGGTCAAACGATGTCGGAATGACCTGAAATTTGGTGTGAAGCCTGCTGAGCAATAAATAAGACCAACCATAGGCTTTTGTTTGAGTTTTGAAGTGGTTTGGGGTCCTATCACCAGTAGACTTACTTTTTATCGTGATGAAGATGTCGCGGTTTGATGTGCGGTCAACCGATGTCCGATTGACTTGAAATTTGACAGGGAACCTATTGGAGTCATTTTAAGATGATCCATAGGCTCTGTCTTGGAAACCATGGTCCCGAAGAGCTTTGCCGCCGAGAGGCCTGATTTGGCTTCCGAGCGTCAAACTATGGTCAAATGTTGTCGAAATGACCTGAAATTTGACGTGTAGCCCTTTATAAGCATTTTGAAGCCGTCCATGTGCTCTATCTGATGAGTAATGGCCTCGGTGGTTCTCGCCGCCGAGAGGCTTGATTTAGCTGTTCGAGGGTTGATGTAGGGTCAAACGTTGTCGGTTTGACTCGGAACTTGACGTGGAGCCTTTTGGAAGTATTTTGAGACCATCCATCGGCCCTGATCGAAGATTTGGTGTCTCCGATGCTTTTGCCGTCGAGAGCTCCTTTTCAGCTGTCGGAGAAGCGAAGTTAGGCCAAATGATTTTGAAATGGCCCGAAACTTCTTGTGTACTCCTCTTTTGGCTGTCTGGAAGAATCTTGCAGTTTTTGTTTTATTCTGACAAGATTTGATTTTTGGAAGCAGCATTGCCTATTTATGGCAGGTTGCGACTTCATGTAGCTTTTTGGATCTTGAAGAGGCAAAGTGACATTTTTGGTGTCAACAAATGCCCCCTCGAGGTACAGCGACGAGTTGCTTAACTTTTGTAGTCGATGTGCCTCGAAGAGATTTTTGAAGGAGAGCCTGTGACTTGACCAAGAGCCTTTAAGCAGTGTTTCTTTTTGGTATTTGTAGCCTTTTGAGCTTCTAGGGGAATTTTATGGTAGTGAAAGGGATCGCGTACCATCTCGAGGCAAAGTTTTGAAGATGACATCAGGGATGTGGACTTGGGTTTTGACCTTGTGACCTAACAGGCTATATGTGGCAGGTTAGGGGGTCGGGTTTGGTTTTGATCGTGTGACCCAACAAGCTGTATGTGGAATGTTGGGGGATCAATTTTGGTTTTGATCGTGTGACCTAACAGGCTGTATGTGGCAAGTTAGGGGATCAGGTTTTGGTTTTTGGTTTTGGTCTTGACCTAACAGGCTGTATGTGGCAAGTTAGGGGACCAGGATTTGGTTTGATTTTTGTGGAATGTCAATTTCAAGATTTTGGCTCAATTTGGTAGATGAGGTTGGATGGTTTGATTTTTGGAAGCTCATGGGGCTTGGAATTTTCTTTGTATGGTCCAATCAACTCAAAAGAGGCATGGAACCATTTTTGTATGCTCTTGGTAAGAGGGATTTCTCTTTGACTAAAAGCCCAAAAAAATTTTTTTTTTTTTTGTGCCTAGGTGGTCAAACCTGGCTCATATGGGCTAACCCATGGGACCTTAAGCTTTTGAAATGGCTTAGATCTCATATGGTGTCATTTTTGTAAAGAATATCCAAAAATATCTCATTTGGATAGAGAATATCTAAGAATATCTTTACTTGGAGAAAATCTCTCATGATCCCTTTATTTGGGATAGGATATCTCAAGATATCTTTCTTTTGGGAAGAATCCGTCATCGATTTCTTTTTGGGAGAAAATCCTTCAAGATATCTTTCTTTTGGGAAAGAATCTTCTAATCTCTTTCTTTTGGTAAGGTTACTAATTAGTAACACTTACCTCTTCTTCTTTCCTTCTTTGGTTTGCTCTCCTCTATAAAAGCAAGGAGAAGGTTGGATCTCTTGCTCTTATTACTTTCTTTTGCAATAATCTCAAGAGGGCTTCAAGACCAAGAGCTCTTCTTCTTCAAGATCTTCAAGACTTTTCTTCTTCTTCTTTTTTTTTTCACGTGTTTTCCCTCTTTTTTTTCACACGTTTTTTTTTTCTCTTCTTTCTTTTTTTTTCATGTTTTTTTTTTTTTTTTTGTTTGTGGGCCGTACGGACAAATCCGTACGGATCTGGCCATACGGCCACGTGGCCTGTGGGCCACGGCCTGTGGGCCACGGCCTGTGGGCCATCTCCCTTTTTTTTTCTTTTCTTTCCCTCCTTTTTTTTTTTGAGAAAGTTTCTTTTCATTTCTTTTTTGTTTTCTTTCCCCCTTTTTTTTTTTGAGAAAGTTTCTTTTCTTCTTTTTTTTTTTTTTTGCTCATCATGATAATGCCCCTCTTTTTTGGCAAACCTAGATGTTCATGCATGCATTCAATTGTAAATTAAATTTGTAGCATGATGTGATAGCATACCTGAAAGTTTTCGCGAATTTGGGAATTTGGAGCTCGCAGTGATGTTGAGCCCTTCCTGATTTTGCGGAGACTTTGCGGTTTCGAAAGTTTGGAGTTTCGGAGCTCGCAGTGATGTTGAGCCCATCTTCAAGCTTTCTATTTCTTTCGGGATAGTTCCTTTTCTTCGGAATTGCCCCTGTCATCATGTCAAAATTTCGCCAGATTTTTTTTAGCGAGATTCTGTCATTTTGATGTTTGATCTTTTTCTTTTCCATCCTTTTCAGGTGGTTCCTCCAGAGCGAACAAGGGTAAAGAGCCTGCTACAAGCGTACCTCGTCGATATTCTAGATCTTCTAATCCGGCCGTTCAGCAGGCTTTTGAGAAGGTCCAGTATGTTGAGAGAAATCTGGAAGAGTGCGACTCCCTCAACAGAGATGAGATGAGACAGCGACTGATCGCTCTCAAGGTAGAGGAATTCTATAAGATCATGGTAAGCAGTCGTCCATGGGTGATGGAAGATCAGAGCGTTTTGCCCAAGCCTACCTTCTTCTTTGGTGATGCAGTCCCTGATGACATGACATACCAGAGGAGATGTTTTCAATTTTCTTTCATAGCAGATGGTGAGAAGAAGACTGTTGCTACCCGGTCGACGTTTGATCGCACCGTCTCGATTCTGAGCCTTGCCCCCACGTGCCCTAAGAGGGAAGATCCTCCAAGCTGGGTGAGAAGGACAAATGTAATCAAGACCGGGGTTTTTGTTGGCGGTTCTCCTGGATATACGGAGAGGTCGCCTGTTGATATGGACCTGTTGATGCCATCCAGCGGCTACCAGGGCTCTGATTATCCGTCGGTCGATTTGAGACCGGTGGGCCTTGGTATTTTCAGCGGTGACGGCAGCAATTGGATCAAGCCTTTTCGACTTCGAGGCCGTTTCAATGCCGACTCCGAGTGGAAGTCGTGGACTGATCGCGTCCTGCTGATTGGTGGCGCCGTTTTGAAGGAAGCCGGGATTTTTGATGCGGTCCGCGCCTTTAGGGAGACCGTAATCTTTTCCGATGAGGCCTTCATGGCTATGCTGGAGTCATTCCTCCCACAAACCAATACCTTCGTTGTGACGAATGGTGAGATTGGTTTTTCTTTGAAGGAGCTGAGCGCCATTACCGGATTGCCCATCCTCGGCAAACTCTATGAGGAGTTTATGCCGATTGACAGCGTCCTCGAGGGGCAGTCTGAGGAGTTCAGGCTTCTATACTTTCAGCTCGTCGCCTTCTATGATTTTTTGAAGGAGAAGGAGGGTTTGAAAGTTAGATCCAGCAGTTGAAGAGTTTTAGCTCTTCATTCCCCAATTTTTCTGATAGCAAGGGAGTCTTCTGATAGCGTGAACCCAAGAAGCCGGAGCTCAGGATCCAAGTTCAAAAGAAGATCTTGGCCATGCAAGAAGAGTTGAGAGATTTCTGTGCAAGTACAAACGCCATATGTCCTGACATTGCACTGTGGAGAGATCTCGCTGTTTACCTCACTTATTGGCTTGGTGAGGCTGTTTTTGCTGGAGGAGATGGAACGCACATCAGGCCGCATTGTATTTTTTCGGCTTGTCAGATGGAGTTTGGAGAGCAGCTTGCTTTGGTGCCAGCTCTTTACTCCTACCTGTGTACCGAACTGCAGGCTGCTGCTTTTTTGGTTCGGCTTGGGCTTCCCATGAATATGGTATTTTCAGCCCATATCTTTTATTCGTGGTATGTATACCACTGTCCTGGCTTCCATCGGCTGGGTGCTGCACAGGATGATGATCCTCTGATGATTCGACTGGCTAAGGGCAAAGCCGTGTCCGAATCACTTTTGTTTGCCCGCATGAGGATCCGACGGTTCAGGGACGTCGAGATGGGGCAGTCTTCAGTGAAGCTTTCTCCGGAGTTGCGGAAGAAGGCTTTTGATTTTGGTGCCTCCCGAGACTCTACCAGGGCGGGGTCGGGAAGACATTATTCCTTGACAAATGCAGAGAGAGAGTGGCTTTTCAGCATACGTGTCGGCACGATGGTGTACCGTAGACATCTTTTCGTCGACATCCAGCCGTATGTACCCTCTCGCTTTGCTTTGCAGCTGGGCTTTTCTCAAGGCGTTGTTGGAGCGCCTTCAAGCATGGTGAAGCGCTTTGGAGGCTTACAGGACGGGAGAAATGCATGGGCTTTCTATAGTGCTGAAGACACTACAGCCATGATTTCTTATCCTGTGTTGCTGACTTCCCGGACTGCCGGCTTTGCGAAGTGGTTCGCGGAGAGCTTTTCGGCATATCGGGGGCTTTCCAAGAAGGAGCTTGATGTGAAGCTGGCATCTGGAAAGGGCCTTGGAAAGTCGGATGGCATCCGGCGAGAGGAAGTTTGGGCCTTCCTTTCTGGAGAGAAGCACAAGATAGGCTTTCTCGGTGACCAGGGCGTCATTGGTTCTGGAGCTGTTCGAGAAATACCTGATGAGGCTTTAGAGCAGCTAGAACAGGAGGAAGCCGAACTTGGCGCTTGGATGCAAGCGGCACAGAGGCAAGCTTCCGTGGAGTCTACTGGCAAGAGTAGACCATCCAGTGAGGAGTCAAGTGGGAAACCTGACTCTGACAGTGGGGCAGGTTCCTCTAAGAAGCGAGCCCGCCGAGGTAAGAGGGGGAGGAGTCATCATCGCAGCAAGGGGCAGCATGAGGACTCTCCTGACTTGGAAGTTCCTCTTACTATCAATGAGGATGTGCCAGTAGATGCTGACGAGCCTCCAGAAAAGAGAAGTCGAGAAGAAGAGACCGTCGGTGAAGGTACGATTCTTCCTTTTTCTCTTTCCATTTCTTTTCATGGGATTTTTTCCATGTTCTGATTTGCTTCTTGTTTCTGCTTTTTTTTTTTTTTTTTTTTAGCAGAGGAAGACTTGGTGATGCCTAAGGTCCCAACCGATGAGGTGGTGATGGATCCTGTTGAGGCACCTGAAGAAGAACCGAGGGACTCTGGAGTAAATTCAGAATCTCCAATTGGTACGACTTCTTTTGCTCTTTTTTTTTGAGTTTGTGACTTGGTTTGCTAACATTTTTTTTTGTCAGCTGACTTGCCACAGGGTTCTGATGACTTTGAACCATCGATGGACGCAAATGTTGATGATGCTTCCGATGAGTTCATGGAGGAAGAAAGTGTTCCGCCAGTCGTCGAAGAAGGTTTTTTGTAGTTATAACCCTGATAATGATTTTCAAACATGATTATATTCATACCTTTTTGTGTTTCTTTTGGCAGGTTTTGAAGTGACAGAGGAGGGTCCGTCGCTTCCAGAGCAAGGGATACCAGAGGTTAATCCAGAGGTAGAGACTCCTGGGACCAGCTTTGACAATGTTGAGGAGATTCCTCGCGCTGAGATTCCTTCCCGAGCAGGAGCAGCTTCAACTGGAAAGAGTTCTTTTGTTACTCTTTCAATAGATGATGACTTGAGCGGCCGACCAACGGAGTTGGGCGAATCTTCAGCTGGGCCATCTCTTCTTTTTGCGAAGAAGGTGGTGGTGCGAGTTCTGAGCTCTTGGATTGAGACTCTCTTTTCTGGGCACTTGGAAGCCGGATTTAGCATGATCCAGCATGTGCGTGAGATTCTCGGTGATGCTGAAGAGGCTGGTCTGGATGTCACGGATGCCACGGCGATCGTTAATAGGATCATTGAGCTGGGTGACAAGTGGTTTGAGACCATGGGTTTTCCTGACGATCAGTTCTTCAAGGAGATGTTCTTGGACCCTGCGGATAAGGCTCAATCTAACCTGGATGAGGCTACAGAAAGCAAGAAGCAGGCAGTCCGAGAGAGGAACTTAGAAGAGATAACCATCATTGGGCTGACACATGACCTTAACATCCTTGATAGGGAGGTCGATGAGGCCAGGAAACATCTTGAGCATCTGCAGGCACAAGTCGCCAGGTGGACTGAAATAACAGAGGCTCGTGAAAGGGAGACCGCTCTGATTCACCGAGTTACGGATGCCATTCGAGTTCTCAAAAGGAAGTCTGATGAGAACAAACAATGGAAAACCGCTCGAGGGAAGCTTCCCAGTGCGAAAGAAGGGTTACAGCCCACCCCAGCATCTCATGGCAGGTTCCTGAAGAAGCGTGCCTTGGAATCCTTGACGGATGAGGCCAAAAGTTTGCTTAAGGAGCTGAACTCTTGGCTGGAGATCATTTTTGATTGAGCTCCTGTATATATTTTTTTATAACAGAAACTATCTTTTTTTTTTTGTACCACTTGTATTTTTTGGTACTTTTTTTTTAGTGGTTGTGAACACTTTCTTTTTTTTTTTTTTGTTATCCCTACGCTCACTTGAATCTTTTTGTGATAAAAGTAATTGCTAAATGGGATGCTTTCTTTTTTTGTTATCCCTACGCTCACTTGAATCTTTTTGTGATAAAAGTAATTGCTAATGGGATTTGATCAAAGGTTGTCATTTTGTGAAATCTTTTGTCAAGTGATTGTTTTGGCAAGAAAGCCAGGTTTTTGTTTGTGGCATGGAAGCCAATTTTGGCATGAGAGCCAGCTTTTCTTGTGGCATTGATAGCCGGTTTTTTGTTTGTGGCATTGATAGCCGGTTTTGTTTTGGTGGCATTGATAGCCGTTTTTTTTTTTTTGAAATCCAAGTTTTTTTTGTTTGTGGCATTGATAGCCGGTTTTGTTTTGGTGGCATTGATAGCCGGTTTGTGGCATTTATAGCCTGTTTTGATGGCATTTATAGCCGGTTTGGTTTTCAAAAAATGCAAGTATCGACTAAAAGTCGCCTCCCTGCTGAATGTTCTTGCAAGTATCGATGGAATGTTCGCATCCTTGCTCATTCGGTTGCGAGTATCGATGGAATGTCGCATCCTTGCTCATTCGGTTGCGAGTATCGATGGAATGTCGCATCCTCACGGATTTGGGTGCAAGTATCGATGGAATGTCACATCCTTGCTTTTCAAAAATTTTGGTTTTGTGGGTACTGACTTGATGTCGTTTCCCCACGATTTTTGAAATTTGTGGTTTTCTCGAACCTTTGGGTTATGGATATCAACTGAAATGTTGCGTCTCCACAGTTTTTTTAGGTTTTTTCGAACCTTTGAAATTTGGGTTGTGGATATCAACTGAAATGTTGCATCTCCACAGTTTTGGATTTTGCAAGTACCGACGAAATGTCGCTTCCCTGCGATTTTGGAAGTGTCGAACGTGGTTCGCTTGCTTCCGATTTGTGCGAGTATTCGACTAAGCGTCGTTTCCTCGCGGTTTTTTGAAAACCATTTTTTTTTTGTTTGAAGACATGAGGGTCATAAGTTTTGACCTAAAACCATTTTGGCGGTAAAAGGCAGGGTGGACTAGGGTGGAAATCCCTAATCCGAATTTTGTTTTCAGACCATGAATTTGGTTCAAGGGTTGAAAATTTGGTCAAGTTAGGGAAAGGTTCCTAAACTTGGATATATGTTTTTTTTTGAACAATGAGAACGATGAAAGTAAGCATTGTTTTAGATTTCTAGAAATTTCAACATTTGATATGAAAATTCTAAAAAAAAGGGGTGGGTTTAGCGAGCGTGTACCTGAAAATCGGTTTTGGCCGTAAGGCATTGCTCTTACCCAGGTGGGTAAGGTCTTCAAGGGTAGTACCGCTTTAAGAACTTGCTGTTGATGGGCAGCATACATCTGTCACCTTCATGTTTAGGAGTGCGTATGCGCCGTTGGAGAAAACTGTGTCGATGACGTAGGGTCCCTCCATTTTGGCTCAAATTTGCCTTTGGACTTGTGAGCGATGACCATTGGTCTTTTTACCGCAAGAACCAAGTCATTCTTTTTGTAGGCGCGTTGCCTGACCTTTTTATCGAAAGATCCTGTCATACGTGCTTGGTAAAGTTCAATGCTTTGTTGAGCTTCGAGCCGTCTCTCATCGAGATTGTCCAGCTCATGGAGTCGCAATTTGACATTGCTTTCTTGAGTCATGTCATTTTGCAAGGATACCCTCAAGGAAGGAATTTGTACTTCCAAGGGCACGACAGCTTCGCATCCATAGACCAAGGAGAATGGTGTGCTATGGGTTGATCCTCGAACGGTGGTTCGATAGGCCCACAAAGCTTCAGACATTTTGTCGCTCCAGTCTCTTTTGTGACTAGAGACCATTTTTTTGAGGATTTTGCAGAGTGTCTTGTTGAAAGCTTCTGCTAACCCGTTTGCTGCCGGATTGTATGGAGTCGAAGGACAGCTTTTGGATTTTGTATTTGTCGCAGAACCTGTAGAATCGATGATCCCGGAACTGTGGTCCGTTATCATGGACGAATCTTTTGGGTATGCCGAAACGACAAATGATGTTGGTGCGCAGGAAGTGAAGGACTGATGAGGTCTTCATATCGTTAAACGCAAATGCTTCTGACCACTTGGAGAAATAATCCGTAGCGGCGAAGATGAAGCGATGACCTTTGCTCGAAGGGGGAGAAATAGGACCTATGATGTCCATACCCCAGGCTTCGAATGGCCATGAGATCGCTGTAGGATGCAGCCATTCTGGAGGCATGTGAATATAATCTCCATGAACTTGGCATTGTTTGGCAGCGCTTAGCAAATTGCATTGCGTCAGCTACCATGGTTAGGCCAGTAATATCCTAACCTTTTTATCTGATCATAGAGCTTAGGTCCAGCCTGATGAGCTCCACAAAGACCAGCATGAACTTCTTTGAGTGTTTCTTCAGCCTCTTGTTGTGACAAGAAGCGTAGAAGTACTCCGTTGAAGGGATTTCCTGTAAAAGGATTTTTGAAGGAATATCCAAATGGAAGCTTGGGGTATCGCCTTTGGATGCTTACCCGTTCTTTTGGATCTTCAGGTAGGATTCCGAACATAATGTAATCAATGAACGGATCCCTCCAGTCGCCGATTGAAGTTTGAAGGATTGAAATCCGACTTCCGACCACTTGGTGGCATTCAGCAACTGCTTGGTGTGTGTTAAGAGGAGGAAGGATTCTTCTTTCGCACACTGTGATTTGCATGTTTTCCCCTTCCTGGATTGCCATGGATGCGGCAAGTCCGGCTAGGGCATCTGCACGTATGTTTTCACCTCTACGAATGTGGGTGATGTGACAGATGTCAAACTTTTGCAGAAGTGATTGTGCCTTGTTGTAGTAGGGCAACAAATCTGGCTTCCTGACTTCAAATTTCTGATTCATCTGGTTGACGATCAGTTGAGAGTCTCCAAAGACTTCCAGCATGGTGATACCGGATTCGATGGCGAGTTCCAATCCTAAGATCAGAGCTTGATATTCAGCTGCATTGTTTGTGCATGGTTCCAGTAGCGAAGGCGTGTGGAATCATGTATTTGTCGGGGCTAACAAAGAGGATGCCAACTCCCGAGATCAGCTGTCTTTTTCATTTGTCCTGGTTGCACCGTCAAAGTACATATCCCAGGAGGCACTTTCTGAGAAAGTCTCCACATTGTAGACTGGTTCGTCTGGGAGATCATCTCTGAGTGGAGAATCTTTAGACAATGGATGCTCTGCGAGGAAGTCCGCTAGAGCTTGCCCTTTGATTGCTTTTTGTGGTACATACCTAATATCAAATTGTGACAGAAGGATGGACCATTTTGCCAGTCGAGCATTGAGAGAACCTGGCTTTGTGACAAGGACCTTCAGGAGGTTGACCCTCGAGACCAGGTATACTGTGTTGGAAAGCAAGTAGTGACGCAGCTTTTATACGGCGAACATCACTGCAAGACATTCTTTTTCGACTAGAGAGTAGCGATGCTCTGCACCTACTAGCATGCGGCTGAGGTAATATAGAGCAGCTTCTTTTCTTTGTTCATTTTCTTGCGCAATGCAGAGCTCCCAGAGAGTGATCAAGGCTCTTGTGTACAAGATGAATGGTTTTCCAGTGGTAGGAGCAGCTAACACTGGAGGTTTTGTCAGGTATGACTTGATGTCTTGGAAAGCAGCTTCACAGTCCAGCATCCCAGACAAAGTTTACACCCTTTTTCATCAACCGGGAGAGAATGGACGGCATTTCCCCGAAAGATTGGAGATGAAACCGTCTGATGTAGGCCAATCTCCCTTGAAGCCCTTTGAGTTTCTCTCAAGGTTCTTGGAGAGGGCAATTCTAGAATGGCTTTGACTTTTAACGGGGTCAAGCTCTATTCCAGCTTTCCGAACTAAGACTCCGAGGAACTTACCCGACGAGACGCCGAAGAAAGCATTTCAATGGATTCATTCGCAGTTTGTGTTTGCGAAGCCGGAGGAAGACTTCTCGAAGGTTTTTGAGATGATCTTCTTTTCTTTTGCTTTTGACGGCGAGGTCATCAAACGTAACATTCAACCCGTCTTGTGCTGCATATCTTGGAATATTTTCATCATAGCCCTCTGATATGTGGCACCAGCATTCTTCAGACCAAATGGCATGACAGTGTAACAATACACGCCAAATGGGGTTCGAAAGGATGTATGTTTTTCATCCTCAGGATGCATCTTTATCTGATTGTAGCCAGAGAAACCATCCATGAATGTCATTCGCTCGAATCCACAGGTATTATCAATCATTACCTCTGGTATGGGGAGCGGAAATTCATCTTTTGGGCATGCGCCATTCAGGTCTCTATAATCAATACAGACCCTGATCTGCCCATTTTTCTTTGTCACGGGGACAATGTTGGCCAACCATTCAGGATGTTGTTCCTCACGGATGAAGCCGACGCTTTTGAGTTTTTGAACTTCTTGTTCAATTTTATCCATCACATCTGGACGGAATCTTCTTTGGCCTTGCTTGACAGGCTTGATGTCTTCTTGAAGATTGAGTTTGTGAACTGCTATTTTGGGGTCTAAGCCTGGCATTTCAGCGTAAGACCATGCAAAGCAATCAACGAACTCACGAAGAAAGGCGATATACTCGGGTAACTCATCATCCTTTATATTCTTGCTTATGAATACAGGACGTGGGTTATCTGGTGTTCCCAAGTCTATCTTTTGAACAGGATCTTCTGTTGGAAGGTTCGAAGGTGGTTCCTCCATAATATTTTCGGAGGCTTCCAGCTCAACGAAACCTTCTGGGGTTTCAAGGGCATTTCCAGACCAAGGTTTGTTCCTTTCCTTTCCACGGGTCTTCTTGATCGGTAATTTTCCCAAGGCTTGCTATGAGATGATCCCAATCGCCTGTTGAAACCGAGTCGAAGTAGGCTACTTCTTTTGGAGATGAGGGTTCTTCTGGGTCAGAAGTCCACACGTCTGTGCCATCGGACAACTCCTCTTCATTTTCGGAGAAATCGTGCCAATTGGATGAGCTTCCTGGATCTTTGTCAGGTGACTCATCAAAGAGATATCCAGGGAGATCGATGTCTTCATGGATTTGAGATGTTGAGGCTTGGTCAGTATATTGACTTTTAAGCCTTTGTGTCAACTGTCTCAAGGGAGTGTCAGGATCATACCCTAACCCGTGTGAAGACTTTTCTACATAGCCGTAGAGTCTCCAATCTTCCAGCTGGCTTTTGGTCAAGACGGGCCCCAATGGCGTGAGAATACCGCGTCCTTCTCCCAAACCGACTGGGTTTTGAGCGTCATAGCCCATTTTCTTCATAATAGCTTGTGCCACAGAACTGTATAAGGATAGTTGAGGCGTACCTTTATTTTGGAAAGGTTCAAGCATGGAGTTTGATGAAGAAGCATCCGATCTATGGAAGAAGATCGGCTTTTCCTTTGTTCAAGTTGCTGGAACAACGAAGGAAGCTGACGTAGGATTTTCTATGTCAGAAGTTGTCTCCATTAGAGTAAGAGCAGGCTGAACTTGCTGGTGTCAGCTTGGCTTGACGATGTGTCGTCTTCTTGCTCTGAATCCGAGTCCGTGTCTTGCATGATAGACACGAAAGAGACAACAAATTTGCCCCCAGGTTTTTGTTTTGCCTTCTTCACTTTAGTTGTGATGACCAAAGGCTTTGAAGATTTGAGGGAGATGATGAAGGGAGTTTGAATGCTCTCTTCAGATTTACCGGATGGTTTGTTTTCTTCCGGTGATTGTTGAGGAGCTTTGCCTTTATCTTTCTGGAGATTTTCGGCAAAGGATGCTGTGTGCTTTTCCTCTTCTTCTTTTTCACCTTCATACATCTGTGAGTCTGCGAAGTGGACTTCTTTACCTTTGAAGGGTTTTTGTCCGCAAAGACTCGATGTATCATGCCGTCGTCGCCAACAAACTTGATGCATTGATGTAGAGTTGAAGGGACAACACC